>VZRU01011467.1:65527-87340 GCA_013398155.1 Pedionomus torquatus
CAGCGGAAAATGTGTCGCAAAGTCACCACTGAGAGCAATGATTTTTCCCACCAAAAAGCTGACATGACAGCAAAGCATGAAGTATCGCTTTCTAAATAGGATGAGGCCAGCACAAACATTTATCCTGTCATGAAGAGCCCTGGCCAGGTAGTGAAAAGGGCAAAGAAGCTCCAGCTTTGCAGCTGAGAGTGGGGGGGTCCATTTTACGGGCTCCTGCCACCGTGGTGCTGCTTTGAACCATGGGGGGTAGAGCAAAGGCAAATATCAGGATAAACTGGACAAAACCATGAGCTGCAGGCTTTGTCTTAGCTGAAAATACTATTTTTTTCTTATTTTTTTTCTTTTTTCTTTTGGTCACCAGGGAAACAGAAGCAGAAATGACAAATACTTTCAATTTGTCAACATTTTCCATGGATATTTTTGGTCTTCTGGTGAAAAAACAAAACCAAAGCCTATCTGTTTCTCAGTTTTAAACTATCCCGTTCCCTTCCCCAAAATGAATGAGGAAATGCTGTCAGAGGGGCTGAAGGCACGGCTGGGGTTCCTTAGATGTCCCTTTTCCCTTTGGACCACCATCTGCTCTTGGCTCCTTGGCTGGCCTCCACCCCAGGAGCGATCCTCGCCTCTCCTTGGGCAGAGCCACCCCCTTGTGTCACGGCAGCCCTTGGCTCCTGGGATGTCCACTGGCAGGGCGCTGGGACCCGGGAAGGGAAATGAAATCTCTGAGCCTGCAACTCAAATCTCCGCTGAAGACAAACTGGTTTAAAACAGCTTTCTTTCCTGTGCAATTTCATTTTATAATAAAGAACCTTATTCCTGGCTAGGAAACGGATGCCTTTTGTGGGGAAAAGGGGATTGGTGAAAGACTGTGTTTTTCTATGTATTTTGAAGAGGGAAAATACAGACTTTTCTTCCCTGTAAAGCTCTCTCAGTACAATCTTTTGATTTGTGAAGCTAATCTGGAAGAAAACGTAGGAAGTGAATTGAGGAGCTATGACCTGCTAGGACTTTCCTCAGCTAAGAGCCATGTCTCTGGAGATTATGTTTAGCTGGACCGATAAATCCTGCTGAGATTTCTATGCAAGTGTCTTGTGGAGAGCAAAGCTCTTTGATTATCCTGTTGCTATTTGTCAAATGCAAAGGACCATGTGAAAAATCATTTTCAGCCTTCAGAATTACTATACTTTCCCTCTGCTTTTGATGTCTGAGCAGAAAATAGCTCCGTGAAGCAACTTGATTTCTTTTGAGCTATGAACAAATCTTTCAGGGTCCCAGGGTGACATAACAGGTCTGGTCTGACTCATTTCATTTAAGAGTGTCTCCTTCCAGACAGAAATAGCTCCGTGTGCAGCCATAAAAAAAAAGTGAATCAATTAATGTCTTTTATTAAGCTAGAAATGCAGATAAATCCCCTCAATCAGGGGAACGCAAATTACTAGCTCCCATTCCTTCTCCTTCCCTGTTCTTTTTGCCTCTGGTTTCCTCTTTAGTAGATCGTTTTGGATGTTGACTCCAGGTTCACGTGGCTATATTTGCAACTGAGTCTCAGATGCTCTGGGTTTCAGAAGGATATAAGATACTGGATCACGCTCTAAGAGATCATTAGCTTGCTGCAAGAATAAGGAGTTTAAAAATTATCTTGGCCAGGGAGCACCAAATTAAATAGGAGCGTAGGCTGGACTGGGAGAATGAGGCAGGGGTAATGGCTTCACATTGGGAATGTGGGTGTATAGTAGGAACTCAATGAAAATGCATCCTATGCACACATGTTAGTGGTATTTATGTTAAAGAACGAGCCACACTGCTGCTGGCTTAACTGTGACTACAGCCTCCTCCCTTGCCATGATCTCGTCAGTTGGGTCTCAGCACAGAAAGGACATGTGTCTGTTGGAGTGGGGCCAGAGAAGGCCATGGAGATGCTCAGAGGGCTGGAGTCACTCTGCTGAGAGAGTTGGGGAGGATTCAGCCTGGAGAGGAGAAGGCTTCAGGAAGACCTTAGAGCCCCATCCAGTCCCTAAATGGGCTCCAGGAAAGCCAGGGAGGGACTCTTGATCAGGGAGGGGAGCTATAGATGAGGGGGAAGGGTTATACACTGAAAGAGGGGAGATTGAGATGAGATCTGAGGAAGAACTTCTTTGCTGTGAGGCCGGTGAGACCCTGGCCCAGGTTCCCAGAGAAGCTGTGGCTGCCCCATCCCTGGAGGGGTTCAAGGCCAGGTAGGATGGGGCTTGGAGCAACCTGGTCTGGTGGGAGGTGTCCCTGCCCAGGGCAGGGGGTGGCACTGGATGGTCTTTAATGTCCCTTCCAACTCTAACCATCTATGATTCCACATATTTCCCTGGAATTGAAGGAAGAAAAGAGTTTCATTTTCCTCCCTGCTCTGGCCAGCACACCACCTGCCTCTCTACCCTGCTCCACCTAGCCATCACCAGCCATCGCCCAGACCCAGAGCTGCCTGGCAGTCACGGGCTCCAGGAGTCATTGTCCTGCTGAATCTAGTGAGCTCCAGCTCGAGGTTGATCGGGAATGCACTTTTTGGTGTAGGATGCATCTTCTAATACTTAAACACCTGAAAGTACCATAGTGAGGGTCTGTATTTCCACTGCAGCCTCTTATGCAGCTGTCAAACTTCCTCAGCGAGCACCATCAAGGGCATTTTAGCATCCACTCTTTTCGCTAAGCTGGGCACCAATGACTGGCCATACACACAGATAAGGCTTAGTCTAAAAACCTACTTGCTGCTATTTTTAAAGGGGGGAGGGGGGGAAATACCTTCTCTAAATAATCTCTACATGAAAATAGGTACATGAGTCAGAATGCACATTGGGAAGCAGGCAGGAAAGGCTTTAAATAATAGGATTCATTCAGCTAAAGCATCTAATCACCCCTGAAAGTGAAAGATTAGTTAAAACAAAAGAGTTATTATCTAGGAAAGTAGAAAGGGAATCTAAATTTGTTCGCTTTCCTCACACAGTGAGTACAGGGAGTCTGCATTTCATTATGTGCAAACCTGAAGGGCTTCAGTAGCCCCCACAGCGGGACCAGAACTACAACGATTTATGAATGCCTGCGAAAATATCTCCCTGCACCATTGCTCCATTTTAACCTGCTTTCCAGGAGAGCGGCTCGAGAGGGAGCAGCAGAGGAAGCTCTCTTCAGGCTTGCATCTGGAGAATAAAAAGAGTGCAATCTGCAAAGAGTGGCTCAGTGTAAGGGTTTTAAATCAAATGCGAACAGACTCCACTGCACTGTGCACACAGTGGGTTGAAATGGGAATTCTAGCCAGGAGAATATTTGGAAAAGTTTTGATTTACTCCTTCAAAAATAAATTAAAAAAAAAGAAAAAGGGCAAACCTGCTGTGCAATAAAAAGAAATAATAGTAAAGGAAATTGATTCTAATTAAAACCAAAACCACAAATGTGCTTGTTACTAACAATTTCCTCTGCTTTAATAGCTTGGCTTTTTGCTCCAGTCTTTTCCTTCAAACTTGAGATTTAGACTGCTACATTTTAAAATGACTAATATGAATTACTTGAATTTTCAGGCTTCATTTACTGTCTGCCCATGCTAAAGATGTTACTGTAGCCTCTGATCTGTGCTGACACTCAGTGGAAAAATCAGCTTTTTCTTTTTTTTTTTATTGCTCAAGCCTGTGAACTTTGGGGACAGTGTGACACTGCATCACCAAGAGGTAGGAGGAGGAAAGGAGGAGAAAGAAGCTGATGCCACTAACAATTTATATGCAATGCTGGCATCTAAATGCGCTGCATTTGGTGGTGGCGCATATCACATCGCTGTGCACAAGTTATGTGATTGCCCCTAGGTAGGGAGACAGACACAGAGAAGCAAAGACATGTACACATCCTTGTACAGGTCAGTGGTAGAGCTGGGATTGGCAATCTGCTTGACTTTCATGTGCGGATACTGGGTGAATAAAAAAACTACAGGTATTGAGGAGGAGATGCAAACACCCACTGATGCGTCAGACTGCCAGTACAATGCATGTGCAACAGCCTTGCCTTTGATTTCATCATTCGGTTTGCCAAATCATAGAATCACAGAATGATTTGGTTGGATGGGACCTTAAAACCCTCCCAGTGCCACCCCCTGCCCTGTGCAGGGACACCTCCCACCAGACCAGGTTGCTCAAAACATCCTCCGACCTGGTCTTGAACCCTTCCAGGGATGGGGCAGCCACAGCTTTTCTGGGCAACCACCATCACAAGAAGTTCTTCCTAACATTTCATCTCAATCTTCCTTCTTTCTATTTAAAAACTTTCCTCCTCATCCTATGGCTCCCCTCCCTGATTAAGAGTCCCTCCCCAGATTTCCTGAAGCCCCTTTAGGGAGTGGAAGGGGCTCTGAGGTCTCCCTGGAGCCTTCTCTTCTCTACGCTGAACCCCCCTCAACTCTCTTAGCCTGTCTTTATAGAAGATGTGCTCCAGCCCTGAGAGCATCTTCATGGCCTCTGGCTCTGCTCCAACAGGTCCATGTCCTTCTGATCCTTCTGGTCCTTGGTGGCCCCAGAGCTGGAGGCAGTACTTGGGGCTGAAGGGGGGGTCTCCCNGGCCCCAGAGCTGGAGGCAGTACTTGGGGCTGGGGGTGGGAGAAGGGAGTGTCTCCCCAGAGCGGAGCAGAGGGGTAGAATCCCCTCCCTCACCCTGCTGGCCATGCTGCTGGGGATGCAGCCCAGGGTGTGGGTGGTTTCTGGGCTGCCAGCGCACATTGCCCGCTTATGTTGAGCTTCTCACCACCAATGCGCCCGAGGCTGCCTCCTCAGGGCTGCTCTCCCACCATTCTCAGCCCAACCTGTATCTGCAGTTGGAATTGCCCCAACCCATGTGCAGGGCTTGCACTTGGCCTGGTTGAATTTCATGAGGTTGGTATGGTCCCACCTCTCCAGCCTGTTCAGGTCCCTCTGGATGGCATCCCTTCCCTCTAGCATCTAGACTGTTCCACACAGCTTGATTTCATTGGCAAACTTGCAAGCAAAATCAAGAGTTCCAGTAAGATGCATCCTTTTTTGACTTATGAACCCTAAGACTGTATTTAAAGAAAGATATAAATCATTGTTGTTGTTACAATAATTATTATCGAAAAGATAAGGAGCCCATCTCTTATGGTTAGGGCAGGTGGCAAGATGTTAGTTGAGAAAGTGGCATTTGGTTTGACAAGACTGTTCCCTGGGGAAAGAAACAATTAATAGTCATGCTTGTTTTTAGGCAGTAGATCTGGATAACATCCACTTAATATGTCAACAGAGTTAGCTAATAAGTGTTCTGCACCTCCGCCAACTCTATTGAAAAGCTGTGGAGAACAGCAAGGTACAGGGAGCAGTTACATGTAGTACCAGTATTTGGGAAAGGGATGAACAGTTGTCCTGGCAGTGGTCGTCTGGTAGGTCTGATTTAATCCTCGGTACAGGCTTCATTATTACAAGCAGGAAATATAAACAAGAGTGGGCACGAATTTACGGTAAAAATGGCAGAACTTTTATGTTTGTAGAGAAGGTACAGAATATCCTCAGAGGACAAAGAAAGATCGTTACATTTCACCCGTAAGATACGTGTTGTGCTGACAAAATTCTGGAGAGGCATAGACACAGGTTTTTGCCTCCCTTGGAGTGAAGAGCAACCACAAGAACCTGTCAGCCGTTGGCAGCTCTGCCCACAAAAAGCCTTCTGGAATCAGAAGCAGACCCACTCTGTCTGGATTTCAGTTGAGTGTTTCTGAATATTCCGGTCTTGTGAAATCCTTCACACAATTAATTCAAATTGTCTTGGAGACAAGTGCTGACTGGGCAAGAGCAAAAACTGGGCAGAAGACTGCAATCAACAGATAATGATACACTGCAGCATTTCAGTTAACAGAAGGAGAAGTAAAAGAGTGCTAAAAAAGGCCGGGATTTGCTCCTGTCTCTTCTCACTCTCCTGTTAACCATCCCATGGAGAGCAGTTTGTGTGTTAATTACATCCACGCCAAAAGCTGAGTGCAAAAATTTGACTTTGGCCTCATGCCTGGGGTAAAGACTCAACAAGTCTCTTTTCTCACCACACTTTGGAGGAACTTGTCAAATCTTGATTTATCTTTCCTTGAGGAACTTTCTCTGGTGGCTGAACAGGGTCCTTTGCCATGAGTACTGCTGTGGGCAGAGCTTACCCTTGGAGCAATGGTCCTCATGACTGTGGGGACTCTAAGGGTGACCCAAACACTCAATTCAGATGCTAAAGTTGATAAAGTGTCTCTGACTTCTTACAGAGTGAGGCACAAACTGGGCAACTGGTGACACCAGTCACGTGGAATCATGGAATCATGATGACCTTAAAGGGTGGCCCATCATTATCATAAAATCAAGGGACCTTACGTCTTGTTCCAACCCCCCTGTCCTGGGCAGGGACACCTCCCACCACCCCAGGTTGCTCCAAGCCCCATCCAGTCTGGCCTTGAACCCCTCCAGGGATGGGGCAGCCACAGCTTCTCTGGGCAACCTGGGCCAGTACCTCACCACCCTCACAGTAAAGAAGTTCTTCTTGAGATCTCATCTCAGTGTCCCCTCTTTCAGGATCAAACCTTTACTCCTCATCCTTTGGCTCTCCTTCCTGATCAAGAGTCCCTCCCTGGCTTTTCTGGAGCCCCTTTAGGGACTGGAAGGGGCTCTAAGGTGTCCCTGGAGCCTTCTCTTCTCCAGGCTGAACCTCCCCAACTCTCTCAGCCTGTTTTCATAGGAGACATGTAGTGCTGGTATGGAGAAGGCTGCAACTCTGACACTTTGACAAATGTCTTCAATATTTTATTGCCCAGATTCCCTGGAGCCTGGGCAGAGTTCAGGAAACTGCTAGTTGTTGTGGTCTCAGAACTAGCTTTTCATGTGGGAAGGAACTGGAAAAACAGATTGCCACAGTTGCTCGCTGGAACTGGAGAATTCTGTAGCAGGAATTCTGTAGATGCCACCAGCAATGCTGTGTGCACTCCTGTGCAGCAGGGAGAAGTAAGTTTAGTGGAAACTGTACTCAAGACAAATCTCCAAAGCCCACATCTGGTGCCAAGTGAGACAATCTAGCATGTTCCCAGTGACAGTATTGGAGAGATGGAGACCAGGAGAGGGCCACATGAGAAAACATCCCACGCGTCTTGCCCAAAGAGGATGGTAGAAAACCACTGTTTGGCAGAGATGACAGGAATCCAAGACCTCTTCATCAGAGCTGTGTCCAGCTCTGGGGTCCTCAACTTAGAAAGGACATAGAACTGTTGGAACAGGTCCAGTGGAGGGCCACGAAGATGATTAGAGGGCTGGAGCACCTTTCATGTAAGGACAGGCTGAGAGAACTGGGGCTGTTCAGCCTGGAGAAGAGAAGGTTCCAGAGAGACCTTTGAGCAGCCTTCCAGGATCTAAAGGGAGCTCCAGGAGAGCTGGAGAGGGACTCTTGGTCAGGGAGGGCAGTGATAGGACAAGGGGTAATGGTTTTAAACTGGAAGAGGAGAGATTTAGATTGGATCTTAGGAAGAACTTCTTTGCTGTGAGGGTGGTGAGGCACTGGAAGAGGTTGCCCAGAGAAGTTGTGGCTGCCCCATCCCTGGAGGGGTTCGAGGCCAGGCTGGATGGGGCTTGGAGCAACTTGGTGTGGTGGGAGGTGGCCCTGCCCATGGCAGGGGCGTTGGAACTGGATGATCTTTGAGGTCCCTTCCAGCTCTAAACATTTTATGATTCTATGATCTTACATATTTTTGCAGGAAATCCCCAGAGCTAAAGCTGTACTCTGAAAAGCTGATGGGAAAAACACAGCCTGCAGAATGCCTAGAGGAGCAATCAGTGCTGCCAAAGGGCAAATGAATTGTCAAAAGGGCTCAGACCATCTGTCTTCCATCTGCTTGATCCCTGCTCAGAAGTACTCCCGTCTTGTGGAGAAAGCACCCAGCTCTTTAGTGACCACAGAACAGGCCCTGTGGCTCACGGGGTTAAAAAAGGTTGAACATCACCGGTATAATTACAGAGCTGAAAGAACAGCAGCAGCTTACAATTTGTAGTTAGCCTCTCATTAGTACGGTTGAGTGATGACTGTATATATGAGCAGGGCTTATTTAACAATAAATGTCATATTTACATAACATATAGGATGGTACTGGCAAATGTAGCAGGGAAATACACTAAATTAGGAAAAAAAAAATGGGTTGAAAAACAGGAAAATAAGGACTTGCTGGTGCATGCTGTAGGCAAAAGCAGTGTAGAAACATTTAGAAAGATTTCTGTTATTTGAATCCTCGTGGTATCCCTGGCAGTCAGAGTGTTTAAATCCCCTGGAGACCACTGGAACTACTAACCTTTAAGCTAAATTGATGCCAACTCCATTACTGGGGCTACCCTGTTTTACTGGAGGGACAGAAATTGTGCAGTACTGATGGTGCAACTTTGGGATTTGCTTTCAAGAATAAATATGGTGAGACTAAAATCCCTTTTATGAAGTATCGCTTGCCCAAGGAGAGTGAAGATGATCTAACCCGGGTCCTGCCGTGGGCTATCATCCTAATACTCTTGTCAGCTTCTTGAATCCATTGTCTCAGATCAACAAACCTTCTGCATTTATAAATGATGTAAGGTCATCCATTAAACAAACTGGTTAGAAAAGCTCTCAACAAAATTGCCAAAGATAGAGCAGATATTCTAGCTAACAAAGCCTGTTGGAGCTTACGTGTTCTATAGCACGTTCCAACAGCAGCCTCACCTCGTTACGCAGTTATTCCCAGTTTCAGCAGACCAAAGGGACTAAACAAGCATCGTCTGGATGGGGTTGCTGGAGACCCTCTGTGATGAGTCAGATGAAGGATGAATCTGAGCTGAGGACCTGCAGCAGCAGCCAGATGTGACACACCAGCTCCAGCTGGAATTGTATATCAAGTCCTCCTCCACGGGGCTTTGGCTAATTGGCACGAAGGAGAGCTGAAGATGGCATTAATACTTCCACGAGATGGACAACAAAGACATTCCACTTTATAGATTTCTCAGCTCAATGCTACTTAGCTATGTGACTACCTACAGAGCTGTTGGGATTAAAATCAAACCTGAGCCGTACAGGAGTTGTAATGCTTCTAGCAGAACCTCCATGACCCGATACCTGTATCCACACGTGTAGTCAACCTGTGAGCGCTCTCGGCAGATTTGTGTGGTTGGGTGTGTGGGTGGCAGCGGGGAGCTCATGGCCAGGCAGTGCTGGGGAGGAGGGCACAGTCCTTTGGGCACAGTCCTTTGGATCAGACGGGCCTCCGAAAGTCTTCCACCCCCTTCTGTAAGTGGTGCCACAGGGCAAGAAAACCTGCTCCCCTGCACCCTGTGTGAAAACATGAAAAAGCTAAAGAAAAGCCTTACCTACACCCACCTGCTCCAGGGTCTGGGTGATGTGAGTCCAGCGGCAGTGCTCAGCAGTTCAGCCCACCTGAGACAGCTTGGGAAGATGTAGGTATGAAAATCCATGTACACACTCGTTGGTACACCCTCCAGGATACCCACTCACAGCACCCACTGCATTGGTGGCCTTTCCCTTGGGGCGAGAGGTGCAACACAAATTTGGGTACGTGCAGGAGAGGGTCACAGCACTCCTAAAGTAACCAGCCTGTCCCTGGAGTTGGTCATGGCCTTGCAGGTGGTGAAGGAGAGACTGGTCCCTTATCTTGGCTTCAGAAATGTTGAATACCTGGGCTTAAAAGCAATAAGTGCTTTTTACTCAGGAGCTGTCTAAATTTGACTTTAACGCCATCTGATGTCCGAATTAACATTATTTCTCCTAATATCATCATTCAAAATGAGCAATAAGATGACAGCCAGTGCAGTTTGAAAGCCAAGATGTTTGGAGGGCACCGCTGGGTCAGGGTAAGGATACCTGGATACGTACTTTCCCTTCTACGTGGAAAAAGTGCTGAAACTGGGTTATATAATCAGGTATCCCAATTGATGCTGTGTGCCATCTTCACTGACAGTTTAAATAAAGGTGAGAAGCAGTGAGGGAGCAGCAGCCTAAGTGACCTTCTCATTAGTTTTTTTTTTTTTTTCCTGATCTTTCATGATACCACCAGCATGGACACTCATAATTACTACTAACTTTTCTCAAAAAGAAAAGAATTGCCAAATTGAAATCTTACTGCTGGCAAACATAATTACTCACTAAAACGTCCTAGAGAAACCCAGAAAATGTGAATACAGGAGGCCCATCTGCATTTGAAAACTTCCCTGGTGGATCTTACTTCTGTGACTAATCTCACACAAAGACCAGGACCCACTTTATTTTCCTACTTTCTTTTCATCCTTGGAAGAGGGGGAAACCTTCATAGCACTTCTCTTGTGCAACAAGATGCTCGCCCCTAGAAGTCATGGGATCGTAGAAAGGTTGGAGTTGGAAAGGACCAAAAATCAAAGCAATCCTGTTTGAGACCTTCTCCCTGCTCCCCTGACATCCAGTGTGGTAGAGACAGTTTGCTGCAGGAGACCAGCAAGACCAGTGAAGCCCATCCTATTGAGCCCCATCATAAGCTGTTAGTTTACCCTCCTTTCTTTCTTCTTGTGCAGCCAGGGACGAGAAGGGATATCAGGAGAAATACCAGCATAGCTTCAGTAAGCTTTGCTGTTAATGGTCTTCAGAGAAAAGCTATGACTCTTTGAAGCGTTGCTCTAAAGTCAGTGGAACTCACCCAGGGCAGGAAGAGACAGGGGAAAAGGGCTGAGGAAAATCTCTACCCACGTGTGGATCTGCACCACAGTAAATACTGGGTGATGCTCAGTGGAGGCAACAGACGTAAATGAAGGCTCACACCTGCTTCGTGGAGGACAAATATGTTATTGTCAGCAAGGGGTACGGTCTGGCTGGTTTTATGCCCCACTCCCTGTTCAGAGAGCCATTACACTGACCCTGTGTGGGTTTCTCTGGGTAAAAATGATTGAAAATTTGACCCATAAAAAAAGCCTTTTTAAAGAAATGGTCCTGGCTATGCCAGCTGTGTCCTTGGTGTCTGGTGAGGCTTGTACAGGGAAAGCTGCTAGTGATCAATACCCCACAGCCAAGCCCGAGAGGACTTCATCCAAGTGCAGCACCTTTGATGCTGCTCCACCAGCCACATGCCTCCCACAGCACTTGGCAGTGAAGCACCTTCAGGCTCTTGGTGAGGAGCCTATTCCACCTCCAGCCACTCCCATTTTGTCCAGTAAAGCCCAAGAGCTAAAGCAAGATTTTGGAGGGTCTGGTCTGAAGCAGCAAATGCCATCTACCAACTCCTGATACAGTTAATTCAGGCATCTCACTGATCTCTCTTGCCAGGAGGGAGAGGTGTGCCAAGTCAACTTGAGAGTGCTGTGAGTCACTGGGTGGAATCTTCTGGATCACTCTGGTGGTCTCCAGTCTTACAAGATACTGTGTTTTCAGCTAAAAACAAAATTAACAGCAATAAAGCGATGGCTGGCTGTGACCTGTACAGGAGGATATTCCTACCTGGCCCGTCTTTGTTTCCAGAAGTTCAGCACAGAGGCTGACCAAAGAGGCTCACAGCCTCTTGGGAAGGGGAAATATCTCAGGAGACTCCACATCAGTCTTCCTGTGTCGGTGACATCGTAGCCCACCAAAACAGGAGCAGAAAAGTGATTGCCATCAGCACAGGTTGCAGAGGAGGCATTTCAGAAAGCTGCTCAGAGTTTCCAACTCACCAGCTGTGCCAGGCTTACTGCCCGTATCTGCAGTGGGGCACAGAGTCCACTGACTTCTGAACTCATCAGTTTAAATTGCAGCTGAGGGCTCACAGACTGGTGACAGTGTCTGTTGTCTGCCCCCATCCTAAAGCTGTGGAGGATTCATCAGAAACCAGAGAGCAGGATTACTCAGTATGAAGATAAGGATGACTTTGTTTGTAATTACTGTTATTGTTGACTAATGATACTTCAGTAGGAGGTACAGAACTCAAGTAAGACCAGGACTTTATTGTATTAGCATTGCATGGCTGCAGGAAAAGAATGGGTTGCTTCCCAAAGTGCTGACAACTTCAATGGAGATGACAAAGTGTTACTACACCCCGTTTGTACATGGCGATGTGAAGCCCTGAGAGTATGAACTGCCAAAAAGTTAGGTCTGTAGCTCAAGTTCAGACATGCCTCTTGCAATGGGATGAATCAGCCTTGAAAGTGCCTATTTGTCTTCACTACAACCAAAGAACCTGAAATTGCTACTTTAGGTGGGGATCCTGATTATCAGAGAGGTAACCTGAGCAGAGAAATTCTCCCCAAATAGCTTGTTTCAGTCACCTGCTCCTCTCAATGCCAGACACCAGGGTCTGACCCCATCTCCAGGTTCCTGTCTTTCCACCCAAAACTTTACAATAAAGCACCCAACTGCTTACTGAGACATTCAGAGACAAACTGCACCGAGGAGGAGCCTCCACAACCACCAGCTCCTCCCTGGGGCTCTCCTCGCATGGATGATGTGACCTGTTGCATTTGGGCACATTCCTCTTCTGGACTGGCCCCTCTGATCAGGTCTGTTGAACATCATCAGATAATTATAGCTAATACCACGTCTATAATTATTGTTATTATCATATTACTCTTATTACTTCTTGTTCCATCGTATCATTTTCATCTTATTATTATGCTATTTATGTTTTGGTCATTATTTGGATAATAAAGCCAGATGCTCTGACTTGCTTTGGAGCGTCATTGTGCTGGATGCTGTAGTGTCCCCTGTGAAAAGTCAGTCCTCACCCTGAAGCACTTAAAAATCTAATTAGAGACGACATACCAGCATTATCTTTGTCTATCAGAAGCTTCAATAGCAAACCCCCACTCTTCGGGATATTCAAGGTCACTTTTCTTACTGAAGAGCTGGTAGAACTCCCAATATTCTTGATGCCTGTGCCAACACCGGCTCCTGCACAGCTCTACAAGCCACCTTATTTCAGCCTTGCTTTCCTAATTCCACCCTGACCCATGCAGATACTTACCCTTGCTCACTTGTTCTTTTACACCCTTCCTCTTTTATACCATTTCTCCCTGAGAGATGTCATCTTTCACAGTAAAAAAAAGACGTTTTAACAGATCCCAAGCTGTAAATGAACAGCTTAAACCGCTGCTGAAGGAGGAAGGATGCTGCTGCCAGCACAGCTTCTGGGAAGGGCTTGTGTACTGCAGGGTGGGTGCTATGTGAGCCCAGGGATACCCCACTCCAGGGGGAGCAGCCCTGGCCACGGGGCTCGCTTCGTGGCAGGGACCCCCAGTGCCTGGGGGGTGCAGGTTCCCCAGTGGTGGTGCTTTCCCTTGTTCATTCAGCAGAGGAGCAGCAGCAGGGATGTCCAGGCCCCTGCCTACAGCCGTTCCAGGTGCTTCCACCTTCTCCATGCAGTCATCCTCATCCAGAAGGGCTCTAAAATTTGCTGGCAATTGGTTGTTTTTCCCAGGCACAGACAGGGCTCTCTATTTGATTTCTCTGGGTGTTCATTTAATAACTCAAATGTGGTTAAAACACCAGAATTAGAGCCTCCATTTATTTTGCTGTTTCCCATCTTTTCCAAAAGGTGAATGTTTAAAATGATGTATGAGCCGGGATCTACGGTGCTCATTTATGGTGCTCGCAAAGCTTTCCCCGTGACTGGAAAACAGTGGACATTCGCAATCAATAAGACTCCTCTGAACAGCCCTGTCCCCAGTTTCATTAGGAGGTTGTCACAAAGTTATTTCAAAACCTTGCTCAAGTAAATTGGCTGCGAGCAGCGACTGCTCCGTCTGCCGCCGCCTGACACGCAGCGCCAAGGAGCCAAGTCCCAGAAAGGATTTGTTTCACCTCAGTATTAAATTCTGCGATGCAACGAGACTGCTAAAACACCGGCCAGGAGAGAGCCCTGCTTATCTCCTGAAATATCACATGTAAATGCCCACTGCACTGCTTTGCGTGATGGAGAGCTGTAGAAAGGGTGTCTCTCAGATGTGATGTCACATAGAGCTCACCTTTGGGGACAGAAGGTTCTGATCTGGGAACACCAGTGCTCCAGCGCATCGCTCTGCTGTGAGATCCTCTTACTACTCGGCCTGATTTCTTTTCCTGCTGAAGTCAGCAATACAGTTGCTACTGGTTTTACTGAGGGCAGAATTAAGGTGAGATTTTAAATGATATCATCTAATTCTCAATGCGAACCCTTCTGGAGGAGATCCAGGGTATGGAGTGGCAGTTTGCATTCTAATAAAACATAGAAGGATTGATTGTTCCCTGAAATGAATATCTGTTCTCAAAATCTGCCGCTCTCTATTAGAATGCTGCAGAAGCCCTGGGAGAACAATGACATTTTTAGCCAACAGGTTAAGCAAAAAATACTGAATGGAAAATACTAGCTTTCATAGAATCCATCCAGTTATTTAAGTTTTTTTTGAATGAACTTGAAATATTTTGGGAAATGTGTTTGGTACGTGAACGCTGAAGTTGGCTTTTAAAATTTCAAGCAAAGTGACCTCTTCCAAATATTCTACATGTATTTTAAGAGCATAATTCCACATTGACTCAAACACGCTCCTTCAAACATCAGAATCTGAAAAAAAGTGGTGGCCTGTACTTCCAAAGGCCAACAGCAACGGGCCAAGAGGTTTGCTCTCTGCCAGGTTTGCTCTCTGGGTTATCTAGTTATAGATAACTGGATAAAAACCTTGGGTAAAGCCCTGGGAGGACTCTGCCCATGTCCCTTCAATCTGGTTTCCTTTCCTTCTCAGAGCAGGATGCTCCTGGGGCTAGTGTAGGTGGACAATCATAATGAGCTTCCAAGAGAGGTTTCTTCATCAGCTCACACCTCTCCTTCTGCTGCGGGAGGTCATTTCCCTTCTAAGGAGTCATTGAGGTAACAGTGAATACCCTTCAGCCGTGTTTTCGTAGATGTTACAACTTGCTTTTGTTCAAAGCTTCTTCTTGCAAAGAGAGGATTTCATGTAGTCTTATCATCAGCTCTTTGAAATTCATTTTCCTGTATTTCAAGGGCAAAAAAAACAGTTTGGGGGGCTTGATAAGAAGGCAGGAGACAGACTGTCATTTGTTTTCGCTTTGCAGTCAGAGGAAGAAGGTTCGTTCCTCCTGCCACAGGACCATTATTTCAACAATTCAAATTTTAACTGATGAAAATTGAAGCGGCTCTTCTCTGTGAATGCTCAACTTTTTCATATATAGGGAAAACAAATAGTTGAATTGCAGAGGTCATACTGAGAATTCCTTACTCTGGGGAACCTGGGGATATTTCACATGCCACGCAAGTGCTGCAGGTCACCTGCATCAGAATTCACACAGAATTTCTTTTCCTTTCTCTGCTGAACATCCTTTCCAGAGCATCAGGTCATTTAATTTTGTCCTTCCTTTAGATGCATGTCTGGCACAGGCTGCTGCTCTCCCATTACACCTGGTCTGTCTGTCCTATGTGGAAGCAAACAGACTCTTGGAAACAAGCACAAAGAGGAGACCATAGAGCTTGTTGGTGGGTGATGCTGTTCAACCTCTTTCCCAGTATGTCTGCAAGTGTCTCCTTACCAAGACCTGGAAAGAGGGAGCAGCCAAGAGGATGGTAATTGCATGTTTTACAGCTTCTTGAAAGCCTTAGTGTAACTGAAGTTTGAGAATTGACTTGGGGTGGCACACAGGCAGCTGGCATGGAGAAAGTTACCAGGAGCAAAATCTTCCCCTGAAATTCAGGGAAAATTTGCATTTAACTCCAGACATACTTTAAGTCTGCCAGATTCTCCTGGAGAAGTTTGGGAGAATGTGGACCATGTGGTGAAATCAAGGAATGCTTGCTACTTGACATTTTCCCCTTATTTCATAGAATCATAGAACGGTTCAGGTTGGAAGGGACCTCAAAGATCATCAACTTCCAACACTGATGAATTTCTCCATTCACTTTAGCACTTGAGGGAGGAAGGTCATCTCACTTAACCTCAGCCATCCAGGAGTCACCTAGTCTCTTTACTGGTCATGGGGAGAAAGCCACCTAAAATGCCCAGAATGAGCTATGAGAGGTTCCTCTCTGCTCCACGTAAGGGAGTCTGGGCGACTAGATGAGTGCAGACATCTAACTTGTGCATGCTTTAAATTAGAGGGAGGAAATAGTCCCAGTGTTATCACCCAGAAGAAGCTAAACATGTTGTGATTAGCCTTTGGTTTTATCCCTGGCTAGTCAGGATTCTTGCTCTTGTTTGCAGGAGCTGTGCAATAAATGTCCCAGAGTCACCAACCTTCTGTAAGAGTTGAAAGAAGGTTGGAAAGTGTGGCCAGGCTGCAGCATTTCCTTGCTGCATTGTGGGGAGTCTCTAAAGCTGGATCAACAGAGCCCACCTTGATGGCAACAAACTGTTCCAGAAATAAACCTGTAGTGCCCACGGAGGTGCCCGTGGGGCTGCCTGAGTACTACCTGGCACCGTGAGCTCTGATGGCACTGGACAGAGATGCCCTGTGGAAGTGACACAGAGAGAAATGCTGATGCAGCAAAATACTCAATGTTCTTATTTCAAAGTTGTCCTGTTCTATCACTTCAGAGGCTGCCCTCAACCTGTCTCTGGAAGGAGGAGCCGCCGTTTGATCCATCGTTACCCATTTGCATGCTCTTGCAGGCTTTGAGTGATGTGTGCCCATCCCTCACAACAGCCCAGCCTGCCCTTTCAGAGCAAAACATCTGGTGGTCCTGGTCAGAGTCAAATGTCCCTAAATGGGGATATCCTCAGATATCTGTCATCTAGGAATCACAGAGTACATCCAGATACAGCTGCTCGAAGCTGGAGGGCAGCAACCAGTTGCTACTTCTTCTACTCTTCCCTACTTGTTATGGGCAAGTGTTTCTTGTAGCACACCAGAGAAAGTCTTGCTTGTGCCAGACCAGTGAATGGAGTAAGAAGACATGGATCTCATGGATCAAGAAGGGCCATGAGAATGGGTCTCGCCACAGATGTGTGAGTCTGTGATTACATCTTTCATCCAGACGTGGAAAAGGAGCTGATGTGCTCAGCTCCTACTTATTTCACGGGAGAGGGCACCTCAAATACTTTGTTGGTCAAGGTCATTTACACCGTACGTTCTCACAGAAACTGCACCTTGTGGCAGGTTTTGCTCCAGGAGAGATTAGATGAAGCTTGATGACACACACGTCTCAAGCCCAGCAGTAAGGAGAAGCTCCTTCAGCAGGTCCACAAGAAGACCCTGCTGACATCTCTTTATGTCCGCTTTGTCCACCAGCGCATCCAGGAGCAGCTGGTTTCTGCATTGCACGGGGTTATGGGCAGTGTTCAGAACTACACTGTGTCTGTCCACACCTTCCCTTTGGTTTCTCGTCTTTCTGTTAGGGTGAATGCCTCAGCAAAAGCGCCCAAGATCCAAGAGAGTCATGTGGCCCAGGCTTTATTTGCTGTTATTGCTGCTTTCAAGTGGAAAATTGATATAATAGCAGTCCTTTCTCAACACACAGTAGTCTGCACATTCCTACAATCTTCTTTGAGGACGATCAGCCATCCACTGGCATACAAAAGTGACAGATGCTGCCTGCAAATAATGAGCTGAAGCAGTTTCCTTTGGAAAGGAACTTAAGCAAAGTTCCTTTCAGTTTGAAAAGCCAATGAGGTTCCCATGTGGCCTCAGAAGCTGCTCACAAGGCTTTGCCGGAACAGACATAGTCTATTAGCTTATATGGCATAATTATTTTTTAACTGCTCCTAATATACAGACTTCTCACAGAATCACAGGCTGGCAGGTGCTGGAAGAGACCTCTGGAGATCATCTTCTTCAACCCCCTGCCAGAGTAGGGTCACCCAGAGCAGGTTGCACAGGAACACATACAGGTGGGCTTTGAATATCTCCAGCGAAGGAGACTCCACATCTTCTCTGGGCTTTGCCACCCTCACAGGAAAGAAGATTTTCCTTATGCTTGGGCAGAATTTCCCATGATCCAGTTTGTGCCCGTTTCCCCTTGCCCTGTTGCTGGGTGCTACTGAAGAGAGTCATCTTGCCACCCGCCCTGTAGATACTGCTCAGCACCGATGAGGTCCCCTCTCAGTCTGCTCTTCTTCAGGCTCTCAGTGTTTTCTCATCAGAGAGATGCTCCAGTCCCTCATCATCTTCATAGCCTCTGCTGGACTGTCTCCAGTAGTTCCTTGTCTTTCTTGAACTGGAGAGCCCAGAACAGGACACAAGACTCCAGATGTGGTCTCACCAGGGCAGAGCAGAGGTGGAGGATGACCTCCCTCGACCTGCTAACCATGGTCTTTTTAGTGCACATTTAATACACTTTTTTAAAGATCATTTGCCCTCTTGGCCACAAGGGCACGTTGCTGTCTCATGGGCATCCTGTTTTATCCACCAGGATTCCCAGATCTTTTTCCTCAGAGCTGGTCTCTAGCAGGTCACCCCCAACCTGTCCTGGTGCAGGGGATTATTCTTTTCCAGATGCAGGACCCTACACATGCCCTTGTTGAATTCCATCAGATTCCTCTCTGCCCAATTCTCCAGCCTGTCCAGGCTGTGAGCCTGTCCAGGTCTTGTTGGATGGCAGCACAGCCTTCTGGTGTGTCAACCACCCCTCCCAGTTTTATGTCATCAGCAAACTTGCTGATAGTACACTCTGTCCCCTCATCCAGGTCATTGATGAGTATGTTCAACAGAACTGAGCCCAGTACTGGCCCCTGGTTTTCTTCCAGCATGACCTGTTCTCTTGGGTTCCTTTAGGGGTAGTAGAAGTCCAACCAAATCCAAAGCAGGATGCCATAACTTACCGTACATTAGCTGCTATGAATAATGGAATTTATGTTGCACAGCACATTAAATCCACACACAAATGTATGAAAATAATGAGACACCGTCCTTTAAGGCATCAGGAGGTAGAGTTAAGGCACAGCCTCAACCTTAACTCTGTTTCTTATCTCTAAAAGCATGATTTCCAAAACTTTGTGGCCTTTCTCCCAGGATTCATTTTGCCTCTTTACTTTTTATTTCTGTGTACTCTTCTTTCTGCACATCTATAGATGAAAAGCATAATTGGACAAAATTAGAAATGTGCAATGTTGTGGTAAATTAATCAATACTCATAATTCTTGATGGATTCTATAGATGAAACATGTACAACAAGGGAAACCAAAAGAAAGGAATATTGCATTCTCTTACAATATTAATTCCCTATGGACCGCAACTCAGTCAGAGGGATTCTAACACAGTGGGTGTCCTGATCCTCTGCCCAGCAATGGTGCTGTGAGACTTTTGTGCTCTGAAGTCACTCACCAAATCCAGAGCTGCCCTTCCTCTGCTGCTTTCCTGACTCTCCTGCCCTCCTCAGACACCCCAAGGGGTGCTGCCTGTCCTGTCCCTGGCCTTGAGGGTAGCTGCTGGTAAATAACAGATCACACACGAGGTCTCTTCACACAACATTCAGTTCACACGTGCTACAGTTGTGTTGCCTTTAAAGCCTTCCAGCTCCGGACCCAAATACTGAACATCCTGCTTGTTCAGGGCTGGGGTGGTTTTTTTGCTTGTTTTTTGATTTGCTCATGTTGGTTTTTGTCGGTTTGGGCTGTAGGGTTGGTTAAGGGTTGGGTTTTTTTGAAGTCTGTGTTGTTCATCAAACTGTATTCCGTGAGACAGAAAACCCTGGCCTTGAAGGGATAATCATTTAGTGACAGGAAAGGACAATAAGGTTGCAGAGCACAGGAGGTAAATAATCCCCATCCCTAAACAGACCCACCAGGTAGGACTCCTCTCGCTGCCTTAGCTGTCTGGGTAGTGAGTTGTTTGACTTGGGTGGGCAACCTGTGTGGGTAGTGGGGAAAAATAAGCACCTCCAAGAAAAAAAAAAAAAAAAAGAATTCATCCCATCCTGGGTCTAGAGTAATTAATGGTAAAAACACCACCTCACGCAACAGAGAGAGAGCTGTGAGCGCTAAGGACTTTGTAAATTAATCTGTAGGTGCCAAAAGCTGAAAAAAAGGGAAAACAAGTGACCATGTCGTGATAGGGTGAGGAGTCCTCTGCCATCACATAGAAACACTGGCACAGAGACAGGCTCCGAGTCTTGAAAACAGTTCCTTAAACACAAACCCGTCTTTCTCTCCCTGCAATCTCTTCATCTGTTATTATCCTCCTTCAAACTTCCACCATAAATGAAAAAGACATCTCCTGGCCACAGCTAACCCCAAGCACCATGAGGACAGACAAGAGTGTTCTATAAAAGGCTATTACATGCCCATGGAATGAAAACCTACATTCTACAGCAGCTGTGGAGAGACCTCAGGACATGGACCTGAAGGTCATGCTTCCCCCAGAAGAAATTATATCTCATATCTCCTCCTCAACAGGAGGAGGCTGACTCAGAACCAGGAAGCTGTTTAACCCTTACTTGGGCAATGGAGAGGAGTGGAAGGTGTGAGGCTCTGGAGGCCAGCAGGACATGGGTAACCTGCTACCAAGGCATCCTTGCAGGTAGGGAACCAGATCAAAGGGACAAGGATGGACCCTGAAGGAGACTTTTGCATCTGCAGTTGGAAGGTCAAGGTGGAGGAGCCTGTGAAGCCCTAAAAAGGGACTCTGGGGACAGTGCAAGGAGTTAGTCACAGCCTTAGGCATGGACAAATAGACACTCTGCATTGTCTTATTTTTATCTTTTTTTTTGATGTTTATGAAGGAAAGCTTGGACACGTAGGCAGGAACAGTGCTGCTGTCACAGGAGCCATGATTTGCTTTCTCCTTCCCTTCCCTGTTCCATTTTCCATCTGAACAAGCAAAAGGGGACTTTGGAAAGAGGATTCCTATGGGAGAAGCAGGTGGGCAGCCTCCAGGAGCTGCCTCTCCCTGCACTGCCCTCTGTCTGTAGGGCTGCAGCACAGGACTGGGGGGGGTTCGGTGCTTTTGGCTACCAGTAGGCCAAGGACCTTCTTTGCTGGTGGGTCTGGTCTCGGAATGGACGTGTNCAAACCTGAAGGCGTTTGAGCTGAGACAGGGGAATGGCACTAGGAAGCCGACAGAAGAGTGGAGGTTAAATTACCTGCCATCCCCCACTCTCCTTGCAGCATCCCTGCCCACCGTCGGCATGGCTGTGTGCTGCAGACAGCCCGCTGGTGCTGCCGCCTCCCTGCCTGCAGCAGCCCGTCCTGAGCCTGGGGAGGCCTCCCTGGCACAGAACCCGCCTCTCCCTGCCTAATCGCACCCAGAAGAATCAAGGCGAAACGTTTGCCTTACCTTGCACGCCACGGGCTTTGCGAGTCGTGGGGCAAGAGCCCAAGGAGCCTTGGGGCGGCTCTGGGGTCCCGGTGCTTCCCGCGCCGGCGCTGCCTCCCCGCAGCAGCGGGATGCGGGCACCCGCAATACGTCTGCTGGGCAGGGTCCACCATTTGGAAAACACAGGCACCGGGAGCATCATCAGAGCAGCAGAGGTGAGGCTGGGACAAGCCCGGTTTCTCCCCGGGAATAAACCCCAGCCGGTCCAGGCTGCTCTGTTTCCTCCTCATTCTCTGGTGTCTGACTGCAGCAGAGCCCTTGTAAGAGGCTGCTGCCAGAACAGCTGGCTGCCAGCGATGTACGGAGTGATCGATATGTTTGGCTTTTCACGTTCATCCATCGTGTGAATCTGTTTTCACGCTTTTCCTTGCGTGGATGCGATTTGAAGGCAGCGCTGAACTTTGCTCTCCCGGCATTTACTTTTCCCTGGCCTCAGTCCGGGGTCCGCACAGCTCCCCGCTGCTCGCTGGCACTCCAGAAAGCGGGGTTAATTACAACCCCTCCTCACCTCTGTTTTTTCTCCGTGTGTGTGTGTGTTTGTCTCCCCCCCCAAAAAAAAAAAAATAAAACCAA
>VZRU01011467.1:88524-102244 GCA_013398155.1 Pedionomus torquatus
CCCCCCAAAAAACCCAAAACCAAAAAAACCCAAAACAAACAAACAAAAACAAAACAAAAACACTGCACCCAACACACCACCCAACACTAATCCATATCCCTGAGCACCAAGTCAACTTCTCTCTTGAATACCTCCAGGGATGGTGCCTCAACCACCTCCCTGGGCAGCCCATTCCAATACCTGCCAAGGGGGAATGTCTGTCTGCTCATGGCAGGGGGGTTGGAACTCGATGGTCTTCAAGGTCCTTTCCAAATCTAACCGTTCTATGATTCTAATTGAAAAGCAATTTCACCAAGCACCTGAGCCCAGCCCTTTTCTAGGGCCAGCAGCCCCGGGCACTGACACTACCAGTACCGGTGCCTCCATCCAGCTGCTGACCAAGGTCTCCTTTCTTGCCACCATGTCCCATTCAAAGTGTCAGCCCCCAAGGTTTCTCCCATCCAGCCTGTGTTCCCTTTGGATGTCCTGCAGGATGATAGGATCCCTCCTCTACACCCTTCTCTGCTTCAGTATTCAAGGCTCCCCAGACATCCATGCTGCCTGGGTCAGGTGGAAAAAAGGGTCAGCGTCATCAGTGGGTGACAGTCCCAAAATGGCAAGTGGTTCCCGCTTCTGTGCCATGTTCCCCAGACAGGCGTGATGAGTGGGAGTTATTTTTCTGCCACTCACATTAATTATTTCAAGTCAAGATGGCCAAACTGTGGTATTTTATGGTGGACTTCTTAATTGGGTAACTGATCAAGGTTAGCGCCTTAACATTCAAATCAGTTACCATAAATAAGGAGAGTAAAGAGTCAGGGGGCTGGAAGGAAACAAAGCTAATTAAAATAATCAGCTTGACTTTGATGGGAACTGGCCTGGATCCTGCAGCACGCGTCGAGGGTGGGTGCTGTGAGCACCATCCACAGCCTGCTCGTGGGTGTGTGTTGCATTAGCAGGAACGGTGACAGGGACTCTGCGCAGGAAGGCGTCTTCACGTGTCAGCTTGGTTCTTGCAATGTTTTCATTCCCTTGGCTGCCTTTCTTTTCCAGCAACAAAGGAGGGGGGGAAAAAATAGACCTTTGAAGCCTTTCTTAAAGAGTCTCAGGCAGCATCTGAATGATGTCTCTGCTGTGTTGTAAGAGTAGCCTCAAGGAGGTGGTGGAATCACCATCCCTGGAGGCATTTAAGAAACGTGTAGATGTGGCACTTCAGGGCATGCTCTAGTGCCTGAGATTGTTGGGTTGGGTGATTCGTTTTGTGGGGTTCAGGGGTCTTTTGGGGTGTTTTTTTTGGTGTGTGTATAGTTGGAGTCAGTGATCTCAGTGGTCCCTTCCAACCATGAAGATTGATTCCATGATTCTGTGTGACAAGTTTAGAGGTCAAGTGTGGCCAAAGACTGTCCATCCTCTTGCCCTCCAGAGCATCTCTGGGATGACCTGGAGGTGATCCAGAGGGAAATCACACATGGACTGGCCCGGGTGCCCTGGGGTTGGCACAGCTGCCTCCGTCCGCCCTGCCTGGTCTTGAAATGACGAAAAGTGATGGATCCCAGAGAAATACAAGTTCTCAGAGTGGCTCTTCAACACGCCCCAGTGGTGGTTACTGCAAGATAGGGTGTATTTGAGTCGCCATGAAGATATGCCATGAGGTCCTTGGCTTTAGAGGGCACCTGGTAGAGGGTGGATTCAGCCTTTTTGCGGGCTCACAGTTGCTGTACCATCCGTCAAGGGTTTCTTAATGTTCCTCACCTTGACAGCCATTACAAGGGCAACGCACGACATTCTTAAGAACCAGTCGTAAAACGTTGACATATTTATAAGTAATGTCCCAATTTGAAGGGATACCGAGTTCTCTAAGATGTAAGTAGTTATTAATTACAACGAAACAGGAAAATTCATTAGGGAATAGAATCAAACTTCCAATTAATGTCATTTTTATCCGGGAACATTAGATGAGCTTCTTTCTTTTTTTTTATTTTCTTTTTGTTTTCTTTTTTTATTTTTTTTTTGCCTTTAACAAGGATCTGGAAACATTTGCTAATTTCCAACTATTATAGTTACTTCTATGAAATAATGTGATCTCTCATTTGCATATAAGAAAACATTTTCTGTATTCACTCTGACTCTGAGCTGCCCTATTTGTATCAGTAAATTGAGCCGAAGGCTGCCTGTGCTTTTAAAGAGGACTCTTTTCTTATGCAGAATAGCAACGCATTTTACCAGTCCCATGGTGAACATCGAGCATTATTTCTGGGGTTTATTTAACCCAGTCTCTAATACCGCGCTCTGCGTGAGCCTTAGCAGTGAGGCTGAGCAAAAAGCCGAGCAGTGGCTCCTGCTGACTGTCACACAAACATTTCCCTCAGTCTTTTTTTTTTTGGAAATGTTCTCTGCGCTTCTTGGTTCAAACGTTTTACTTTCATTTTCAGTCTCCAAGGGAAACCTGCTTGAAATAACAGAGGGTCTTGAGGTGCGAGGCGTGAATGCTGTATCATTCAAAATTGAATAAATCAGCCACCGCCAGACTCACTTGGTAGTGGCTTGGTTTTCTTTTCTTGCTCAGGTTTGGAGGTCGGTTGTTTCCATATCTAAGAGGACCGTTCCAGGGCATCCCTAATCTGAAAGTCCCTGGGAACTTGATCTTCATCTGCAGGAGACTGACCCAGTGACAGTCCATGTCTATCCATGCTCTGAATGGATGCTTTTAGTTCTATCCATGTTCTTCTGATTAATCCTAACCAGCCACATTTAAATAATAATTTTAAAAAAGCTTGCAAAAACTCCCTTTTCACCCTACTTTTGTCTCCTGGATTTGTGTGTTTATTGTTGCTTCAAACATCAGATAGAGCATCTGTATTTAAAAAAAAAAAAGAAAAAGCAAACCCAAAAGAAAAAGAAAACCCCAACCAACCAGACAAAAAACACACCAAAACCCCCAAAGCTACAAAAAAAAAAAAAAACCAAACCAAAAACGGTAATTATCATTTCCTTGCTGATCTTGACCAGGGAATTAAAAAAAAAAAAAGGAGAGCCTGACAGATAGTCACCTGGCTTATGCAGGGAGTCAAGAAATCTCTAAAGCTAGGTTTAGCAACAGTGGGAAACTAGCTGTCCTACCTCAGAGTTCCCACTGACCACCAGGACTATAGTCTCCTTCAAGTCCTGCTTCATTCACCATCTCTGCAGAGCCCATAACTGCATTCCTGTCACCCCAAACCGATCTCCTGTCTTGGGCTTTAGTTCCTGGATCTTCTGATGTGCTTCTGAATTTGACAAGCGGCTGAACAGGAGCCAGCAGTGTGCCCAGGTGGCCAAGAAGGCCAATGACATCCTGGCTTGTATTAGAAATGGCGTGACCAGCAGAAGGAGGGAGGTGATTGTCCCCTTGTGCTCAGCACTGCTGAGGCCACACCTTGAGTGTTGTGTCCTGTGCACCTCAGCACAAGAGAGATGTCGAGGTGCTGGAGTGAGGGCAGAGGAGCGCAACGGGGCTGGGGAAGGGCCTGGAGAAGAAACCTTATGAAGAGCGATTGAGGGAGCTGGGACTGTATAGTTTGAGGAAGAGGAGGCTGCGGGGAGACCTCATCACTGTCTACAGCTACTTGAAAAGACATTGTAGAGGAGTTGGTGCTGGTCTCTTCTCACAGGGGATAGAACGAGAGGGAATGGCTTCAAGCTGCAACAGGGTAGGTTTAGGCTGAACAGAGGAAAGAATTCTTCCCAGGAAGAGTGGTCAGACCCTGGAATAGGCTGCCCAGGGAGGTAGCAGGGTACCAACTTGCTTGGAGCTCTCCCCAGACACACGGAGTAGATATTTAAACCTTGTGGAAGAGGTTAAAAAAAAAAAGTGAACCTAGAATCATTTTCTGCTCGTGATTCTCCTACAGAATGAAGGGCCTGTCCTAAAGGTGTCCAAAATTATTTTGAAGGGCTGGGCTTCAAAAAATTATTTTGAATGCTGCTTTGTGCAAATCAGTTTTTAATGGAGGGAAATGGCACTGGTCAGGCAAAACAGTCTGGTGGGCTGGGGCAGGAGGGAGGGAAGAATAAATAAAAATAGGTCAAAACGTTTCATTTTCCAGATTTGCATGCAAGTATTTCAGTTTTCCCATTTGTGTTTCCATTTGAAATGCTTCAATCCCAAGTTAATTTAATTGTTTAAACCAGAAAAAGCCATAAATCTTTCATTTGACCCTAGATATTTCTGTAGGGTGTTTTATTTGTTCTTAATTTAGGAAAAAAAAAAAAAAAGTTTCAGATAATTGCAAAATAACTTCTTGTCCCTGGACTTTCTCCAGGGGAAAAATATATATAAAAATCCACAGTTCAAAAATCCCTCTTCATTAGTCCCATTGTATTTGTGGGAAGTGTCCCAGGCTGAGGGATAAAGGAGAACAGGCAGCAGCTGAGCCAGCGCCCCTGCAGGTAATGCTCGTGCTAGAAACCGGGGACTGGGGTTTCTCTGAGAAACCTCTTTTCTGAGGAAACCTCATGATTTCTCATCCTGGAGATCAGCTGTCAGACTCACCACGATTTCACACTGATGTCATTAAAATGAGCTCAAAAAGGCAACAACCAGAATTGCTGTGACCTTGGCAAAATGTTCTTTGACCCAGGAGTTAAAGAAATTGAAACGTCAGCGCGGAAATGTCACATCCGTCTTTGAGGGAGGTGACTCAGGAAGGACATACAGGATCTCCTGGGCACATCACTCCAGGTCCACATCCATCTCCTTCAATATTGAGATCCCCTGGGACCAGCGTGGTGCTGTTGCATCACCGAAAGGTCTCAGCCCCTCAGGACACGGTCTGTTTGCAGGACTAGGGCCACCAACTCTCTGTGCAACCTGGGAAGCTGCCTCCTCTCTCCTTGCCTTTCTCTTGCCCTTCACCTTAGATCCAGTCCCTTCTCTTCCTCCTGCTGCTCTTTGTGAAGCCTGTCCCAGGATTGTGTTTCTTTGATGGCTGAAAACTTCCTTCAATTTTCCAGTCTGAATTTATTCATGGCTAGTGTATACTTTTTGTTCTTGTGCCAAGTTTGTCTGTTAGATCTTCTCCCTCCCCAGCATTTTCCCTGCCCGCATTTATTTATAGTAGGCAATTTTTTATTTTTTTGTGTTTCTTTTCTCTCTCTCTCTTTTTTTTTTTTTTTTTTTTATTATTTTTTTCTTCACAGAACCTTTTAAGTTCCTTCTCCCTTTTCTAGAACCCGACTTTTGGACAGTTGTCCAGCTTTCTACTCTAGCCGTCTTTTAGAATTCTGGACCTCATCTCTCCTTGGACTTTTAAGGTGCATTTGTACAACCCTGGGTCAAGAAGGAGTATGTCACAAACTTGTTTTTTTTTCTTGGTGAGACTTAGAAGTGCCTTTCAGCTGTCTCTGAGCCCCGTGTTTTTCTTGTCAGCTTAATATGCTTAGTAATAACACCTACCACTTTTATATGTCACACTGCACTCCTTAGCCAACCGCACGTTGACTGGCAAAGCAACACAGAGAAATTGGATTTAACCAGAAAGGAAAAACGTCTCTTTCTTAAATAACCTTTGCCTCCTCCAGGTACTTTGGTGGGCGGCGGGGCTGGAGTGCCTTGGTGACTCAGAGCTCTCCTGCCCGGCAGTTATTAGCCTGTGGAGCTCAAAGCAATTACTGAAGCCTTAACCAAACCTTTTCTGGGTGCTGGAGCCTCGGTGGCACTATTAGAGTCTTGCCAGGGAGTGCAGGTCTGATGGAGATGCTGCTGGCAAGGCAAGGAAGGGCTGGTAAAAATACCACTTGCTTGAAGTGGGAAAAGTATAAATAGATATTTTAATATAACTCAATAATACATATCCTCACTTGATATTTTACAAGCAAAGAGAGATACTATATTGTAATAATATAATAACAGTTCCTGGGAAAAATGTATTTTTAGATGAAAAGTGAGAAAAAAAAAAAAACACCAAAAAAACCCAACCTGTTTTGAGAATTGAAAAATGTTTCAAGTTTTCAAAACATGAAGGCTACCAGGAGGATATTTCAAAAGGAATTCAGTTGTTCAAGGGAAATATTTGTTCCTTTTGAAAAGATGATTTCCCTTTAAAAAGTGTTTTTGGCCAACCCAGTTCAGGTGGTGGTGTGTGAAAGAGATACCAAAGAGATACCAAAGAGAACGGTGGCTGATCCCGAGCATGGGGCAATCTGTGGGAGTGTTTCTGTTTTAGAATCATAGAATAGAATCACAGAAAGGTTAGAGTTGGAAGAGACCTTAAAGATCATCCAGTTCCAACCCCCCTGCCCTGGGCAGGGACACCTCCCACCACCCCAGGTTGCTCCAAGCCCCATCCAGCCTGGCCTTGAACCCCTCCAGGGATGGGGCAGCCACAGCTTCTCTGGGCAACCTGGGCCAGGGTCTCACCACCCTCACAGCAAGGAACTTTTTCCTGATATCCAATCTAAATCTCCCCTCTTCCAATTTAAAACCATCACCCCTTGTCCTATCACTCCATTCCCTGACAGTCCCTCTCCAAGGGGACACTTTAAGCAAGCTTTGGCTATGTTTCCCTTGGTGTTTCATGTTAAAACTGCATCATGTGTGCGAGGAGGTGGAGCTACATCTCTAGTGTCCCTGACTGCTTATCTTACGCTCTCTGCTTGGCACTGCAGGGACAGGGACCAAGATCTCCTCAATACGGGAAGTGCAAAGGTCTTGCAAGTTTGGGGATTTTGCTAGAAATGCAGGGTTAGGAAGAGTTTGGGAGACAGAGGGAAGAGTTTGGGAGCTAAATTGAACCCAGACACCAAACATGGGAGGCGCCAGCACTGGAGCAAGGAAGAGAGGTGAAGAAGAGCTCAGTGTCTTCCCAAGGAGTCACAGGAGGGGCTGAGGACACATCACAGCTCTTCCCTCTCCTTTAACCCATCCAGCACAGGCTCGTACTAAAGGTGCTTGCTTGAGAATGAAACACGCGCCAGAGGCCCCAGGCTGCACAGAAAGAGCAAAACGAGGGAAGGTGCTCACTGCCAGTCCCTGAAATGTCTTTGCAGCAAAGCTTCTATAGCCAGTGAAGAGGTTCTCCATGACATGATGATGGGCTAACCATGTAGGATGCAAATTGGCACACAGATAAGCAGCCCTAATTACTACTTACATTGTAAATGTCATATTTTGACAAACGGGAGGTAAAATGTATCATCCTAGCTAAGCTAGAGGAATACTGTGAAGTGTTAGCACAGAAATTGTAATGCTCAAGTAATTAAAAAAAGCCATCTCTCACGCTCCTGAGGGATATGATTACTTTTTTTTATGAAGGCTGGAGGTATCACATCATTTTCAGATGATGTAATTAACCTGACCTATTTGGTGGCTCCATATTAATGTTTCTTTGTGATGGATTTACAATAAAGCTCCATTATTAAAGACTTCAGAGCAAGATTTATTATGATCTTGTTTCTTTCCATTCATTATTTCGTTCTTCTCATTTGGAAGCGAGTCAGGACCCCTGGGCGCTTTTCTTGTGCCTCCCAGTAATCTGTGCACTGCTCCAGAGAAGACTTATGGGTTTGACCTCCTTGTTTCGCAATTTACTGCGTTGCAAAGTGGGTGCAGAGATAAACCACTTAAGAGTTTCACGAGGCTGACGTAATTCATCGAGGAGCACAAAGAACCTGCGATGAGATAGACTCTAGCAAAGGGCTGTGAGTTTTTCAGCCGGTACGTATTGTTATTCATGGTCATCTTTCTTCTGGCAGTTCCAATCCCAAATCCGCTGTGTCGAGTGGAACAACTCCCACTGACTGCAGTCGGCCTTACTTCGTCTGAAAAATTTCAAAGGCACCACATACAGTTGGGCACCCAGCCGCCACTGAGGGCAGGGAGAGGTTATTCATTAATCCCCGTTTGTATCCTAAAGAAAAACCTATAAAATCCCTGAGCTGAGCATTTCTTTCAGCAGTAAGGGTTTTTTGGTGTTTTTTTTTTGGTCTACAATAGGTTTAGAGAGAATTCTGTATCAGAATCAGAGAATAACATTTAAACTTTTTTTTTTTTTCTCTTTTTCCCCTAGAACAAACTGTTACAGAGGAAGCTGCAGACAGATTTCTATACCTGTCTTAACTTCAAAGGTTAGAAATCGGCCCAAACCTCACTGCATGCCACTGATTGCCAAGGGCAGAGCATTCTTAATGTGTTGGTATTAAATAAACAGATGTAAAACTAACCAGAGGTTGTAATTTCCGTCCAGATAATGATGAAAGTTTATTGACCCGGGGGTGATACTGATGGAGTCACTGTTGACACATCAATAGCTGTGGCCAGGTCTCTTGTAGGACACTGAGAAAAAGGTACTCAATATTTTGGTGCCTCGGTTGGAGCTGAGCATTCCTAAAGAGGTTGCTACCAGCAATTGTGCTTTCTTTGGTCCACTGGGAGCCTGTCTTTAGATAGAGGATCACCAGCTCAGGGTCCAGCCACCAGGACAAAGCCGTGAGTCGCTGAGGTGGTGCCAAGTACCAACCTCCCTTCTCTCCCGTCGCCTGAGCACACGAAGGAGGGATGCTAGACAGGGCGAAGCGTGCAACATGCAACACAAATTTAATGAGCAGAAAGTGTTCTCGGTAGTGGCTGGCTGGGTCATTCCTGGCATCAGAACACTGCTCCTGCAGTAGACAAAGCTATTTTCCTAGTGCAGAGCTGTCCCTCCGTGTTATGCCTGTGGAATAAGAACTCTCTCTGTCACCGGACACAGAAGATTTATTTAAGAGATGAGCTGGCCCTGAAACACCATCCCTGCAGTAATTAATTGGCTACTGCTGTAAAGCACAGTACCAACATTTTGAGAGACATTATCTGCTGTCCTGCTTGAATTAAGAATTCATAAGGGCACAAATCATTCCACGGGCTTTGTTTTGCTTTAAGTTATACTGTATACAAATTATCTGAGAAGAGAAGCTGATTAATGACATAGAAAAAGAGAGCCCAGAAGACAATACATCGCTTCTCTATCTAATCTCCTCTACCTTCCAGCCTGCCCGCCTGCCTGCAGGACAGTGCAGTGAAGAGCAAATCAAATACTCTAACTCCTGCCCCAGGCCCCTTTTCTGTTTCTCCGTGTCTCACTGGGGTTATGATAAATACACACTTCTGTAAAAAGCTTTCCATGCGGAGGCCAGAGGAAAGCGACTGTCATCCTCGGCATCGTCTCTGTTGTGTTCAGTACGTGCATCGCGGCAGGAGGCTGCTTTGCCATGTCTTAATCACCGTCCATTTGCACCCGATATTCGGTGCATCTGTGAGCAGCAAGACGGCTGCAATTGACTCGCCTTTACCCTGCAATCTATTTGGTACCTCGATTTTTACTTCCTCCCCCTTTGGATGTTTCAGATCCTATCTCAGCTTTCCAAGCACAGGGATGGTGGTTGGCATGAGCTGCCATGATTTCTGTTACAAAAGCTGTTTCTGTGGCCGTTCTTGCCCGCTGCTGTTGGTACAGCATCCACCAAGTGCCAGCGAAGCTCTCGGGGCTCTGCCTTTCCTGGACCAGCCCAGAACAACCATAAAGATGTTGTTAAGCTAGTGTCCTTTGCCAGGCTGCAAGGAAGCAGTGCCCGTTGGGAGTGCGTAAATAAAAGGCAGGGTGAGAGGAAAGTGTGCCTGGAAAAGCTGCTGGAGCTGCCTCTGCCCTGGCAGAGCAGTAACAGTGTTGAGAGGGATTTGCCATGGCATTCCTGGACCAGGAAAGGAAAGGAGCTCACAGCCTCTGCCCAAGTGGCAGAGTCACCCTGGAATGATCATGGACTAGTAGAGATTGGAAGGGAAATCTGGACATCATCTAGTCCAAATCCCTGCCAGAGCAGGGTCACCCGGAGCAGGTTGCACAGGAACATGTCCAGGCAGGGTTTGAATGTCTCCAAAGAAGACTCCACACCCTCTCTGGGCAGCCTCTTCCAGAGCTCTGCCACCCTCACAGGAAAGAAGCTCCTCCTCATTTTCAGATGGAATTTCCTGCCTTCTATTTTGTGCCCTTTGACTCTTGTCCTGTTGCTGGGCACCATTGAGAAGAGTCTGCCCCCATCCTCTTGCCACCCACCCTGTAGATATTGCTCGGCATCAGTGAGCCCCCCTCTCAGTCTGATCTTCTCTAGGCTGAACAGCCCCAGGTCTCCCAGCCTTTCTGCATCAGAGAGTTGCTCCAGTCCCTTGGTCATCTTCATAGCCTTCTCTGGACTCTCTCCAGTAGTTCTCTATTATTCTTGAACTGAGGAGCCCAGAACTGGACACTGCTCCAGATATGGCCTCACCAGGTCAGAGTAGAGGGGGAGGATGCCCTCCCTCAATCTGCTGGCCATGTGTTTTTTAATGCATCACAGGAAAACATTGACCTCTTTCTGCAGATTATCTCAGAGGCTTTTGACAATGGCCAGTGGGAACAGAAAGTTCAAATCTGTCAGTTATAACCTGTTCCACGGCATCCTCACGCTTTGCAAGGAAGACCTGGAATAGGGATAACTACTGCTGAGTCGGGGCTTGGGCTCTGCCCAAGGGCCGAGGAGGAGAGACGCGTGATGCCACTGCTGGGGTTGGCTCTGGTGGAAATGGTTGGCACTGGGGTGGAAATGGACAGTTTCATGATGAATAACACAGTTCTGTCAAAGTTACAGGGTTTCTTTCCCCCACCAGAATTAATTTCAATAAAATTATTTTCATTTGTTTGCCTCTTTACTAAAGAAGCTTTTCAAGCATAGGAGCAAAAAAAAATTGACTGATTTTAGCAAGTTTTTATTATTTTCAGTTCTAGACTGACACTAGTATATGTTTTTACTTCCCAAAACCAGAACATTTTTGAGTGAAAAAGAGATGTGAGGGAAATTTAATATTTTTTTTTTCTTTCTTATTGCAAGTGAATTAAATCAAATTTCAGAATGGTGGAATAACCTTTCAAATGGTAATCACAGAGCCCTCCCATTGGCGCAATAGCTGTCACCCTTCATTTAGCACAGGCAGCAGGGGAAATAAATACGTCCACAAGCAATCAAGTCCATGGCTTAACAGGTTCCTCAGCCTCCTGGGGCATTTAAATCCAGGCTAAACAGATGTGCCAGGATTGACACAGGGAGGGTCGGTGTCTCCTAGCAGGGGGTGAACTAGATGACCTCCTGAGAGCCACTCCATTTTCCTCTGAGGCATCACTAATGACTTAACCTGTTGAGATCCCTGATGGCCTCATCATTGGCTTCCCGATGGTCTTCCTGGCCATGACCCAGCCTGGCTTGGTTGAAAAGGTGAGGATCAGCAGGATCAGAGACCACAGTGTGCTCTGGCTGCAGAATGATCTATGGAGCATCAACTCTAGTTAAATTAAGCTCACAAAATGAGCTTTTCAGTGGGAAGGGAGCAGAGCTGTGGGGACTGGAATTGGACCAGACCAAAGTGTCAAGGGAAGAGGCTGGCTGAAGCAAAGCTTATTTGCAGAACTTGAAATGAAATCACAACATCCCTCTTTCCTGAGCTGCCACAGGGATCTGAGCTGGAGCCTGTGACCCACAAAGTACAAATGCAATTTTGCCACCATTCCAGGTGCCTGGAGAGACCAGAATTGGGGATATCAGTATGCGGTAGGCAATCAGAGCAATAAATCTGCTAACAAATGAGGATTGCAAGAATAATTGATTCTGAAAGAGGAACACAGCAAACAAAGCTCCACAAATTTATTTCTACAGAACATCCTTACTTCTAAAAAAGACCATTTGGAGGCTTGTGAAAAAAAAAAAAAAAAAAAAAGAAAAGAAAACAGAGGGAAGGTGACCCTCAACCAAGACTCAGATTTCATATCTGTAGAGGAGCTAGCAGAAGGTAAATGAGATTTTGGGCAGCATCTGGACCTAAATGTAAAGGGGGTTGATTTCTGAGAGATTAAGATGGGAAAAAAAGAGCAAGAGGAAGGGAAGGAGGTGGAGGGAGCACCCAAGACCTCCAACATGGAGAGGTGCCAAGCTGCAATACAGCCAGCACCAGAAGCTCAAGGAAGGTGGGAAAATTAGAGGGGGGGGAAAGAAAAAGTAGCAGATGGTGCCAGGAAGGAGAGACAGTGTGTTAGGTGACCTTTATTCCAAAGTCTGTGCTGGTACGGTGGGAAAGGCTGCGGTAACAGCGGAGAACAAGTCAATGGCTAGAGAAAGATCTTAAAACCTCAAAAACTTACCTTTGGGGAAACAGAGGCTCTGCAGGGTCTGCCAGCGCTCAGACCTTCGGGGACTCTGCCCACCCTCAGATTTTGCAGTGACTGTAGAAATGCACATTATGCTTTAGGCTTTTTTTTTTTTTTTTTCCTGAATTAATCTAATTAAGAATAAGAAAACTGCATCATCTCTGATCTAATGGGGAAAGGGCAGCTGAAATTCTTCATCTGGGGTAGCTGAATGAGCTGCAGAAAAGAAGAATCAGAAGTGATCTTTGCAGCTCAGAGGCAGTAACTGAAAGACCACAAGGGAAGCCAAAGTCAGATATTAGCTCTCTGATTTAAAATTAAAACAAGTGATCAATTGTCCTTGCTGGAATTAGTAGCAAAACAAATAACCCTGCAATATAAAACTGAAATTCATTGTCTAGATCTGGCCAAATCCAAATGTATGGGGTCTCTCAGGACTCTCGTGGATATTTATTACGGTTGAATGAATTGCATTTTTAAGTATGTAAAGTACAGAGATTGGGCAACTGAAANTTGCATTTTTAAGTACGTAAAGTACAGAGATTGGGCAACTGAAAACTAAAAGTCATCCTAAAAAGAAGCTGGGTTTTTGTTTGGTTTTTTGTTTTTGTTTTTGTTTTTGTTTGGGGGGGGGAATTGGTTGGTTGGTTTGGGTTTTGTTTGTTGGGGTTTTTTTGTTTGTTTGTTTGTTTGTTTGAAATGTGTGAATTAGGAGCTTCCAGAGCTGGACAAACTACGTGCAGCAAACACCATTCTTGGAAATGGGCAGCAGGGTGGTGAAGAGGGGGGTGGTGAAATTTCAGCCAGCTTTTTTATGAAATTAAAGAAACTGCACCGTGTCCCACCTAGGTGGGGAAAACAGCAGCTCTCCGTGTTCAGCCCCTCCAGCCTCAGAGGCAGCAATGCTGCGATGGCATTTCTGTTCCCCGTTTCCTTCGCTAGTACGTGCTAATTAGCGAGTGCAGCCGAGCAGAGCTCACCCCAGCACCTGCTTCCAGCCTGCCCTGAGAACTGCTGCATTCGACCCAGCAAATGGGGATGCGGTGGAAAACTCTGCTCAGCTTTTTGCAAAGGGGCAGAGAGAGGAATAAGGACACGGGTGCCTTCGTAGCTTGCTAGAAAGCACGTGGTTAATTTGCACTTGAAAGTCCAGGTCTAGGTCCAGGACTAGGTCCAGGATCCCTCTAGGAGCCGGGTGGGAATACCTGCTGCTCCAACATCAGCATTGCTCTGAGCTCCTGGATCCACCCAGCAGAGCAGGCAGGGTGCACTTGCAGCCCAGAAGGCCAATCACATCCTGGGCTCATCAAGAGATGTGCTGCCAGCAGATCCAGAGAGGTGACTCTGCCACTTTGCTCTGGTGAGACCCCACCTGGAGCACTGTGTGCAGGGCTGGAGCCCTCAATATATAGTCCTTCCTATCCAGGTCCAGGACATGGACGTGATGGATTGGGTCCAGAGGAGGGCCACAAAGATGATCAAAGGGCTGGAGCACCTCTGCTACGAAGACAGGCTGAGGGAGCTGGGGCTGTTCAGCCTGGAGAAGAGGAGGCTCC
>VZRU01011467.1:118628-183213 GCA_013398155.1 Pedionomus torquatus
CACATGAAGCAGTTCAAGTGAGGGAGGACTGTAGCTGAACTATTCTTTTCTACATTTTTCTCACAAATCTGTGCTATGTGCGTGCAGGTGCCGGTGGAGTAAATAGGGAAAGGGGTAATTTGATGCCGACAGCACAAACCAGTGCTTCTGAGAAGAAATCACCGAGGCCTCAGGAAGCAACTCATTCTTTCTTGGTCAAAGTCAATCACTAGGAAGATACAAAAGTCATAGCCCTGGCTGGTCAGCTTCAAGAAGGTCATTTGTGATGTGCTAGGAACAGCGACCACCAGACCTGCACTGTCAGTCAGTTCCAGTACTGAACAAACTCCGCTCTAATTCCTAGGAAAACTCCTTCTTTTGCTCATCTCTGAGGTTTAGCTGTGCAGGCTGCCCCCCACCCCATGTCTTTGTCTGGTTGCCCCAGCTCCTGGCTGCCCTTTGTCATGTCCTACCCTTTTCACTTGGTGGCTTTTGCGAAGCCCCAGAGCTCAGTTGGTCACAGGGAGGACAAAACTTCTGTCTCTCTAAAGACTATTCATCCTGACTTCGTGGGCAGCAGAAGGAAATTATTAATGGGCAGACTTCCATCTAGCACACTTAATAACCAGGCACACAGGAAATCTGTGAGCAGAGTGGTCTCTCTGGCCCCTGCCAGCAGCAAGGGTAGGAGGTACCAAGAAGGACAGGGACAAAGTAGAATAAGACAAGGGGATACAATTTTGTATTGGCCTCCAAGGATGATCCCCTCCCTTGAAAGCTACATTCAGGACTATTCCAGGATCCAGAGTGATGTGTTCACCTGACTGGGGGCTGAATTACAGATCTGCAGAGCTGGGAATGCCAGATGCATGCCTTGGAGCTCCATGGAGGAGAAGCTCTGGGAATGATTCCCAGCTGAGCTACAACCAGGGTTTCCATGCCAGGATAGACCTGCCCTTGGCGTGGAGCGAGGCAGAGAAGTGAGACTGATTTCTGCCCACCCTGTGGGCTCCCTTCCCTCCCATGGCTTCTCACAACACCCAGCAACCCCTTGCTGCTGACCACAGGACATAACACCAGCCTGGGGCTACCATGAATTTCTGAAGAGCTGTAAACCCAGGCAGGTCATCCCAGTACAGAGACAACACAAGTCATTGACAAGCTACTCAGCACCATCAGCTGTACGACAAGGCAGGGAACCATCAAAAAGATAGTTAAAAATATTAATAATTGATGCCACAAAGCTCAGGCAGTGCGTTTAGCTGCAGGTGACCTGGACTGCAGAAGATCATTTAACCAGGCAGAAAATAGACAGCAGTAGCACAGAACACTGCGAGTGGTTAAATTACAGAGCAAGATGAGGAGCCGGCATGATTGATTAATCTCTATCAGAGCATCAGGAAACTATGAAACAGACACTCTGGTGGGCTTTATCTCCCAAGTGACCAGCAGAAGTGTCAGGTTTGGCTGCTGTTTATCGGGAGGGTGGTTTGTATGCAGCCAGAGTAGTGGCACAGTTAGCGATCCATGCAAAAGCCTTTCTAAGGGCTATGGGTGATGCTGCAGATCAGCGACGGATGTGCAGTCTCGGGCCCAGGCGATGGAGCTCTCCCATGACTTTGTGCTGCTCAGGCAGTGCCAGAACCACTGCATTTTAGCACAATGGCTGGAGATCAGAATTTCTAAAGCACCAGAGGTTTCAATGGGAAGCAAAGGAGAAACTGCAGTTCCTCCAAGGCAGCTCTTTATTAGAATCCTGGTACCCGCTGTCGTCGGTGACACATTAAATAGCTGAGTAGAAAGAGATCTTTTAATACTTTGAGGAACAGCTAATCTCATGGAGAGCAAGTGAGATTCCCACATGCGCCCTGCTCCTTGCGCTGTGCTGCCTCTCCCTGTTCCAAGTGGGCAAGCAGAGCTGCCAGGACCATTTCTCAGGCTGCTCTCTTCTGCTGCTGGTGAGCATGCATGTTCTTTTGTCATCGTAGGGCTCACTGATGGAGAAAGCCTGAGCTCAGCTTGAATTCTAGATGTCTACAAGTCCCCAGAATCTTTGAGCTGAGCAGTGTTGGGGTCTGCTTAAGCAGGACCATGGATCTCTGTGTTGTTTGGGTGCTGGGTACGTAAAAGGATGGTACAAGGAGATGACATAGATGAACGTAGCCAGGCTCAGACCAGAGCCATACATAGACTAGAGAGGGGAACATCTCCAGGGCACAGTGAGGTCCAGAGCACATGCTGGAGGTTTCTTGAGTGGTCCAGTGGGTGACACTAGAGCTTGTCCTGTGGACCTGCTCCAGCTTTCAGGCTACTTGTTCATGATGGTGCCACAACAGTAACACAGCCCTTGATATTTATCACATCAGACCGGTGGGAAAAGAGGAGCAGAACTCAGATTGACACAGAACAAAGATTTGGGGCAATCCTCTGGAACAGCAATGGCAGAACAAAAGGATTGAGATCCTCTAGGCTCTGAGGAAGGCATCCCCATTCTGTACAGCCCAGCTCTAATTATTAAGTGTTCTGCTTGGGTTATTCTCCCTTTGGACTGCCATTGTTTCCAGCCAGTCCCAGAAGGTGTCAAGGGAAGCTCTTGTGCTGAGTTGGCAGGAGGAGCTGGGATGCTGCAGGATAGCTCCAGGGACTGTACAAAGGACCGTGACTCTTATAGCCCACCCTCCTGTAAGGCAGAGAGCTGGGAGGAACAGTGACAGAAACATGAAATACTGGCTTCTGCTGTGAGAGAAGTCTCACTGTAAGGACCTCACCAGGTAATTTGCCCCAGCAGAACAGGCTACGTGGGCACATTAGTGCTGAACTACAGTGGATTCTCGTTGTAGATACTTGTGTCATCTGGGTGATCATCTGGTGAGGCCAATCATGGGAATGTAAATGGTGTTCAATAAGAAACTACTGATGACGAGGCATAAACCCGTGCAACATTACACTGTTTTAGGTGCTGTGTCTGTTCTTCCTGGTGAGTCAAAAGAGAGGAATAAAGCCCAGGACCCTCCCTGCTTCCCCCAAGCCACGAGAATGGCAAGTCACAGCCTGTGTTTATACCCTCAGCACATGGTCAAGGTGGGATGCTTCACTTGTCCCAGTCCCAGCTTTTTTCTCACAGGCACAAAGCGATTCTCTTCCTTCTTACAAACTTATTTTATTTTTTCCTGTGGAGGCGAGGCACTTGTACTTTCATTTCTTTTTATTTTCTTAGCCTTGTTCCACTTCTCCAGACCTTTACCTATTTGGCTTTGGCTCTGAGTACCAGGAGTAAAACATATATTTATGGAATAAGTAATTTTAAAATTTGATCTTGCTAATTATTATCTTCATTATGGCTCAGTCCGGAGGGAGTGCTTGAGGTTTTGAGAGCTTTTAATCAAATTGTTCTAAAGCTCATTTTGAGGTTCATTAAAACATGCAAGGATCTTTCATCTTTATATATCTTTTGAAATTGCTAATGCTCTTAAAATAATATAGGAGTTTTGTGAAAAATGCAGCATGGCACCAAATATACTAGGTAGGACTTTGAAGAAAGGAATGAAGAGGGTGGTAATTTAAAAGCTTTTATGAAGAAAGTTTTCCAGATTAGTTAAGGAAAATGAAGTGGAAAAAGTTTTTTGGGTTCAGCAGAGAGCAAAATTAGCCCCTGGACTAAGGTGAAGACTGAACCTGTTGGAAATTCTTTCAAAAGGTTGGCATAAAACCCTAAGGACAGTCCTACAAAATTGCAGCTATTTGGCACTGAGTCACCGGTATGTATTGAGCACAAGGAGTAACTGTGGTCCATGCAATTGTTGGTGGAGGAAAATATAGCAGAAAGGAGGAAGGTCAGCCATGCTTCAAGTCACCTTCATTCACAAAATGCTGCTTTACCTGCTGAGGGTGGGATGTTGGGAACTAACTGTTTTCTCCCAAGTACATTCTGCACAGCCCCAGTTATTTGATAGCATGCATGTCTGTAGCCATAAGGGAATCATGACCATATTTTTCCTTTTAATTTACAAGATTGTTTGCACACTGGGATGCCAGATGGCCTGAACTTTAAGTTAGGAGATAATGAAGTCAAATACCAGCCTCCCATCCTGAGAGGAGGAAAGAAAATCCCTCTGAATTGATAGCTTCTTGCTGAGTGCTCACAAACATCTCCGTGAAGGGCTTAAAGCCTCGGCAGGGGTAACAGTTAAAACGTCGCCCCAGACCTTCCTTAGCAGTCACTTCAGGCTATTTCAGAGTACAGCAGCTGCACACCCTCCATACCTGCTGTGGGACACAACATTGGATATGCCATTATGGATTCCCAAATCCTACTGCCAGTCAGTACCTCTCTCTGCCCCTGCACAGTCCTCTCCTCCCACGAGGTGCACACCACTCTGTGGCCAAGCTGCCCCCACTCTCTGTGACCTTCCTTTTGTAAGGCTGGAGGAGTTGGAGCAGAAGGTCCCAAAGGCTTCTCCCTGCAAGTGTGCATTTCACCATGATGGGCAACTGTTCCAAATAAGACACTGGAATTCAGATACTCCATCAAGCTCATTGTGGGCAGCAGAGGAAGCAAAGAGCATCACTTTAAGGGCAGATAAGACTCCTCAGGGATTTGTTTGCTTCCACCTACTCAGGAGAAGGCTAGGTGGGTAGGTCAGATGTCTGTGCCATTGTCACTGAGAGAAGAAGAATACATCTTTCACTGTCACTACAAACTGCAGGTTTTCACACACCTGAAGTGCCGTTTATGCGATTGGTTATAAGGAGGTCGCTGGCCTCACAGAGATCATCTCTGTCCCACCTGAGGCAGTCTAGTGCCATTTGCCACAATGCACGTGCCTCTCCAAACAGGGACCGGAGCCTGATGGAGCTGGATGGTCCAGACCAGACCATGAGAAGGTCCAACCTAGACACCTCTGCCGGGAAGGAGATGAAGTTTAGTCTCCTGAACACAAATCACTGCATTCCTTCCCCAGAACCTCTTCATTGCTAGGCTTTAGGCTGCAAATCTTTCCACTGCCTTCAGTGGAGCCTGCTGAAGAGCCACCACCGTGATGCAGAGGGTAGCTCTCTTCCCTCTCCCCCTGTGTTTCTCTCCTTTTCTTTCTGCATTGCTGCAGTTACGATCGGGCTTTCAGCGGTATTCAGTGCTCTCTATGGGGAAACGATTGGCACTAATTGATAAAATGCTTTCATTTTCTTGGTGACAGAATTATTAGAGGCTGATAATTGATGGAATGATATCACACAGCTTTTTTTTTTTTCCAATGATCGCATTAATTATATATCCCTCCTGCTTTCTTGTCTACAGCATTGTGGCTTCCATTCATGTTCATTTAACTAGATCGTGCATTTCATTAGAAAACAATAAAGTGTGATTACATGTAGGAAGAATCCCAGCCATAACTAGTGGCCTGAGCTTCACAATTTAGCAATGATTTTTTTGTGTGTGTGTATGTTGGAGAAGAGGAGTATTCGCTTAATTTGTTCAGTAAGAGGCTGGTCCAGAGTCCATTGAACCCAGGAATCCATCCTGTTAGTTCAGGGTGATGTGGAGTTGCACTTTAATGAGTTCACCACAGTGAAAGGAGTACCCACAGGTGTTTTATAGCTTCCCAGCTCTTTTTAATAAAGATTAAGTAAAAGTTCAGTCTTTGGAAGACATACCATGGAACACAAAGGTTTTATTATAGTGGCCATGACTATAAAGGGGTTGTTTGAGGCTTGTGAGAGCACCTTGAGCTCCTCATATTAGAATTCTCAGGTAACAGCTATTATCTGCAAACCAAGCTTCAACATGCGCTCAGGGATATAGATCTCAGGTGGGGGCAAACGATGGGATTCACGGCTCCTCTACTGCTGCTGCTCACTCTGTTCCAGCCCTTGGGCCAGCAAGGCTGTGTAACCCCAGTCCCAAGTGCGTTCTGAACCACTGGAAGAGGCTGCCGAGAAAGAGTGTGGAGTCTTCTCCAGAGACATTCAAACCCCAACTGGATGGTTTCCTATCCAGCCTGCTCTGGGTGACCCTGCTCTGGCAGGGGGTTGGACTGGATGATCTCCAGGTCTCCTGCCAACCCCATATCGTTCTGTGATTCTGGGACTCTGTCTGGACCCGTGTCATTTCTGCTCTGCATGTCCCATCCTCTTAATCCTGAAAATAGGACGTGGGCTTTGGGATGCCTGGTTTTACATAGTCTGAGAGACTGTGCTTGTGTGAGAAGAGAGGCTGTGCTGCAGGCAGCAGCCTCGGGGTGGGATGGATAACAGAGGGAACCTTCACGTCTTTACATTCCCAGGGGAATCTTAAAGACCTGAATGTTGCTGACATCCCCTATTAAGGGTATGTCTGGCTCCTTGGGCAGCTGCAGCCCTGATGGAGTATGTGGTACCCCTTTCTGATTCCTCTGTGAGAAAGCCAGATGTGCAATTTACTTTTGCTGCTTTTGGGAAACTTAGGCCACCAGACCCCACAGGTAAAGGTAAACACAGCAGCCGTGTCCTGCAGGGAACACCTTCTTTCCAGACTGCAGAAAGAAACCAAGGCCTTTGCCTTGATATGGAAGAGGTGACACAGGATGGTCCTGCTCTGAACTGCTGCATGTCCAACAGCTGCCGCTCATCCCATGGATTTCTGCCCTGCTGGTTCCTTAAGGACAACATACCCTACCACTCACACCTTTTGTCAGGCACGGAGAACAAGAAATGTTCTGATGGAGAAGGGTAGAGTTGAGGAATTGTGATGCCTTCCCATCCGTCCAACTGCCTGAGACCGAAAACACCCAAGGGCAGAGCAGGTCTGGGTTCAAAGCCACTGGAGATGCAGGCTGCAGCAAGAGGCTCAGGCTTGGTGTTTCTCTTTCAGTACTTTCTGTTACTTTCTGCACCACATTTTTAGCTAGTTAATTCATTTCAGGAGAAAAAAAAAAAAAAAAAACACAAACAAACAACCAGCGAATGTGGTGTATGAAGCTTTTGTCATTGCTCCTGCAAAGCCACCCTGAAACTTTCTTTTTACTTATTCTGGGCATGTGAGTGCACGCCCACCCTCATTACTCAGGAACGTCCCATCTTAGGAGGGAAATAACTCAGCCCATTCAAATTCAAGAAAATGCTTAGTAAATTGGGTCGTTTGTGCACGAAAGACAGGTGTGTCCTTCTCCACAAGGCAGACATCCTTGTCTTGGATTTATGGAGTCACCATATGGTGACAATGTGCAACAAACTGCGCATCCCTGCTATGAATGCCTCGTAAAGCTTTTTCATGCTGGGCCTTAAGGACAGGGCTCTTAACTCCTGGTGATTTTGGTGGGAGCAGAGCTCCTTCCCTCACAAATGCCCACAGTGCCCCCTCCCAGTGCACACCCCATGGAGAGGGGAAAATGCAGCTGCAGACCACAGTGAAGGAAAGCACTGAAAATCCTCCAGACCTTCCTGTCCTGCTGCCCCCTCTCAGCTTTCTTGCTTTCTCGGGGTGAGATGGAGAGGTTCACTTCCATCTCTGGAAGTGTTTAAGGCCAGGATGGATGGGGCTTGGAGCAACCTGGTCTGGTGGGAAGTTGGGGTTGGAACTCGATGATCTTTAGGTCCCTTCCAACTCTAACCCTTCTCTAATTCTATGATCTAGTGTGGTTTCACTCTTGTTTCTTTGAAGGCAATGGTTCTAGGTTTTCTCTCTGATCTTGTTTTTCAGTAAAACAGAAAAAAAGGCAAAACTTAATTTCTAGATTTCCTGGTTTGGAAAAATGAAGCCATAAAAGCATTGAAAGGCTTCCTGCATGACCATGAGAAAGACAGTTTGGGATAAAGCCAAGAAGAATGGAGCACCGGGAGTCTTAGGTTACTTCCCAAGGGACTTAGAAAGGATTTTTTACACTCAGATGATGCTAGAAAATAATCCATGAATTGAGCCTGAGCCCAGCCTTTTTCCATTGCCTCCAATAGAGGTATAAAAACAAGAGAAACACTCAAACTGTCCTTAAGTTACAGGACAGCTGTGAAAGAGCCCTGTAAAGGCCAGGGTGGCCGATAGTAACTTTAAAGCACAGCACAGTGGCTGCAGTTGGTCAGGGTCCCACCAGTCTCTACAGAGGCAGGGAATGCAGCTGGGCCATTTCGGTTCACTGGTCAAACTAGATAGTCATGTAAAATTGTTGACAGACAAAATGCCTTGCCTTAGCTGTGGAGATGGGGTTCTTTTTTTTCATTTCCATTACAGCAAAACAGCCCAATTAAGTAAATGCTAAAAATGAAAACACTGAATTCTGAAGATGTCAAGTGGAAATGGTCCTATTATTCTGAAATTAAAAAATAAAAAAACAAACCACAAACAAATCAACACTTTTTTTCTTTTTCTTTTTTTTTTTTTTTTTTTTTTTCAGTCTAGACAGACTGAACTTAATAAATTCGTGTTGAGGAGAGGTGTAGTTAGCCCAGACTTGCCTCGTTGGCAAGCAAAATAGTTATTTCTTTATATTTATTTTCCTATTCATCTCAGTTCTGTCTTCAAATCATCTCTGTCGTGCCTGATCTTCTTAAAATCCACAGACTTTCCTGACTCCAGCACTGAGCTCCGCTGTACACACTTGCCTCACCCACAGCAAACTCTCAAAGACCCTCTGGGGCAAGAGAGCTCCTTCGATGCCCTTGGGATGACTGATGAAGCTGTTCCTATAGCTGCTGCACATGGTACAGCACAATCCTGTTCCTGATGGTCAGGGAAAAAAAAAAAAAGAAAAAAAAATTTCCAACTCAGAAAAAGCCATCGGTGGATGCATGTTTTAAATCTCAGGTTTCTCAGAGGGGCAGAAACACCTGCCTTTAATTTAGGAGGTGGGGGTAGTCTCACTTAACAGGATGCAAGCTCCTAAGCCCGATGTTCCCTCCTAAGCCCGAGGAAGAGCTGGGCTGGGCTGAGCTGTGCTACAGGGATGCTTTGCTGCAGCGCTCTCACCGACACGTTCCCAAGGTCTCCAAATCTTTGTAGCACAACGTGGAATAGCCCCATCTATCTAATTCTCCAAATGCTTGGCAATTTGCTGAGTTTGATAGGCGTGTTCCCGAACGATTGTAGCATTGCTAATTCATTTACTGCTCGCTGCTGTGCCAAGACTAACGCTTCATTAGAGACAAGGAACAAAACACGCTTCCTTATATGCAGTCACCGCAAGCCGCCCCGATTTTGCATGCTCTATCGTATTATGCATGCCATCCTGCTAACTCGATTTAGCATAAATTAAAAAAAATATGTATACAGCAGAAGTTAAACTCAAATCCTACTATATGAATCTTCCCTTCTATCTGTAGGGTGTGTTTCTCTTTCAAGAATGCTCTATCTCCACTCCTGCCATGACCTATACTAGTTTTAACCCCGTTTGGTTCCCTGGAATGGGTTCACTCAGTTCACAGAATCACAGAAATGATGGGAAAAGACCTCGGAGATCACCAAGTCCAACCACACAAAAAAACCCACCTACAATCTCAGGCACTTGAGAACGTTCTGAAGTGCTACATCTCCATGTTTCTTAGATACCTCCAGGCATGGTGTCTCAATCACCTCCCTGGGCAGTTCATAGAATCATAGAATCATAGCATGAGAGAGTTGGAAGGGACCTTAAAATCATCAAGTTCCAACCCCCCTGCCCTGGGCAGGGACACCTCCCACCACACTGGGTTGCTCCAAGCCCCATCCAGCCTGGCCTTGAACCCCTCCAGGGATGGGGCAGCCACAGCTTCTCTGGGCAACCTCTTCCAGTGCCTCACCACACTCACAGCGAAGAATTTCTTCTAATATTCAGCTGGTATTTTGCTTCTGACTGTGGTTACAGACCAAAAAACTTGTGCAGCAGCAGCGACAGGATGACTTGTTACTGCTGTGCCTTTAAATTATATATCCATAACCTCTTAAATCTATGCCATTCGAACTGGGTTGTGATGATGTGCATCAAGGAGAGCTTCAGGGAGTGGCAAAGGTTCCCACATGTGGATCGGTGATGGGAAACAGGGGAAAGATAAAAGAAATAAACCTGAGAAAGGTGAAAAGTGTGGTGTCTGGTACTGCCCGTGCATCCCAAGTAGGACAGGGCTGCGGGTGGAAGCGGGAATGGGTGCGATGCTGTGCAGAGGGGGTTAATCGGACCTTGGCAGGAGAGGGGCTCCCCCTGCACTCTTCACAAAGTGAAGAGCCTCTTCACTTTGGTTATTCCAAGGCTGGGACTTACCCCTGCAGGGCCACCCTGTATTTAACATGCAACTGAGTTTGCTCCCCTCTAAAGGGTGATCTGCAGTTCCCCCTGTGCTCTGCTTATTGGATCTGCAGGGTCTTTAAGACTAGAGGGAAATGCAGCCCCAGCACAAAGGGTCATCCAGGGGTACCTAGTCACAAGAATAAAGGAATTAAATACATTCCTTACTTCTATCAGCAGCCTTTTGCTGCTGTTCTGGAGTGGGAGCCAAACATATGGCCTCCCTTGCAGTGGGAACAAGGACTCCCCTGACAGTTATCACTGACATATGAGGCAGGACAAACTCCAATTTGGTCTCCCCCAGAAGGAGGAGGCATCTGTGATGCTGGGACCACTGGGACAGGGCAGGAAAGCCACAAAGTAAAGGGCATTGTAGAGAGGGGAAGAGAAAAATTGCTAATTGAGATTGAAAACAATCCTGTAGCTCTAACTGAAATAAAGTGAGGGAGACTCGGGTAGAACTGCAGAGGTATTACTAAAAATGCAGAAAATTACCTAAAAGAGAGTGCCTGGGAGGAACCTTCTTGTGAGGGAAGAGGTGGCTTGGTGCCTTTTGGCCGCCAAAGGGGGCCATTGATTTAGTGTCAAAAATGCCAGTTTGGAAAAAATGGCCCAAAAGCGGTGTGTGTGGGTGAGCGTGGGAGGGGTGATCGGAGGGCACTGTGTCCGAGCCCAGAGCAGCCTGTAGGGAAAACCCAGTGTCTTCAGAGAGGGGTCTTGCTCTGGATCTTTTTTACTGAAACACTGGAGAAATACCAGGCTGCGTGTCTCTGCCAAGGAAGCAAAACAGGACAGGGAGAAAGAAAATCAGAGGGAACTGAGGTCTTCACTAAGACACAAACAGACCCAGATGAGCTCCTGCGGGTGGAGGTCTGTGCCCGAATGTCCTCCTGCGGATGCATCCAGCAAAGGGAGGGCAATCCCATTTATTCACAGAAGGTTCAAGTGGCAGAGTACTCATGAGGATTAATTCTGGCCTCAGCCAGTGCTCAGTTTTATAAAGCGTGTTCAGAAACCTGGTGGGTCTTTGGACCAGAAGAGTTTCATGTTTCAGCAGAACAGACCGTTGTCATCCCTTGAAGAGTTAATTCTAATCCGCATTTCAGAATACAACCCTTCCTTTTCATCTCTTTGTATGTTTCTGCCAATGACACAAAGGTCAGGATCTTGTCAAAGACTAAAGAAATATCCAGCAGAAACGTGTCTGGGTTGTGTAATATTAAAATCCAGTTGTCTGAGATGCATTTGGCTTCTTTACCTGCAAGCAAATCCCTCCTGGACTGTGAGTAGAAAAGAAGTGTCAGGTTGATGGAATTAGCAATGGCTTTATTCATTTCATTATTTATGTAGCGTATTCAAGACGTGATGCCTCAGAAGAGGTTCCTAGATCTGGGAGCAAATACTTGGTGTCCCAGAGCCAACGTGTGCAGTGACGAAGCACAGCCAAAGCTTCCTGGAGAAAGAAGCGAGTCAGGCAGATAAGGCTGGATGGCGCAGAGATTCTTATCAAGAAAACACAGGAGCAGCCTGCTGGGAAGCCCTTATGAAAAAACTTCCCTCCCAGGGCCGGTACACATCAGTCACACTGACGCTGGGTTTATAGATTGTGCACTGCTCGGTCTTTATGTACCAGATTAAACAGCCGGAGGCTGGAGCGGGGCAGAGGCAGATTCTGACGTTCTGCATTGCCTGTATGGCACGAGGTGCTGGTGCCCATGGAGAGGCAACGGGGCCCTGACACAGGGATGGTAGGAATAGTCTTCCTCAGGGCTGTGTGTAGGGCAAAGGGGTCTCCTTGTGAGCATCTTACCTGCCAAGATAAGTGGCAGCAGCTGGATTTACAGTAATACCTGTGTTTTTATTAGAGCTGTTTTGTTGCGGACCATGCCTACTGCACAGATTCTGATGTGGACTTTGGTGGCCTGAGAGGAGTACAAAGTGTCTGTCTGTCTGTAGACAGTAGATGTAGAAGTGTCTTTCATAGAATCATAGAATCATAGAATGGTTAGAGTTGGAAAGGACCTTGAAGACCATCGTGTTCCAACCCCCCTGCCCTGTTCAGGGACACCTACCACCACACCAGGTTGCTCAAAGCCCTATCAAGCCTGGCCTTAAATACTTCCAGGGACGGGGCAGCCACAACCTCCCTGGGCCGCCTGTTCCAGTGCCTCACCACCCTCACAGCAAAGAATTTTTTCCTAATATCCAATCTAAATCTCCCCTCTTCCAGTTTAAATCCATTACCCCTTGTCCTATCACTACACTTCCTGACTAAGTGTCCCTCTCCAGCTCTCCTGGAGCTCCTTTCAGATCCTGGAAGGCTGCTCTAAGGTCTCCCTGGAGCCTTCTCTTCTCGATGCTGAACAGCCCCAGCTCTCTCAGCCTGTCCTCACAGCAGAGGTGCTCCATACCTCTAATCATCTTGGTGGCCCTACGCTGGACCCGTTCTAACAGTTCTATGTCCTTTCTCTGTTGAGGACTCCAGAGCTGGACACAGGACTCCAGGTGGGGTCTCACGAGCGCAGAGTAGAGGGGCAGAATCACCTCCCATGACCTGCTGGTGATGCTTCTTTTGCTGCAGCCCAAGACACAGTTGGCTTTCTGGGCTGTCAGTTGGCTTTCTGGGCTGCCAGAAGGCTTAGAGACAAGAGAATGAAAGTCCTGAAGTCTGCAGGAGAAAATGAGCCACCCCGTGTTCTGCTCAGTTTGTGTTCACTGTCAGGTTCACGTTTCAACTTCATCACTTCGGGCTGCAAAAAGCCTTAATTACAAACTATCCCTCTGTGGTTGGGATGGTTTAAATGTTGTCACAGTGTAATTATGGCCTGTCCCAACAGCAAATGGAATAATATTGGCTGGATATAACCCTGCGTGGACTAAGTTTCACTTGCCAAATGAAGTGTCCCGAGTAGCACAGGTAAAGTCACTTCTGTCCCTCTTTCCTAACAAGTAATTAGAAGCTTGGTTCTGGACTTTGTGTTAGACTGCTCTGAGGGATGCCATCATAGAATTGTTACATGGCAGGAACCTTGAAGACCACCCAGTCCCACCCCCTGCCCTGTGTGTGGGACCTCCCACCAGACCAGGTGGCCCCGTCTGACCTGGCCCCAGGGATGGGGCAGCCACAGCTTCTCTGGGCAACCTGGGTCTCACCACCCTCCCTGCAAAGAAGTTCTTCCTCAAATCTCACCTATATCTCCTCTCTTTTGGTTTAAAACCATTCCCTTTTGCTTATTAAAACTCTCCAGGTGAGGTAGTCCAGTCTACAGGGCTGGTGCAGAGCCGAATGCCAGAGCAGGAGAAATACGAGGAGCAGAAAAGAAATTATTCCATCCCTCTGTTATTGCTTATCTCAGCAATAAAACATCAAAAAGTTGCTCTCCAGAACTCATGAAATTTTAAAATAATTTCTTTTTTTTTTTTTTCTCCATAAATCTGCTGAATTTGTGCATATTGTATGTTAATCCTCTCTCTCCAGCCAGCAGGACTGAAAACTTTTATTTGTTAATAAAGCTGGGTTGCTGAGGGAGTAGATAGAGTCTAGAAGATGGAGTATTAAAAAGCAGCAGGAAATAATGCTGCGTTTGACTGGGCAGAATCATTGGCTTCAATGCCATTAATTTTTTTTATTGAACTACTCAGCTTTTTGACTGTGAGAGGCAGTGCCACACGCCCCATACCCGCCAAAACCAAACTGATCTTGCTTAAAAGCAGAGAAAACATTTTAACTTGCTTGTCTCAGAACCGACCGTTACGCTTATTTTTATTGAAACTTATATTTCATCACTCACGAGAGACATGAAAAATCAATTTCACAAGACGCATTTTTTAAAGCAACATATAATTGCTTGCAAATGGGGACTCAGACCAGAAGTGCCTCCTTCAATTATACAGCAACAGTATTGCGGAATTATAGCACGCTGTATATTACTTTCTTGACAAATCAATAAAAAAAAAAATAAACAAACCGCAGCAGATTGGTCCCATGCTGATGCCAGGTCCACTCCCAGAAAGATTTTTATAGGCCTTATAAAAACAGACTTTATATTAAGGCATCTTAATTAGAGCAGCACTTCCAATGCTGCTTTGTGCTTATGGAAATTGTTGGTTTCTGTAGATGGGACAGCCAGGCTGGAATCAGGGAGGGCAACCCTCCCTGCTTTTACTGGTGCTCCCTAGAGCTGTAGAGAGCTGCACTCTTGCCATTTTGGCTACTTAGAGAAAAGATGAGAGAGGCAAGTGAAGCTGGGACTGAAGATTAGCTGAGAAATGCTGAGATTTTGATGTTTTTTTCCTTTCTGAAAACAGAAGAGAAAAGATATTTTAAAATATTCAGTCTAATAAATTGGGATAGGTCTTGTAACATTCCCATTCCACATTTATTATTTAAAGATAACTATTTCTCTCTTACTATGACTCTTAAGTGAAATTTTGAAACAAATGTCATTTAGAATTAAAAAAATAACAACCACGGATCTTTTTCAAAACCATAAGATACATTTAAAGAATTCACAGTCGTTTGCCTTTAAATGTGTGACTCAGATTTGTCAAAATTCTATTTTGTCATAAATAGGGATTGTTTCAAGAAACCATCGTTTTTCATCTTTAGCAAATGACAGGTGAGGAATTTGGAGATCACTGAACAGAATCACTAAAGTGTTAAAAGTCAGCAAGATTCAATAGGTGTATGTGGAAGGTTTTGTCTGTAATTTGAACCAAAACCTTATAGACTGTCGTAAAACCCTGCTGGAAATTGATTGCCATCTCCTAAAAAACAAATAATATTTATAGTTCTAGCCCTGCAACTACACGTAGATAATATTTTGTTATAGATGAAAATTGTGGTGGTGAGGGGGTGTCTATGCCTAAATTAACAGAGGAACACTTGTGGTGCTGTGGCCACAATGTGGTTCAGAACCATCAGGTGCTTAAGAAGAGAGAAGAAACCCTTTTGGCTCTCCCAGGGAGCCCAGGTCGTTTGAATGTTTGTTCTGAAGAAATATTTCAACCACAGGCAGCAAGCTAGGGATTATTGACTAAATTTGTAGAGAGGACGAAATTGGGAGAGGACTCTGAAAAGGAGGTGATTTTTGTGAACATCAGCTACTGCTCAGGTTCTTGCAGAGTGAATTCCCAGCTGCTGCTCCTGGCTTGCAGAGGTCAGAGTGAAAAGGTTTTTCCCAGGAAACAAACAGGTGAATGGGCGTGGTCCAGGATGGATCAAAGACGTGACTGGTCTGACAGCCTGGTGCTGAAGAGAGGCCTGATCTTTCCTCTGTCTGGCAATAGTCTCAGAAATGTCAGCTCTTCTCCAGAATTTGTTGCTGGGCAGTGATCAGGTTTACCCAATTCAGATTCTCTGTGTTTGGAACAGTTTGTTGGTGGAGTCCAGCTTCTTCTTGTGTGCTGATGCTGAAGGCATTAGCCCAGAAGGCACCTGTCCAGAAGGCAGCAGATGCTGGGTGTAGGTTAGTGGCTCTTTGGTGGGGTCACAGAGGTTTCCCTAGCAGATAGACTCTGCTGCCCTGGGAAATCTCCAACAAGACAGCCTGCTTGGACCACACAGGGAGAGGATGTAAGAAGCAGGACAGTCCAGACAATGTCCAGGACCAGCTTGGCAGCATGCAGTCCTGATAGAGCATTACTGGGACTATGCACATCTCCTGGATGCTCCCAACTGCCTGTTCTAGTTGGGCTGTGCTGAGATAGGCAGCCATGAAAATGATCAAGGGCCACAAAAACAACCAAAGGACAGGCTGAAAGACTTGAGGCGTGTTCAGCCTGAAGAAGAGAAGACCTCAGGGAAACCTTAGAGCCCCTTCCAGTTCTTAAAGAGGCTCCAGGAAAGCTGGGAGGGACTCTTGATCAGGGAGGGGAGCCGTAGGTCAATGGAGAAGGGTTTGACACTGAAAGGGGAGATTGAGATGACATGTCAGAAATAAATTCTTTGCTGTGAGGATGGTGAGACCCTGGCCTGGATGTCACTTGGGAAGCTGTGGCAGTCCCATCCCTGGAGGGATTCAAGCACAAGTTGGATGTGCCTTTGAGAAACCTGATCTGGTGGGAGATGTCACTGGATGATCTTTAAGGTCCCTTCCAACCCAACCCATTCTGTGGTTCTATGTTATCTAGCAGAGGATGCATCCCTTCTTAGGAGGCTGTCTTTCTTTGGCATGCCTGAAGCTTAGCTCCTCTGAGGTGGTGGCAGGGGTTTTCTCCTGTAAGGGACTGTTCCCCTGCCTGAGGGCAGGCTGGGCAGACCTGAGTTTCTCAACTACAGTTAACAACTGCTTTACTGTCACTTGAGACAGGCCTATTTGCCAGCAGCCACCTTCGGTCTGTCAGCATCCAGAGATGCTGGCAACAGCCACCAACCTCACAGCGTTAGACCTACACCTGTAGCGTCTGTTGGTTCCCATGGGCGCTGGAAATGTTCAGCACTCCTTCTCCCAGCCTGTCTCAGTTCCTCTTCTAGCAACACCCTTCCATTCACCCAGAGCCATCCAACAGTGATGAGAGGAGCCTTTTCCTGAAACTGAGATTTGCACTGGAGTGGTTGCATTGCCCTCCTGTGCCATCTCTCTGTCCCTCGCTTGTGGTGAAGGTTGTTTTTTGGACCAGTTGCCTTGCAGCCAAGGTGCAGATGTAAATGTACAGACAGGCGGAGAGGAAATCTCACAATATTTGATTAACCTGAATTATTTGCTTTCATAAACAAGTAGGTTTTGAAGATCTCTCCAGGACTGCAAATAATTTTGGCAATTATCTCAGAGAGATAATTACAGATTTCAAAGGAGGATGCTCTGACAGGGATAAGGGAGGATACAAGGTGACCTACTGCAGTAATCCACCATGAAGATTAGGGAGGAAGACATCAAAAGGAGCTGGGTTTCTTGATGCAATTTCTATTAACAGGATTAGTGGTGATAGCAGAGGAAAACTGCCCCAGACAAAAGGCATTTCTCTTTGGAGATCTGAAAACAACGGTCATATTCACTGTCCTGGAACCACCTGGGTGAGAGGCTGGGATCATCCTGAGTCCAGCAGCTGCGATGGAAGGCTACTGCTGAAGATAAGACATTGCGAGCTGTATTACATGCTCTTGTTAAAACCCCCAGGCCCAAGAGACACAGGTGTGAGTCTTGGCACTGTCAGTCTTCTTTCCAGCAGCAGGGAGTGTCCCAGGTCCATTCCTCATCTGCCCTGTTAAGAGGACACAAAGGTTACTCTTTCTCTGGGACAGGTGCTACTTTAGTACATGGTCTCTAATTCTCTTATGGGAGAACAACAAATGTGGAGGAAAGGAGAGTGGCGAATTTCTATTTCTCTAAAACTTTGGCAAAATCTGGTCGGTTGTGTGTTGTTTTAAGGAACAGTCTTTCTCTGATTCATATTCATTTAGTCAAGCTTTGGTTCTCCTTCTCACTTGGTTGCACAACTGTTCATGGCAAGTTATAGGATGGGAGAGTTTCCTGCCTATTTCTGGTTTTTTTTTTTTTGTCCTGCCAATACTGTGGGAGTCTCCATCCCAGTGAAATAGCAGTCTGCCGCGCTCTCCCTGCCCATCTCTAAAGGTGATGGTCCCATCACCTCTTCCAGTGGCCCAAACACTTAGAGAACTCCAGGGATCTACTAAAGTGAATGGGGAAAAGCAAGTAAGTTGTCTTAAATTAATTCTACACTGTCAGTATGCGTAGGAGTCCAAAGGGACAACAGATACTTTGGCTCCTGTTTCATATGGAAGAGAAGCTGTGACCACATTTTTGTAACAGAGTTTGCTATGAAATGACTAAGAAATAGCAGTTCAGTTGGGTTCCTGGTGTCGATGTGAACTTGTTTACCCTTCTAGAGAGCTAGGGCTTCTTCACAGAACTTGATTGTATTTTTTAACTCAGGAGAGAAAACCTAAGAAATACAAAACCCTCTTGACTTCTCAAGCCATTGAGTTGGGGGGAAAGAAGTTGCCTCAATGCCAAAATGGGGATTCCTGGCACCTCTGAGATATTTTATTAGCTGTTCATTCTGCATATTCTTCATTTTTTTTAGGACTTGTCTGATTTCTGTACTAAAGAAGTGGGGTTTGAATTTAGAGGTCTTGTTATTCTCCCATGGTGAAAAATGGAAAGCGTCAGACAGGGGATAGACAGGCCAGCACTGCAAGCTGTCACACTGTCCTTCCCATCTCCCATTTGGGGGTGGCCTCACTGGCCCCATGTGGAAACTGGAGCCCCGCCACTGCCCCTGCTGCTGGGTGTCCTGAGCCCATACACCCCAAAGATAACCCCATGAGACCCCATCTCCCCAGGTTTCATGCCTGGAGCACGCTCCCACGGGTGCACACCTGTACTCTTGACATAGACCTAAATCATTTCCCACGTACCTGCTATTTCACCCCACTCCCACGCCTCCATGGAGATGCCAGGCGGACTCCTCTCTGGGTGTGGGGGTATGCGTGGTACTCCCTGGGGATAGCCACGCTCCCCTCCATGCAGGAGCAAGGCTCCAGCTTCTGCACAAGGCAAACACCACATCCTGCCCCTTCCTGAGGTCTGTTTGCATAAAAATCTTAAATTTTCCAGGCCTGAATGAGGAGAGCTGAGTGCCCGAAGCTGTTAACAATATGTTTGTTGGAAGAGCTCTCTGACTCTTCTGCATACAGAAGCTGTCATATGCCAGGCTATTCTAAAAAAGCAACAACTCCCGTTATTAGAACTCTCACCATGAGATTTATGAAGTGTCACACACCAAACAAGGCGCAGTGGAGTATCCACCACCGCCTGGCTTTCTGATGCACACGTAGTAGTGAAAACTCCCACAAGCACTGGAACTCTCCTTTTTTGAAGTCAAGGATAGCTAAATTTTTACCACTAATTGCATTTTTGTTCCCCTAGAATACTGGAAACCATCTGATAAAAGACATGAATCATTCTTGATTTGGGGTATGGACCCTCAAAGCAACCATTGGTTTGGATTGAGAGGGATATAATGTTGTGCTCAGAGTCTCTGATTAAATTTCCAGATTGCAGAGCTGAAATGTAAATGATAGATGGTGGCATGTAAAGGTGTCACAGTGGCAGATGGTCAATCCATTTCCAGAAGAGCTTTATGCAGAGGGAAAATTGAATTTTCAACTTGAAAATTATTTGGATTTCAGTTCCCCCCCNTTCCCCTAATATTTCCTGAAGGAAAACAGCTTCTGCAAGAAAAAAATAAGTATCTCATTCAGCCTGCTTTCCCTGTGGTACATATTCCGGCTAAAACACCTCAGCCAATCAGACCCAGATAATTCTGTCAAGTTAAAAACTGACATAAAACTTGCCGTCCAAATTCATATTTTCAAGAAAGTGTTCATTTGATGTAAAACATATAGATAGAGCTGTTCCCTTCTTAAAAATATCACCAATATCATGAAAACAAAGAGAGTCTTTGAGTTTAATAAACTGAGAAAAGAGGAATTTCAGGGTTTGAACACCCATGCTGTCTCCCGGTCAGGGACACAGGGCCTCCAGCGGAGGAGTTGCTCAGTTTGCTGTCTCTGGAGAGCTGCAGGATCTTGGATCTGGGAGTATCAACTGTACAGGCAACAACCTGCTCGTTGTTCCTGGATCATCTGATTCTGTCTATGAATTCTGGGCCATTACTGTGTGGAGATGAAATCTGTTCCTGTTCTACAGATTCCCAAAGGAAATTTCAGCCCTTGCTGGGCATTAAAGTAAAATCAGAAGGAACAAACAATAAAATCTTTTGGAATTAGGGGTCATGGATTTAATGTGATCCTGCTGGGCATTAAAGTAAAATCAGAAGGAACAAACAATAAAATCTTTTGGAATTAGGGGTCATGGATTTAATGTGATCCTGCTCCCCAGCAGCAGTGTCCAGAGATCTGGACTGGGGTTACAAAGATGATCAGGGAACTAAAACATCTCTTACAAGGAGAGGGACTTGGGTCCTGGATCTGGAGAAGAGGAGAGTTGAGGGGGGGATATGATCAGCACCTATAAATACTTCAAGGGTGGGTGTCAGGAGGATGGAGACAGTCTTTTGTCAGTGGTGCCCAGTGACAGGACAAGAGGTAATGGGCACAAATTTGAACATATGAAGTTCTATTTAAAAATGAGGAGGAACTTCTTTCCCTTGAGGGTGGCAGAGCCCTGGAAGAGGCTGCCCAGAAAGGTGCTGGAGCCTCTGTCCCTAAAGACATTCAATACCCTCCTGGACACGTTCCTGTGCAACCTGTTCTGGACTAGATGATATCCAGAGGTCCCTTTCAACCCCATCTCATTCTGTGATTCTGTGACCTTTCACATTAGTGCCTCATTGTTCAATGAGTTCTGGATCATACCCATACTGTAGCAGCCAACTGTGAGATATTTTGGTGTGTGGGTCTTGCAGGCGCTCATGATGCAGAAGTGGTACCTGCAATATCTTCCACTCATGATAACTTTACCCATCTTGAGGGTCACTGAAGACTAAGATAGTCTTAGAAATCATCAACAGGAAAATTTTGGCAGAGGCAGCTCCTCTCCAGCCTGACTCTCTCTGGGAGGCAATCATTGGCAATCACAGACAAAACCACTTCAGCAACACACAGGGCAAGTGGCCTCCTGGGCCACTTTCTGGCCCCTTGGCAGCACCTTCAGGAATAAGAGCTCACGGTCCACAAAGATTTCATGATTGAAGAGCTGTTTATAGACCTGTCAGGATGAAGTGCTGGCGGTGGAAATGGGAATGTGCCTAAGAAATACCTATACAACATGAAATGAGGAGCTCAAATCACCTCTAAGGAGAGCTGTTGATTCCTCCCATGCTGAGAGATGGGTGATAACTAGGGTGCTCCCCAGTTCCAGGAGCTCCAGGAGATGTTAGATGTTAGAAGGGTTGTTTATAAGCAGCCTGAAGTGACAGAGATCCAGTAAGCAGCTATGTGGCATGAAGAAAAGAGGGTACAGGAAGGGATTCCAGTGGCAACTCATGATTTGATGGTGGAGGCTGCCCAGACTCTGGTCTGAAGGCTCCTTCATGGAGAGGACTTGCTGGACCCTAGCCAGCCTCCAAGAACCAGCATAGATGAGAGCACCACATCTTCAGAGCTTCAGTACTCACTGTGTTCTGTCCTAAAGGATCTGCTAACCAGCCCCTCTTTAATTACTTCCTCTTGAAACAAAAAGCGAGAGACTCAACACATCATATAAACCCTCAACACCAATATAAAATGCTTCCAACCAACTAGTCAGTTTAACAGATGGAGACTTCAACCCATCCCAACATCGAGGCCAGCTGCAGGATTAATTTCTCCTTGAGCAGCAAACCAATGTCACAATATGAACAGAAGTGCTCTGAACCACACTCCCACCTCATCTCTTTCACCTGCCACCTGGCCCAGATTAGGAAAGGAGCAGTTAAAAATAGTCCCATTGCAAAAACTGTGGGAGACCACCTGGCTTCAGCGCAGAGCAGGTTCACACCTCTCAGTGTCATCTTCTCACCCCAGTTACCTTACTGGCCTCCTACACCCCTCCCCAGACCCAGCACAGCACCAGCTCCCTCATGCTGATGTGAAACATGCTGAATAATTGATGAACTAGTTTGCTGACTGAACTGAAAAATGTTTTTTTTGGGTCAATCCAAAATGAAATGCCTTTTTTTTTTTTTCCCTCCTTATATTTCCGCCCCCCTCAATCCAAAATCTGAAAAATAAACCCACAGTTGAGGCCATCAAATAATATGCCCTCTTGAGTCAAAACAGTTGGAGAAGAAACAAAGGGAGAATAAGAAGAGGTAGGAAATAAACAGGTTATGTCCCTGAAACCTCCAGTTCCGTGCTTGGCTACCCACAGGCTGGGCTTATGCTACGTGACCTTATCAGCTATGCAGTGTCCTAGAAAACCATGAGGCAAAGCTGAGCTACAGCTGAGTTACAACAACATCCTGCCTGGTGGCTTAAAGATCCTTGCAAAGTCTTGAGAGAGTGACCTTACCTGCTGTGGTTGAACATGGTCTCATTAGCCAGGAGATGAAAGAAGACACATTAAAGAGGGAAAAGAAAAAAAAAAAAAAAAGAGAATAAAGAAATAAAAAAAAAAGGTGTAGAAACAAACCTGCAGAACTGCAAGGGTCCACCAGAAAAAGACAAACGGCAGGAGCTTTGGGATATCTCCAGAGGTGCTGAGAGCACAGCAGACCAAACTGTGATGAGGAAAACTTCTGTTTACCCTCCTGATTTTCAAATTCATAGAATCATAGAACGGTTAGAATTGGAAAGGCCCTTCAAGATCATCCAGTTCCAAACTCCCTGCCCTGGGCAGGGACACCTCCCACCACACCAGGTTGCTCCAAGCACCATCCAGCCTGGCCCTGAACCCCTCCAGGGATGGGGCAGCCACAGCTTCTCGGGGCAACCTGGGCCAGGGTCTCACCACCTTGGAAGACAATGAGAGACCTTAGAGGCCCTTTCCAGTCCCGAAAAGCCCCTAAAAGGGGCTTCTCTGGGCAACCTCTTCCAGTGCCTCACCACCCTCACAGCAAAGGTCTTCCTAATATCTCATCTAAATCTCCCCTCTTAATGAAAAATGGCCAGAGTGGGAATTTAAAAATAATTTAGGATTATTTCCTAAAGATTAAAAAAATAACGAACCCAAAACCAAAGAAACCCAACCAAAAATTCTATTTCCAAAAACACCAACTATTTCCACAGATAAGGAAAAATAGATGTCTTGAAGGTGACACCTTCTGTCACACCTGCAGGGATAAGGAAGAAGCAGTATGTCAGGGATCCTTCCTATGAAGGCCTCAGGGAACCTGCAGAACTTCCACCTCTCCTGGTCCACAGAGGAAGATGGTGTCACCACTGCAGTAGCAGGTTTGTGAGCTGGTCCCAGCTCGCTCTGGCTGATCTGCTGGACATCGAGCATCTCAGAAATGGGGGAAGCAAGAGGGGCAGATAATAGGAAATGTGGATTCCTGTTGAAAAGCTGAAAATGAGAGGATTTTGTTTGAAAGCCATTTTCTAGGAAAAAAAAAAAAAAGTAAATATCCTTTTTTGTCAGAAAATTGAAATTGACAATAAGGGAATGTTTTGAAGATGAAAATAAGTGATCCCTATTCATAGTCCCACCTTGCTGTGTTGCTCGCACCCTGTTTTACAAGGGCCAAAGGAGCGAGTCCCAGCATGATGTGCCTTCCTGCAGGATGCTGAGAATGGAGCCTGCAGTTCTGTCTCTTTAGTCGCCGTGACCAACTCAGATACAATGACTGGGACCATTTAACATGCCATTACCTGCCCATTCACCGCTCTGCTCAGTTGCCTCCAAGTTGCATGGATCAAAGGAAGTACAAGAGGCTCTTTGTAGGTGATACAGGCCTTCTCATTCCCTCCAGGCTACCATGGCCAGGCAGCATTAACTGGGAGTGAGGTCATGGTGGTCCACCTCTCTTCTCTGTGCAAAAGACCCAAGCACACGTAGTTTCTCTCAAGGATTTTTCATGGCATGAAAACTTGCTACTTGTTTCTGAGAAAAAAAGCTTGAAAATGGTGTGCTTGTCACTCCCTGAAACAATACTAAGTTCAGATAAGATGTGAACTTAGAATTAAAGGCAATAAAATAAAGTAAAATAAGGCACAATACTTGTACAACCAACACAGAAAGAGAATTTGCAGAACAGAGTATGCTGTTATCTATATTACATTACTGAGACTCCAGCAGAGTTTAGTACTGCACAAATCTATCGTGAAAGGCCTGCTTGATTTTAGACCTAACGCTTCCTGCTGCAGAAGAACCTGGGATTATTGACCCCTGAAGCATGCTATAATGGCATAAATATTGACAATCATTGAGGTAAACATCAAGGTTTATTGACCAAGGTGCAGTAGCTATCCAGGTTTACAGAACTAGAAGGAATAGCAAATCATGTTTCATGAGACAGGCTGTCAATACAGACTTTTATCACCAAACTGAGCCGGAAATGTCTGCCCTGGGATCTCACGCAGAGAGAGAGAGAGAGCTCATCCCCCCCCAGGATAGTACTTTCCCAGCTGGAGCTGCCTCAGCCCAGCTGAACACATTCCCCTCACCAAATCACAACAACACTTGCAGATCATAGAATGGTTAGAGTTGGAAGGGACCTCAAAGATCATCCAGTTCCAACCCCCCTGCCCTGGGCAGGGACACCTCCCACCACACCAGGTTGCTCCAAGCCCCATCCAGCCTGGCCTTGAACCCCTCCAGGGATGGGGCAGCCACAGCTTCTCTGGGCAACCTCTTCCAGTGCCTCACCACCCTCACAGCAAAGAAGTTCTTCCTAATATTCAATCTAAATCTCTCCTCTTCTAGTTTAAAACCATTACCCCTTGTCCTGTCACTCTTCCCTCTCCTTCTCTGCTGTAGGCTCCCTTCAGATCCTGGAAGGCTGCTCTAAGGTCTCCCCAGAGCCTTCTCTTTTCCAGGCTGAACAGCCCCAGCTCTCTCAGCCTGTCCTCATAGGAGAGGTGCTCCAAGCCTCTAGTCGTCTTTGTGGCCCATTTTTATTAGGGTATTGCATTTTTATTAGGGTAGCTGAGGTAAAAACTTTTCCAAGGAATTCTGTGGGCCATTTCCATGCAAACCACTGAACACAGGGTAGCAGAGAGATGGAACAGACTCAAGACTGAAAAAAAGAGGATGTCACACACCTTCTAACCTCCTGCACTTGTGCATGGGATGATGAAAATGGCAATTAGGAAAACCTGAGTGAGAGGTTGGATTAGGCCATCGACTTTTCAAATACAGAGTGTGCCCATTCATACACCTGATCATACACCACTTCGGGAAGCTTATCAAAGCTCCCCTTCTCCCTTCGCTTGTGCGTACATATCTGGGTCATAATCTGTTATCTCTCAGAGTATAAGCCAACTACCAATAGCTGATGCATTTCAGAGAGAACATTTTCCCCAGGCGCTTTATTTGATAATTGTCCGCCATAGGGTTCCTCGTCTGTCGTTGGCCCCTGTTTGGAGAGGAAGCCAAGCTGGAGGGAGTCCTGTTGTGATCAGGTCTGGTGATTTCAGTTATTGTAGGTCCTACATGATTGCCTTTCCTGAAGCCTTTTTTTTCCTTCCGAGGAGGCTGACAGATGTTCTCACTTGCCACCATGGCACTTTTGGGGCAGTCCTGACTCCAGATTCAGGTGGTGCCTCAGCGCCTCCTGTAACCCTCAGCCGTTCAGATACATTTCTTCCATAGCAAAGCATCAATCTCCTGAGAGTTTCTCGTTTCACTGGCAATTTTTCCTTTCTGCAGAGGTGGAACTGAGCTCAAATATGAGGAGATTCAGCAAACAAGATCTCTTATTTTGCACAGCGGTTTTCCCTGTGTCACCCCAATATTGGAGCTACCTGAACACATGCAAAACTATATGAGATTCATAGTGGTAGAAACTCTCACAATGTCAGATATTTCACTTCCACCCACGGACTGGTGATGGACTAGTCACTATGGAAACCCTCCCAGCCTCCTTCCCTCACCTTCTATTATAGATTGCCACTATCTATTTGCCACTGCTGGCAGACATCCTATGCAGAGATATTCAAGAAGATGGCCTAGGAGCTCTGGGGCTGCTAAAGGAAGAAAATAGAGGACACTTCCATGCCTGGCATCCTGAGGCAGCTCCGTTATCTTACTGATACTCGTAGCACACATCCATCCTCATTTCAAGAGAAGAAACTTCTCCTGGATTAATGCAAATTCAAGGAGGGCAATGAATATTCAACAACCTCCAAAAAGGAAAGAGGGAAACACAATGAAATTTCAGGCTGAATATTAAGCAATAATTCCTATTAATTAAAATTAGACTTCAAGGATTTGAACAGAGATCACAGTCAGCATTAGTTAGATGAAATTGAATGAATATTTAGCATCTCTTATTCCTAGGACTAAAATTCTCACTGAGCTGAGTAATATTCTGACTGTACGCTGCCCAGAGTAGTAGCCTGAATTTGAGTTATGTTTTAAGACTCATACTGGAAGTGGCAGAAAGTCTCATAGCTAAAACATATCTTGGGAGATAAACTACTTTGATGTAGTAAAGCAAGTCACAGAATTACTTGATTGTTAGCTTTCAGAATATTTTTACTTTTTTTTTTTTTTTTCATTGTCCACATTCTTATTTTTCTGTTGAGGTGCCATAGACATGAATTTTGCAAATGACTGGGCTTTTCACAAAATTCCTTGGTCATAATCTTGGGAGATGGTACAACTACATAAAGAATCTCTATTGAAAGTGGGGTTTGGCTCAGAAAAGCACTGGGTTTGGACTTAAGCACATGTTTAAGTGCAATCCTGAAAAAGGACCCCAAAAGCAAGAAGCTAGCAAATCCTCATGAGCATTAAGTCAAATGGGCTTGAGCCACTCTGTTCACTCCTTCCAGCTCTGAGCATCAGCATTTAACTGGGTTCAAAGGCAATCTCAGCTTCAGGATGTCTGGCGCACGTTACTGTTGTCATTGCTCCCACTCCAATTGCTGCCATTGCTGTTGTTATTGCTATAAATGTTAACATTAACATTACTTTATTTATTTACTTTTTTACATTCCCCACATGAATTGTTACTATTCCCCATACTTGTTATTGAGTCTGATATGAAGTCTTTCTGTTACTGATTACGTAATGTCTAGGACAGACCCTGTAGTGCTGAGATTTCTTCTTCAGCCAATATCAATACAGTTTTAGAAAACAGAAGTTCTGTGTTACAGTAGATGATGGCTTTCCTAACTACACTGGTGATTTTCCATTACATTTCCATACAGAAGTTGTTTTGTCCTTTAATCAGCCCAGAAGTCTGGAGGTCCACTTTGCCATTGCAGTTCTTCATCTCACGGAAAGTAATTAAATATTCATTGTTTCCTTTCTGCTGCTATAATTTTTTTGGACATTCACATTTGCCCTGCAGCCACCATGAAGTATAGCTCTAAGTTCACTGTGAGGACCCAGGAGGATATGTCCTTGAACGGAAAGGATTTAAGCAAAACACATTTAGATAGTTCATCTGGTACCTGTCTTGTAATTTTGAGATGGTGGGACATGGGCCAATGCATTCCATATTTCCATGAATCATACAATGAAGCATAAGTGAGACACAAGCCGAGCATTTAAGCTTCTGTTGAACTGGACACGTCTCGAAGGTTGCAGATACCAGATCTCAGCTTCTTCCAACACAATCTTAAACCTGACCTGTTAGGTCTGTGATGCCACCTTGGTGCTGGCTGACAGCCGTTGGGGACAGATGACACTTGAACATGCCATGGAATAAAAGAAGAATTAATCATTCAGGCGGACCTCCTTGAGTACTTCTCTTTTTCTTAAATGTCAGCAAACTAGATCTCCAACATAAGATTAATGCAATGACGCGGTGCTGAGTTTACATTTTCTTCCATCTGAGCAGTCGTGGTTTACTCCAGCTCTGCCATGTGGCACATGGGGAACCATTAGCACCAGGCACTGAGGCTTCTGTGCAAAGAGAGTGCAGAAGACCCGTCCCGTTTGACCTTGGCCCAGTCTTGGGCTTGAAAAATCCTTCTAGCATCACTGCTTTGACAAGTTAGTTATAAGGGATTAATTAGCATTCTAGGGGTAATGCAGGGTCCTTCTCTTGCAGCGAGAGGTTCTGACTTCCTTCTCGGTGAATTAATCCTTTTATTCTCAGGTTTGGACTTACTCACTCTGTGCAATGACCCCAAATCTCTTCAGGGGCTTTCATTAAACACATACGGCTCCTCCTTGAAAAATTGCCATTCCTGCAGCGAGCAATACTCAAATGTTGCAGCTCTGCTTAACCAGGTTGTGAGCCCCCACCCCCCCGGGGACCACACTCTTCCAGTGACAGAAAGTCCTGTCTTTAAGTGTTCTCATTCAGAGGAATCAAGTGACCTACCAAGCAATAACTAACTGCAGCGAAGGACCCCGCTGTCACCGCTTGCTAAAAGATGCACGTCCATCCCCTGAACTTGTCTGCTGCAACTCCCACTCACAGGCTGCAAAGGCAAAGCGTCTTGAAAGCTTTTGTGAGCTGGTGAAGATCAAAGAAATTTGGTTGCATAAATCATAATATTTCTGGAATGCTAAACCGGAATAAAAGAAAGCTGCCATTGCAAATGGAGGGACGTGGAAATGCGGAACGTGGAATGACCTCCCCTAATGGACCCATCTCACACTCACTGACCTCGGCCACCGACCAGGGTGGCAAGGACTGCGCCCACTTTTGACAAGAATGAGAGACAGCGAGGGTTCAGTGCTAGGACGGGGCTGAGGTGGATTCCTGTTACTGGGCTTCCAAGCGGGCTTGCAGACTGCTGTTTAGCCCCTGCTGGGAGTGAACTATGCATTAACACACTCAATGTTCTCACGGAGAAGGTGACCCTGTTGCACAGAGCTCATGGGGCTTGTTGCTTAACACGTTGACTGTTATCCCAAATCCCCACAACTGTTTATTGTGGCAGGTGAAAGAAATACACAGAGCCCCTGATCCAAGGTAGAGTTGGAAGCCAGCCCAGGCTGGAGTCGTTGAAGACCACACACACGTAACACTACCCACAGCCACAACTGCGTCTCTGGGGTCTGGTAACCTGCATAAGCTGCTTGAGAGGAGCTCTGCTTCCTCCCGCCAGTCAGACAACAGTGTTTTCTCAGGTTGGAGACTGACCAGAAGGTGGATTTTCAGAAAGGGATGTGGGAGTCCTTGTGGGCAACAATTAAACGTGGGCCAACATTGTGCCCTTGTAGTAAAGAACAGCAATGGCATCCTGGGCTGGCAGAGCACTACCAGCAAGCTGAGGGAAGTGGTCCTCCCCACTGTTCAGCCAGGGGGATGAACATCTGTAGTGCTGGGTCCAACAATGGACTCCCCAGTAGAAGATAGACAGGGATCTCCTGGAGCAAGTCCAGAGCCAGGCAACGAAGATGGTGAAGGGACTGCAGTATCTTGGGGAGAAGCTGAAAGACCTCGGGCTGTTCAGGCTGGAGAAGTCTCAGGGGCATCTACCCATGTGTATCCGTGCCCAATGGGAGGGTGTAAAGAAGACATAGCTGGACTCTTCTCTCTGTTATCCAGTGACTAAAGGAAATATGCATAAACCCAAACACAGGTAATTCCATTTAAAAATAAGAAAAGACTTATTTTATTGTGAGTGTGATCAAACACTGTTGCCAGAGAGGTTGAGGGCCGTTCATCCTTAGAAATACTGAAAACCCAGCCGGCCATGGTTCCGGGCACCCTGCTCCAGCTGATCCCACTTTGAGAAGGAGGTTGGGACTGGAAGGTCTCCAGTGGGGCCATTATTCTGTGCTGCTTCTAACATCATTATGTAGGCTGCTGTTTTGTAGGACAGTGGCTGACATTAAAGGCTGTCATCTTATTTAAAGATTTGTGCTTCCAGTAAGATCAAACCTAACCCCACACTAGGGCAAATTCCCAAAGGAGAACAGCTGCCTATTAAATCCTCAGTGCTCAGCTTCATAGGTCTGTGGAACAGGTATGAATTCACCAGCATGATCTAACTGTCTGTAGCACCCATTTCTGACCATAGCAGATAACAACAGTGTCATTTCTATAAGACTCAAAACCAAATCATTAACTGGAGAGGTCTCTTAGATTGGTATTTCAAGTAGATAATAGAGAAGTCACGCAGTTGAGCAGGAGGTTACAAGCAAAAAACCCTGTATTATTAATTCCAGTTGTAGCACCAATGATTTACCTGTCAAATCACTTCATATTACTATCTTGAATTCTTCTTGGAGACTGAAAATGCCCCAAGCAAAACCAAGTTACTAACTTGTCCCTAATAAAAAAAAATCCACATTTTTGAAAACTCAGTGAGGCTGCTTTATATTAAGTCTATCCATAAATGGAGCAAAAGAATTATCCTGAGTGTGCAGGCACCAGTGTGCAGGTACCAGCTGAAACCATGAAACAAGGATTCCTGGTATTAAATAGCCCCTCTGCATCCAGTTTGTCTAACTGTTTGTATAAATTAAGTTTGCCCGTCATTCCCTGAAGTACCAGGCTTTCTCTGCGCATTTCTATGGCATCCAATCAGACTAAACTTGGTCCTTCTCTGAATTGTTCCAGAAAAAGTTCTGTGTCAGGACAAAACCAAGAGCATCAGGATGGAGAACATGGTGGCCGGGGGGGGTTAGCACCAGCCAGGGCTCCTGTTGTATCTGGGAGATGCAGTCACTCTTCAGTAAACAGCTGGTAACCAAAAAAAAATCTTAAACACTTCCAGCAATGCAGCCTGACCATCAGCCTTCCTCCTGGGTTGGAGTAGCTCTGCTTTGACTTACAGAGAACCTCCATGTTCTCTACAGAAGGTGAACACCCTCACCACAAGGCTTGGGAAACGGTCTCTGCTTAAGTCTCAGCTCTCTCCTCCCTTCTGACTTTTTTTTTGACTAGAAATTCCATCTAAGTGCCAGGACATGTTTCCCTATTAAGAAAGTGTTGACACTGGTACGTTCCCACCAGCAGCATTAGTTTGAAGACATCTATGTTTTTTGAGGAAAAACTGTTTCTGGGAAGGCTCCTTTCCCCTGCTGTGATCCTGCACCATTCTGTGAGCCATCTGGATGACATTTCACGTGCTGGGCCAGCACCAGTCCTCTCCTCTCCTCCAGCAAAGGGTCCCTGAACCCATCTCTGGCCAGAAGCTGCTTTGAGCCTCTGAAAGGTGCTCCCTCCTCAGAGCCTGCAGCCAGACGTACGGCGCTGCGTGGCCTGACCCTGTTTGATCAGGGCTTCTATTCAATTTGTCTTCCACAGTCTCGCTGCTAACTATCTGCGTACAAAGACTCATTAACAGGGCAACATATGATTTGCTCGCATTAGGGAAACGAGAACAGAATCACTCTCTGTCCATTACATTTTCATAGGCCGTGAGATCATTTTACATTCAGTTGAAATTCCTACTGAGGACATCAGAAATGCAGAAATGCAAATATATTCCCTTTTCTTTTGCACAGGGATGACTTCTTGAACTCAAAGCTTCCTAGAGCAAATACTAATGCTGTTACAATTAAACACCTCAGCAGAACTGCCTGAATGGGGTAAGAGTATCTGGGAAGTGGGGATCACCTTTTGTCTCTGGTAGAAGGACAGAAAGCAAGGAAAAACTGCTGAACCTAAAAAAAAAAAAAAGAGAACAGGAGAGCAAAATACCTCTGGTAGTGTCCAAACTTCCTATTGTCAGGTTACACCCTGCTTGGGTCTTGAGTCTCGCCAGCAAGGTCTTCACGAACTCATTGACCACATGAGGACTTCGTGCGAGACCACGCTCCTCAGCAGCGCAGCCAATGAAGCAAAATCCCACTTCAATTCCACCAGCAGGACAGAATGAGAAGTGAGAACCAAGGAGCCAGTCTGGCTTTGGAGGGACAGAGTGAAAGATTCAAACATACTTAAGGCAATAATTCAACTTAACACCTAAAGACGACGAGAGGGAGTGATCACACTTCTCCTCTGACCATATTTTGCACAGGGAGGGCTGCAGCAAATTCATCCACAGTGTGCTGGCAAGGTTGTTGATCCAAACAGACAGGTTTCACATGTTCAAACACGTTAAGGCTGCTTCACGTCTAATTTATTCAGGCAGATCTGGAGAACCACCTTTAGGCCTTGCCAAGGTGCAGCACGGTCCAGTCTCTTGTCATGGTGCGGGCCTCGGCGCTGTGCGGGTATTTGTGTCCTGTGGGTGCAGGCAAATCTCAGCACACTTTCATCAAACCCTGCTTCTGAGCATCCAACCTGAGAGCAGGGGCTCCCACTGTCCAGTGAGTACCTCTTGGAGACTGAGGCACTGCCAGCTGGGGATTCACTCCACCTAACTCCAACGATGCATACAACAGCACTCTCCGGGAATTTGATAGTCATCATTTTGAAGCCAATGCTGTGATTTTGAGGATATATTTCCTGATATTTAAATGTCAAGCAATAGTTTTCAGATAGCTGGTTTCTGCGTGAGTCATGTTCTTTCCCACTTCAGGGGTGCAGAGGCGGGTTGCACCAGGACTGGAAAAAGTGCTGCCAAGTTCTGTGTCCAACCGTGCAAGGTGATTATAATTTGGGAGAGAAAGGAGGCAAAAAGTCTCAGAGCTCACAGGATCCCTGAGTCTGCCTTGGGGAGCATCAGAAGACACCTGGCTGTTGGGTTTTGCATTTAAAGCCTGGCGGTACCTTCCAGTACAATTAATGTAGCAGAGAGACAGGCGATGAACCGCTGACAGTAAGACTCAAAGGGAAGTGCTTTGTGGTTTGAGCTCAGGGAGGAACGTGTCCTTGCTCAAGAAGTAACAAGTTAGAAGCAAAAATTCCCCGCTGTGCCAACGGGATACTATGAGCGCTCAGACCTTCTGCAGTGGAAGACATGAAGGCAATATTATCAGGAGAGCTTCCCTGTCTTTCAAGGATGAAAGCAATGTAATAGGTTGCTACAAGCTGTAAAGTTTATTATTTTACGTATGTTTTACAAGCTTTTTTCCATGAGCTTGGAAAGTTTTTGACATCTTAGAAACACAGGATGATTAGAGTTGGAAGGGACAATGAAGATGATGTAGTCCAACCCCTTGTCCTGGGCAGGGACACCTCCCACCACACCAGGTTGCTCCAAGCCCCATCCAGCCTGGCCTTGAACCCCTCCAGGGATGGGGCAGCCACAGCTTCTCTGGGCAACCTCTTCCAGTGCCTCACCACCCTCACAGCAAAGAAGTTCTTCCCCAGATCTCATCTAAACGTCTCCTCTTTCAGTTTAAAACCATTCCCCCTCATCCTGTGGCTCCCCTCCCGGATCAAGAATCCCTTTCCCATCTCTCATGGAGCCCCTTCAGGACTCTCTGGAGCCTTCTCTTCTCCAGGCTGGATCCCCAATTCTCTCAGCTTGTCTTCACAGCAGAGGGCTTCAGACCTCAGAGCAGCTTTCTGGCCTCCTCTGGCCCCACTCCAACAGGTCCATGTGTTCCTTCCTGTCCACAGTGCTCCAGGTGGGGTCTCACCAGAGCAGAAGAGAGGGGCAGAATCACCTCCCTTAGCTTGCTGGCCACACTTATTTTGGTGCAGAATCCAAGTTACCAAAGGACAATTCTCCACCCCAAAGAAATCCTTTTAAAGAAAGGAATTTGACCAAGGACCCAGGTACATGTTTGGAGTAGGGTAAGACTCTTTCCTGCATGGTCATGTATATGATGGGGTCTAGCTTGAGGTGCCTTGATGATCTAAGCATCCGCACGGGACTCCCGTGGGCTGTTTAGAGATGTTTGTTCAGCCTCAGCTTGCTGGTTGTAGGAGAAAGTGGTAGAAAATTGTTCTTAGTGTCATGGACAGAGAGGGCTTTCGCTGCTGTGCTGACTGGACCTTTCCATCTATAAAAGATGCTTTTCCATTCCTCTGGCATCATTTAAACCAATGATTCAGTGTGTTCCTCCCTACCAAACCCACACAGACTGCACCACTGGCTTATTATCCGCCTCAAGAATATGTCTTTGATTGACATTGATTCGTGTTTGACAGAATTGTCACCTACAGTATTGTTCATCCTGTTATTTTCTTTAGATAGTAGTGATGAACTTGATTTTATTTATTTCATCAATTAGCAAGGCCATTAAGTTATATGTAGTGTTATTTACTTAAGTCTTGTCTTTGTCTTTCACAATTCGTTCTTACCTGTTTTCCCACCTGAGCTGGTGGCTGGTGAACCCAGCCATCCTTGACTTCCTTAAGTCCTGGGTATTTAAGCTGGCTTTTCAAGCTGCACTAAGGACTGCTTTTCCTTTTCACAGAAATTTCACACCAAAATCCCCTTCTGATCCCCATTATGAAGGTTTAGTCTTAGTCAATTGTTCAATTTATTTTTTTAATGCAGATTTCAATGACATTAACTTTTTGCAGTGGAAAATAGTTCATATGAAAACATTTAACCAGTTTAGCAGGACAAATCTATTCCCTTAGCTCTGGTTCTGGCCACCCACCTTCTCCAAAGCCATGATCAAGGAAACCTGAGACTCTGCTCTTGCTGCTTCTGTGTTGTTCCAGTATCTGTGCAAATCGGGAGATTCTCTAAGGAGCTCCATGGTACTGGTTATAAACCAGTGAGTACAGAAACAGGCCAAGTACTATACTGAACTCTCTTTGAAAGGGTTCAGAAAAGAGCAAAGACAGTAGGAGGTGGAATAGATCGTAGATTGACACTGGATGAGTAAATTTATACAGCTGAGTTTAACAACTCAACTTAAAGCTCAATCTGGGGAATCAGCCACTGCAGAAGTCTCTACATCGTGCTGGTACCTCTCCCTCCTGGAGTCTCAGGAACAGGAACACATGGCTCCTTTCACTTGCACCATGTCCCAAAGGAGGTAGGACCATCAGGAAGAAGACATGCCCTTCCCATTCCTCACCAGCTCCTGGGTGAAGTTGCAGCAGTCTGCTTGTGCTTTCCTGAGTGCCTTCTGGAGCAATGTCATGCTCCACCACCCCATCTCCTCCAACAAGCTCAACACCACCATTTGGGGCTATGAGGGCATATGACTGATGGAGAGTGGAGGGGCTTATGCAGATGATAAAAACTGGAGGGCAATGTTATTTGGACTGCAAAGCAAGAATGAGGACAAGAAAATAAGTAAAATTCTCTATTTCCCTCTCTCGACTCAAATATTTCTGTCTTTCTGCTCTCTCATTGCTTTTCTAACACTATGAACAGCCCAGCAGCTGTCATTTCCCAGAGACTGGCAGGTCCCTTTATCTCCCAAGATATTTTCTATCAGCCAGTCTGCAGAATCACAGGAGTCTTTGGTCAGGCATCTGCCCACTACTGGGTATGTAGGAATAAAGGTAGTTTTCTTTGTCTTTTACTCATCAGTTTGAAGGGACAGACCTGTGGGTAGGGCAAAACAGAAGCTCCTTCCCTTGGGGGAGCGTAGCTGCTGGCTTTGGAGTGCTGGCTCATCAGCTCACACCCCTCGGATTAGCAGGTAGCATCGCTGTCAGAGACAGCAGGCAGGTCTGCTTTCTGCAGGAGCATGCAGAGGCTTTAACCAAAAGTCTATTTATATGGAAATTTGCAGATATGATTCATGAGTCCTCGTAGGAGCTTCAGCTACAGTAGCCTCCAGGAGAGAAAAATTCTGCCTTTGGTCTTGATGATCATGGGATGGGGATCACAGCCGGGGAGGAGGTTTCTCTGTCCACTGCTGGCACACCTTTGAATGAGCTGAGCGAGTTTGTCTGAACATTAGGGAATGGAGCCACATGTTCAGTCTCATGAGTAGCTGTTGTATTTGACCTTTCAAGGTCCATCCCAAATCTGAATGCAAGTTAAATTGATTATGTGATCTGAAATGAGTGGGGATTGTATGCTATGAAAATGGCTGCATAGTAAGTCATAGTCGGTTTTGTCTGAAGGCACAAAGACTGCGTCTGTAGAATGTTTGGTCTAAGATTTGACTCACATGTGGTTTATGATGCTCGAGATAAAAAATAATATGGCTAGACTTGAGTGTGTTGCGTGTTTGGACACTGTCAACTTGAGCATAGTGTAGAAATGAGACAATTTTGACAGGGGTGATCCTTCAGGAGCTAGTAGTTATCCAAATTCCTTTCCCACTAACTATTTTAAGAACTCTGCTCCATTGGAACTGCAGTCCAAGCATAACAATTAGGAAAGATTTTAACTAAAACTTTTGAGATCGAAGTTGACCTAATGGTTTTCTTCTGTTGACCTTTTGTTGGTACAGCAGAGGAGCACCCAGGTACAGGTACTGGTGACGTGTCAAACTTGGGTAACTCTGCCACTGATTCACAAAGAAGAAGTAGTTTGATGCTATTATTTCAAGATTATCATAAGATAAATTGTCTTACAAGACTTATTTTATGCCTTTTGTTATCCTCTCCACTTGAACTAGCTACCTGGCACACGAGTGTTCCTTCTCATATCTCTTCTTAATAGAATCCTCTGATTACTCACCCTGTCTGCTGGTAGCCTTGCAGCGTACCAGGAGATCATTGAGGGTACTCGTAGCAACCTGATGATGATCCAATTAAAAAATGGAAAATTGCCATGACTAAGCCAGTTTCTGGATTAATCTTGTTATATCTGAAGGATGTGTGGATTATTTGAAGGAGTTTAGGATTTTGTAGCAGCAAAATAGCGGTTTGTTCTACCAAAAAGAAGACAATAATATGTATGTTGCTGGGATTCTGCTGTTCATATGATTTCTACTCTGAAATAGTTAAGAATAATAAAAATACAGCATACTGATTCTCTGACATAAGCTTCAGAAGCTGTCCAAGCCAACCTTGCTCTGATAAGGAAACTTTGTGTGGAAAGTGTGACCACATCTCGCAGGAGAAAGCTCAGACCTTCTCAGATCAAACAGATAAAGGACATGCTGCCACTTAGCTCAGGGAATAATGACAGACAACAAGAAACTGCCCTCAGACATTTATTTGAACTGTTGAAATAAATTTCTTTGGCTTTACTTCTGAAATTTTTCCTTAGATTTCCAGGTGTTCTTGTCTCTTGCCTTTCATCAGGAGAAGTTACAGGAAGCCAGTTTAAGACCGGGTACTTGAAGCTAGGCAGTGGAAGTTTCTCTGTTTGAAAAGGCATAAAAATGCATTGCTGAGCTTGAGGTACCACGATGCTAACAAAAACTTGGTTCATGTGCAGTTTTGAAGTGGTGAATCCTATCTATGCAAACACCCACAATGAAATAGCGCACATAACTAACCTTCAAGTGAGTGAAGATGGTGCATAGTGCAGCTGAATAATTTCTTGATTTGAGAAAATTGGAGTTTATTCGACTAAGAAATCAGGGAGTCAGACAGCACTGAACGTGCTGAATATAAAGCCAGTACACACATACCAGGTAGGCTCAGATAGGATGACAGATCTAATAGGTTGTTTCTTTAACACTTAAAAACAAGCAGAAAGCGAAAAAAAAACCAACAGATCCTCCCAGGAAAGTAATATGATCATTAAAGTCCAGAGGTCATCCATCCCTGGAGGCTTACAGGACAAAGCTAGAATAAGGTCCACCAGATGTAGCTCCAGCTGTGCAGTCATTGATGGTGCCCAGTTTGACTGAGCACAACTGAGCTTTAGGAATTTGTTTAATGTGCCCGGGATCCCAGCCTGGTCTCCATCAGGAACCCAGGTGACTCCTGCAATCGACAGATAAAAATGGGACCTTTCTAAGTACAATTCCTTTTATCTGAGATCAGAATTGCCAGCTGGAGGGGGTTGTACAGAGAATATAGACTCCTGGTTTTCGGAGAGCTAAAATTTGGTGATATGTATTCCTTCTGAGACTCATTCTAGCTGTACAGTATTTATTGAAGGAATGTGCTGAGAGAAGAATTTTGCCTAGGTTTTACTCCACCTTGTCATATTGGAAGCTCAGCAGACTCCTTTGCAATGTCCCAGCTGCTTGTGATAGGAGGTTAATCTTTTAATGAGATTTTAGAAGTCTTTATTGCTAGTTTTATGTAAGAAGTACAGAATCCCAGTGTCGGGAGCTTAATAAATAAGGTTTGTTGGTCCAGGGGAATTCCATGGATCTGGAGCAAAAGTTACAAGAGAATTTACTCATACATTAGGCTGTCTAATAGTCAGGAGCTTATTCTTCTGTACAGTCAGTGAAGAGAAAGACACTTCTCTTTTTGGCAATTCAGATCTCAAATGGAGCCTATTTTCTGTTGCTTCAGCAGTTCTTATGGTGTATTAAGCCTTGAGCTCCATCTTTATAGCAGAGATATGGGAAGCAAAACAAATATACATATTTTTTTTTCCATTTTACTGTTACAATATGGAACAAACGAGTTCCATGTAACAATAAAAGTCATGTTTATTAAATACTATTGTATTTAATCAGCTGCAAGCCCTGTAGTAGCTTGATGATACCATGTGGAATGGAGTTTTAAGTCTGAATATATGATTATTTCAAAGTACATATTACCTGCTAATTGTAACTAATGGGTAACTTGTGACTGTCTCAAGAATGCAAATTCTTCATGATGTCTCCTCAGTTTTCTCTGACTGTTTTTCATTGAGCCTTAAATTTTTCAGATGAAACGGGATTGGCATGAAAAGCGTATCCCTTCTCCAGCTTCGGAGACTTGAAAGTGGCTAGCATACAGCGTGTTTGCAAAGGAGAGAGTTCTTGGTTTTACTAGAAGGCCATTTCTATAGCTATAAGTAAAAACAAGGCCACATGAGAGGGACTGCAAGGAAAATTTGAAGATTCACTTCCATTTTTGTCAATAAATTATGCACTGAAATCACTCATTGTATTAAAACGCCTGACTCTTTGCTGTTGGGTGGAGCTGAGTAAGAGCCAAGGTTCATTAGGAAGACAGGACTAAACGGCAGTGACACTTCTCAACCTGGTAGGATCTCAGTTGGCTAAACAGAAAGCAGCTGCTGAGCTGTTTGTTTTAAACTCCAGCTTGGTAGCCTGCTACTGCACTTCCCGAGCTTTCTAGGAATTGCTGTCTGGGAAAGGGAACTTCCCTGGCAGCAAAGCTGGCTCTCTGGGCACCTGCAGATGAGAGGCAAGAGATGTGCCAGTGCAAGATGCGCTTGTCCCAGAGGGCTGCCCCCTGTGTACCTCACTCTGCTCAGTGCTTCCAGCTCTTTATGGCGAGCGTTGCCACCCACCCTTCTGTCCTGACATGATTTTGCAGTATACTTTAATTTTGTCCTGAGCTGAAACATGATTATTCCCAATGGATTGTTTGTTGTGATTCCAACCTTCTTTGCTGATTTTCTGCCTATGTTTCTGGTTTCCCTTGATCCTTTAATACTATTTCTCCTCCTTTCTCATGTTTGGATTACCTCTTCATGCGGCTCATCGGTGAATTTAATCAATGTGTGATGGCAGTGCTATGGGAAATAATAGATACAATGTGACATAACATATTCTGTCCTGCATGCACATGGATTTATCCACTGCTGTCCCTCCTTGTCCTTCCCTCGCAGCCCTTGATCCATTATTCAGACATTGCAACATTGCTTACAAGTTTTTCTGTGGCAGAGTTTTGAGATGTTACCTTAAATGCCCTCACTGGCTCTCTCCAGGCAGTTCCCCAGGCAGCACCTGGGCTCTGCTCCCACCCCACCACCTGGACCCTCACTCCATCGCATGAGACACCCCATGGTCAGGCTCTGCAATGCTCAGAAACAGATTTGGATCTAGCCCCTAAATCACCTTTTTATTAAGAAGAATTTTTTTCCTGTGAGGGTGGTGAGACCCTGGCCCAGGTTGCCCAGAGGAGCTGTGGCTGCCCCATCCCTGGAGGGGTTCAAGGCCAGGCTGGATGGGGCTTGGAGCAACCTGGTGTGGTGGGAGGTGCCCCTGCCCAGGGCAGGGGGTGGCACTGGATGGGCTTTAAGGTCCCTTCCAACCCAAACATTTTTATGAGTCTGTGAAAACAGGGAACTTAACTGCTGGTAATTTTTGAAGCTTCCTCTTTCAATTATGTGTGTTAAGATTTCAACAGCTGGGAGAAGCTTCTCCAGAATTTCTGAGCACCCGTCGCATTTTCAATACTCTTTAGCAGAAGCGTAGTGAACACCCCCTACAAATTCCCACTTCTTGGCTTCCTTGTGACTTCTTTTCTTTTACTCTCCCTCCCCACTCCTTTTTGCTTTCCAGGAGATTATAACAGAGGTTGACAAAGTGCTAATCTTGCTGAGGATTACGCACAAGGAATCTCTATTGATTTCCTTTTTTTTTTTCTTTTACAGAAATAATAAAAGGCTGCATTGCAGGGTTTCAGGAGCTGCTGGCGATGATAAGGCACTTTTTTCTAACATTAACTTTAAGGTTTTTGCTTGCATAAAGTATTGATTTATTAGAGAATCTACAAATAATATATTTAGTAGAGAACAGGTTAGATTTATAGAACTGAAAAATCCTTATTAGTGTATATAATAGCTGAGACATAACGCAGGCAAAGGGTTGATATTATTATTATTTTTATATAGAGCTGTAAGTTTATACAAACTGACTGCCTGTGGTCCCTCAGATACTTACCGTGCAGTGTGCTGTGTCTCTCGTATTGGGCAAGTATTTGATTTCTAGTAAGCGGATATAATTCATTTTTTCCATTGCATTTTCATGAGATTTGCACAAGTTTGAAAAGAACAACCTGCCCCTCCATCAGTCATGATTATGGCTGGCCAGGAGAGGTTATAGGGTTGTATCTATTATTCTGTGGTTTGAAGAAAGGGATGATCTCACAAGTGTTAGGCTAAGGTTAGATCTCACAACTGTTAGGCTCTTACCCACTGCATGGGTAACTCAAAATCTTAAAGAATAATATGAAACAGCATGGTGATGGATATGGCTTCAGGCAATTTATTTATCAATGTATCCGTAATTTCAAATATTGATGCTGCAGCAGAAAAAGGACCTGGGTGAATACCTTCAGCCTGTGCCTCAGAGCCCAAACCTGAAACCTTTGCTTAGAAATGGCAAACAAGGAGAGATCCTCAACAAGGTGACAGAGTGTTTCTGGAGGGTGGATGGGGAAAGAGAACATGAGGTGAATTTGTTTGCCCAGCACAGCTCCGACTAATTCTCAACACCATAGGACATAGGGGGATATAAAATTGGGTGCCTGAAATCTCTCTCCTTAGTTCACTGGCTGTTAGATGTGTAGCTGTAAAGTTTCCCACTCCATAAGGTTTTATTCCTCCTCTTCTTGTTTTAATTAAAAGATTCCCAGTCACTTCACCTTGTCATTTGGAAGCTAAGTCCTGAATACCTGGAGCTCTGGGGGTGCTTGCTAGCTGTTCTATCAGACGGTTCTTCAGAGCAGACCCCAAATAATACCATTCAAGTGGAATATTTGGAATACCTGTATCTTGTCCTTTGCTCTAATAATAGATTATTTCTCTAAGATGAGCACAGAGAAATAAGGGTTAAAGCTCACTACTAATCCTGCTTCTGCTGTTATCGTTCTCTTTTAACTTCCCATTAATTAGGCTTCTTTCCTATCAGCAACTCCAGAGGCTGAGTCGAACCAGCAGAAAGTCGTTTGCCATAGTGAGCAGTGTGGTTTTCAAATTCAGCATTAGTTTTCAAGGGAACAATCCCAGCTATTTCACCAGGATAATAGTCAGCAGATTAATGTGAGAGATTTGCTGTTTACTGCTAGAATTGTTCACCACTTTCAAGACTAATAAGTAATTGTGATAGCTATCAATGCAGTTATGAGGCAATCCCAACGTTAACTCCAGGAGAAATTGTCCATCCAAATAACTTCTGAAGCAGTTAACCTTGAGTTCGTGAAATATATAAGAAAATGTTTGCAATTGGGGCATTATTAGAACTATCTAGTACTACAGCTAAATTTAGATACCCCTTTAAACTGAGCTCCTTCCTAAAAATTTATAATGTACTTAAATGAATATATCCTGTTTACCTGAAACTCTTGGATTAAAGCTAATTCAAGGTGCAATCATAAAATCTGTTCCTCATGGAAATTCAGCAGAGAGATATCGTTTGACTCTTAATTTCCACAGGCTGTTTTGTGTTATGAGTCCCAGAAATACACCTATCCACTGTGTTTAGATTTTCAGCAACTTTCATGGCTCCTTTGGTTCTTCCACTGTAGGGAATAGAAGTCTGTACTCACTTCAAGTCACCTACCCACAGGCCACAGAATTTCACTAAGAAATGACCTAAGAAATGAGACAAATTTCCCATATATGAAAAGAGATATGGCTTAAATTCAGGGAGCTTTGACCACCTACACAAGCCAAAGATCTTTCCAATAGACAGGATCCAAGACTTCTGCAGTAACCAGGAGATGGGCAGCACCAGAAGGTGATATACCACAACCTAAGGATTACTCTGCTGTCTTCTGGAGATGCCTTCCTTTCTCCTTGTAGGGTGGGAGAAACCCAGAAAAATAGATTAAGACACTTAACTTTTAGTCAACTAAAGACAGTGGAAGAAACCCCACACTGTGTTCAACACACATGTCATCGCATGCCAACTTTTCTCACGAGAAGACTGGTTTAGGAAGACCCAAGCCCAAGAAGCATGCTATTGGAAAGCAGTTTCTGATGCTGTAGGTCATGCCTCACATTGGGCTCAACTCAAAGCTGCAATGTTTTCTTGTTTTCTCAGTGTGTAAAAAAATGGAAGTATGAAGGACATGAAGGACATGGACTTGATGGAGCGGGTCCAGAGGAGGGCCATGCAAATGATCAGGGGGTTGGAGCACCTCTGCTAAGAGGACAGGCTGAGGGAGATGGGGTTGTTCTGCCTGGAGAAGACAAGGCTCTGAGAAGAAACTAATCACAGCCTTCCAGTGTCTGAAGGGGGCTACAGGAAGGCTGGGGAGAGTCTGTTTACAAAGACCTGCAGGGACAGGACGAGTTGAAATGGCTTTAAGTTGGAGAAGAGCAGATTTAGATTGGTTATTGGGAAAACTTCCTTTCCTCTGAGGGTGGTGGAACACTGGACCAGGTTGCCCAGGGAGGTGGTTGAGGCCCCTTCCCTGGAGATATTCAAGGTGAGGCTGGATGAGGCCCTGGGCAACCTGGTCTAGTTGGGGGTGTCCCTGCGACTGCGGGGAGGTGGGACTAGATGACCTTTGGACCTCCCTTCCAGCCTGGATGATTCTATGATTCTATACCTAAGGATAAAATTTGCGTACTAAGGAAGGAGAATAAGTTAGATATTCAGACTATGGTACCTATTATGGTCTACCTTAGAAAAGGGTGTTGGTTGGAACAAACCATTTCACGTTCAGGCATTTAGACAGAATAAAACAGCATAATTGCCCATAGAGGCATCCCTAATACGTTAGACAATGGATGTACCCTCCTCATGTTATTATTAAAGTTTCAGTTGTACAATTCACACCGAGATTCCCTGAGTGGTTATTGCCGTTGGAATCAGCAAGAGTGTTCTAGTTAGGACTTGCCAACATGAGTACAAGAACTGCACATTGTAGCCATAAATAAGTGAAAGTCAGGCTTCTGGCTGTATTTGTTTACCTGGGACCTAGTCTGTATTCTGACATTGTGCTGGATTTCTAGAACACTTTGAAGATAAAAGCAGTCTGAGGGCAAATCTTAAAAAAGGATGGTGGGGAGGAGAAAAAAGAAACACCTTATCACCCCTTTCAGGTCCTACTTTGTCAGTCTTTCCACAGATAAATCAAAAAGAGATCCAAGATGTCAGCAGATGTCTTGGTTGTATTATCTTAAGATGGATTTATATCAAATACACAAATAAATTGATTTTTTTTAAGTCAGCTACACAGATGGTTGCATAATGTTACTGACATTTAAAGAGACTTGGAATTTTCTGTTCATTAAAAATGTTAGTGAAACCGTTCTCCCATTTAATATCCCTTTAACAGACTGATTTACTTTTCTAATGTATTCTATTAACAAACATCAATACATCAGCATTTTTCCTCCAAGACAAAGCTTGGAAGGGCAAAATTTTCCAGATAATTGATGGACCATTTAAAAGTCATTATGAAGAAGAGGACAAGGTAGAGTCATGCTGGAACAGTGCAAGGCTAAAAGTATTCTGGACCCATTCTGAAGACGTAGCTGGAAGCACTAGAGGGCTTGCTCCTGTCTGATGCTTCTTTACCAAACCCTTGTCTCCTATCACTTGGGTGAGACTCATTGAACACAAAATCTGAGTTGTCCTTTGGAGACAAGTCTCATCCTTCATTGACTTCATTGGGAACTGATGTTCCCACTGTGAGATGCTTAGGGAAGCACCTGGACCTTTATTTAATACCTCAATTATGTCAGAAGACTCCAGGGCTTTATCTCCTGGACCAACCATTTCATCAGCTTGACTAACCAGGGTGCAGGAATAGAAGACTGACAAAAGCACCTCTTAACGCACAGGGAAGTTCTGGTGCCTCAGCAAACAGATTAGAAACAAGTACCCACAAATTTCTGCTCACATCTCAAGGAACTTCTAGTGCAGTGCCATCTGACTCTCACTCGCTGTATGGCACCCACGCTTCGTGATAGTATTGAGACCTTGCACTAAAGGAGCACATCAAAGGACCTATTATTTTTGTGTTCTCATTTCCTGAGACGCATCAACCCTGTAGCAGCCACTAACTAGCTATTGAAGAAGAGCGGAAAAGAGGGGTAAATTCTTGGATATAATAGAAGAAGTTGAAAAAGCAGGGGAGAATTACAAGGTCCCTGAATGACACTGGAAACACATCTGCTATAGCTGCCCACCACTTAGGAATGATTTGCAGTGCAACCTTTTGCAAATTTACCAGCTCCAGTGTCAGTGCATTTCATGTCATGGCTCTGATGAATCTCATCTCGTTTCAACATGTCGCTTAGCAAAGGGATAACCAGTGCCATCCTGCTTCTCCAGAAAGAAGGGTGCTAGCCGTGTCTTCCCTGATTTTCACAATAAATGATGGTGAAGTTGTGCTCCTCAGAGCCAGGTCTGCCACAGAAGATTTTTTTTTAGACTGGAGCCACTGAGGATCAGTATATAGATCTAAGCTGACTTTCTGCATGACCAGGCTGCTTCACTCGGTGATCCATGCAGCTTTTTTACCTGTGCTAGCTGGAAGAGAACATTTGGCTTAACACCAGACAGTCAGATCTTTATTAAAGGACTGAAGGGAAAAAAAAAAAAAGACTCCAGCAAGTCCTTTGGGAAGCCAATCCATTTATCATTCAACATATCTTTTACTTAATACCTTGTGACTAATTTGATCCCATGCCTGGAGAATATTCAAATGTATATTCATTTTCCACGAACCCCACATGAATTTAGATCACCAAGGTCATGCATATGGTAACTCAGATTCACTCCCAGAGAAGGCTGGGTGAATATATTATTGATGTGGTCAGACAAGGACAAGAGCTTTCTCTTTCCAACCTGTGCTGCTGTTTCTACCATCGTTGGTTGGTGTGGAGTTCTCACTCAGGGTTTTTAGTTCAGGGTAAGAAGTACCCCAAGGGAGGAGGAAAGGTCAGTCCTTTCTCTATGTAGATGTCCAGACTCCATTTTAGACAGGGAAAAGTTGAGAAGTAAGGGAGCTTATTTTGGGATTGATTTGAAGAACTCCTAGATGGTGGCTGCTGAAATCTGAACTAGACTTGGCAAGGCCCTGGGGAGCCTCTGGCCTTGCCCAGATTTTTGGATTTGGAATCCTAAAGAAATCTGTTTTCCAGTAATGCTTATTAGTTTTCCCATAAAATAAGGAGTATTTGATGTTACCAAGAAATTGCTTCTGTTTGGAAGTATTGACTTGATTCTTAAAGTGAAAATTGCATGTAAAATAGTTCCTTCCAGAAATGACCAGGGGTTAAATGATATGTGTTCGTCATCTCTAAATCAAAGCACATGGTGTGACTCACCCCTGGCCAGCTTCATTGTTGTTCTTATTATAGGATCTCCTACAAAGGTCACATTTAATTACTAAAAATAAATCCGTAGCCCAAAAAACATTCGTTCCTCAGCAAACAGTTTCAGAAAATATAGGCTACTCCTGAATTAAAGTACAGATCCAGGTCACTGAGCTGACCTACTTAGGGGATATTTTAGGGCTTCCCAAAAGACTTCACGTCCTCCAAATGTCAATCTTATTTCAGTTCCGTGCATCAGCATAAGTCTTCTTACTTCAGAGGAGACTGTAATTTAGATGTAGATTTTATCAAAGTTTAACCGGCTTAACATTTCTTATAAGAAACTCATAGAAAGTTGAGATGAACTTGACTGTGCTGTTTAGCAGCAGGAGGAGAACTTGAGTGAAACCTTTTTTCGGTCCCAAATGATATGACTGATTCACATCTTAGTCCCTTTACTACGTGATGTGTAATTCTACCAAAACCAGAGAAAAACTGGTATGTGAGCAGAGCCCGGCCTCTTTGTTTAAACACTCCTGTTGGTGCTGTTTTGAGGCCAGTCTCCTTCTGGACTCAGACAAGGGATAGGACCCAAGGAGCAGCCTGATTTTCAACCTCACCTTCCACAGAATGATGAGAAGTTTTCTCTATAGCGTGAGCTTCCTTAGCCTTCACCTTTCTATTGTTGCTATGATACTGAGTGGAGTCACTTGGGAAAAAGACATCCTGGTTAAGTCAGTTAAGATGCAGTTAAGTCAGGCCAGAGTGAGCACTGGGTGTTCATTTAGGGTGGTGTGGATGGACTATCTATGTTGGATGACCACCTACACCTGATGAAGCGCAACTTTCTCTCAAGAAATTGCTTTCACTGACCATGGGCTTGGCCATGGCATTCCTGATGTTGCAGTCATCCAGGTGTCCAAATCTTAGCACCTTTCACCTGACAATTTCTTCAATGGTTGATGCAGGATGACTTCACATACACATACCGAGCTGGGCTCTGCGTGGCGTACTGCAAGGAGAGGACAAGGGTGTTACAGCTAACAAGTCAGAGGGAAAAGTGTAGGAAGTCTCAAGGGAAACCTGAGTCCAGGTGAAGGAGAAACCAGGAGCAAAGCATGAAATAGCAGAGGAGGACCAAGGCTTAGGTCTCCCCCTTCAAAGTTTCTTAATAACTGCCTTGGGGAAGCAAGTCCCTGCCCTATGAATTGGGTTCTCTTCATTCTGTATTGAAGTGCTGAACTTTCTCCCTGGCATTTCACTCTGGGCAGTGAAATTTTTCCTAATTTCTAGTATAAACCTCCTGAGATATTGTGTACCCTCTCACCAGACTTCCCCATACTACAGCGGGAAGGACAGAACTATTCCTCCTCCCAAGAACGATGTGAGGAAACATCAGTGTGAGTATACAAGGTCACAGCCTCTCATGGTGGGACCTGATAAGGGCATGGGTGCAGATACAGTTATCTGGAGCAGAGAATCCATTGGGAATATTCTAGTAGTGGCCTGCATGGGGAATGGAGCATGTCTAACAGAAACAGCTGAGTTGGGGAGCTGGAGACCATCCCGCACCTTTCTTCTCCCTTGCAGAACAAGTGGTGGCTGCACAAGCTTTGCCTTCTGCCGGTTGTACCCAGGGCTCACAACCTGCCACCCGTGTGCCTCACAAATAAACAGCTCACGATTTCTGAGATTACACTTTCCCTGCTGATAACACCTCACTTTTTCCTGTGTCCCGTGAAGAACAAAGGCCACTGCACTGACAACTCAAATTTCCGACCATACGCTTCTAAGTGGCAACTATTCCACTGTTGAGTTTGAAATACATCTTTTGGAAGAAACCAAGATCTTGGGGACAATATGCATGAACAAGTAGAGTCAGGTGGCAGTGGGAAGTGTGAGGGACACATCAGTAATGGGCAGACTGCCTCCTGAAGTCTGCTGTAGAGGTATTTCCTGGTGGGGGTGAAGGATAGCACAGCCATGATATCACAAGGGATTCTAATTAACTGGTGACATTACTAGAGCAAGACCATTAAACCCAGACTTGTGCATTTCAGTCTAATCACATCTTCAGATAGAATAATACTTTAATAAGCCTTAAGCTGGAATTGATTTTTTTTCTTTTTTTTTTTTTTTTCATACACCAGGAATTGAAATCAAGGCAAAAATGGTTGGAAATTATTTAGCAGTTACCAAGAATTAAGGAAAATCCTTTATTGTTAATCAAAGTGGATTAATATATTTTTTTTTTTTTTTAGTATTGAGGAGTTATAATATATTTTACCCAGTTTATTAACCAAGCTCAGCTGAGGATCAGTCATTTACCATGGCTGTCATCGAACATGACTGCTGCTTGCTATTGTGTGGTTGCTTATCTGCCTGCATTCAAGCAGCCCTCTGATGGATAAGTTGCCTTCCAGTGCTTTCAATTTGTATAACAGCATGGTGCATCAAGATGCCATTAACACGGAGCAAAAGAAATCTATTAATAGAGAGGTCTGGATGGTCAATAACTCCTCAGCATGGTAAACACTTCAAGATGCCTATACTACCCAGGGTTTGCTAAGCTTTAAGTCCCTGGAGATTATTTTCTGTAGATCAGATATCTGTATGGGGCCTGCTAGGATAGCAGAAGCTGCGTTATGGCCATCCATCAGGCCCAAACCCAGCATCTCAGCAGTTCAGTATTGACAACCACGCTGCAGCTTCCTCTGCAGTCTCTAGCAGGTTTGGTGATGTCTTTGTTCAGGGGGTGAAAGTGCCTCCTAGAGTTTGTCCAGGTCATACCTGGGGCAGGCAATGCTGTGAGCGTCATCCATTCCTAATTCCTTGTTTCCCTTCGATTCTAGCTAAATGCTTTTCTTTAGACACTTCGTGCTCTCAGCGTTCTCCTGCAATTGGCCCAAGCTCTTTCATTGTTTCCAAAATGTCCTCCTCAACCTCTCCAAAGGGCAGTGTTGTTCTTTAACCATCCTTGCTCTCAGTCCTACCTCCTGACTTTGCCTGGGAATCTCATTAGGAAAGATGACTTCTCTGGCTGTCCCCCACAGACAAGTCCTCCCAGACACCACTGCTGATGTTGGTCTTCCCTGAACTTTTGCCAGCCTGTTGATGTTGATCTTGGCATGGAGGCTCTGGTGTTGAAGACAGCCACAGCCCTTTTTAACCGTGCGGTGCAGCTCCATAAGGAGAGATCCTGGAGTTATTTCACTCCTCCTCGGACCCCCTAAATTTTGTTTTAACAGCCAACTAATTTTCCACTTCACTCATGACTGCTTTCCCCGTAAGAGACACCCACTATACCAAGGACACTGTGTCACTAGCAGGCAGTTTAATACAGGTCTGAACAAAGCAGACTTGCTTCACTGGTGCTGCCAGAAACCCCTTGTCTTTCTGAGACTCCTCCCAAATGACTTTGTCTGGGAAAAAATGTCTGCTGTGGAATCCCACATTTGCAACACATCATTCTGCCATGGGGCTCTGTTGGCATTCACCATCCCTTAACTCTTCCAGCTGTCTCTGTTGATAGCATAACCTGTCTGATTTATTCTGGCTGCTGGTGCAGGTTTCCTGGAGGAATAGGGGTCAAACAGTATTTTTTACTCAGGGATGCTTGCTTCAACAGGCTGTGCAATCCTGTCATGGTGTTTCCTGCGTGACTCAATGCCAAAGGAGCTGCCAATGGTGAGACTGCAATTGTAACCTCTTAGAAATTATAAAGCTCCATGCCTGCTATCACACCACTCTAATAATTAATCCCTATTAGTGGTTAGCTTTGAGGGAATTGCAGACCTGTGAAGTCAACTTTCGCAGTCACTTTGACAAAGGAACTGCTGAGCATCAGATTTACTGCATGAGTCTCTGTCTCAGATGTAGGAAAGGAGTGGGTGGCCTGCAAAGACCATATCTTATCTTGAAGTCGGGTCTTGCTGCAGGGCATATTTTGGCAGAGGTTCTATTCTCATTTGCCTGGATTTTAGGAACTGGACCATAGTCCAGGGTCTATCTTTTAGAGCAGCATGACTGCTGCCACACCGTGTAGTAATTGTTCACGTCTGTGTCCACACAGGATGTATCTATATTTAAGTCTAACTACAGGTCTCGTTTTCTTATTTTCTTAATTGGAATACTTGTGATATAAGCTTACTGTGAGCAACGGTGATCTTTCTGTTAGTCACAGATGCTTGTACCTTGGCTCAAGTGCTAATAAAAACATCTGCAGGCTCTTTTGCAGGCTGCAAAAGATTCAGGCTGCTAAAGGATGTATTTGAGGTGGAGGTATAGTGCCTCTTTTTCTCATCAGTTTCTCCATCTCCCATTGCCTGGCCTATCAAATTTATTTCTGTTTTCTTAACTCCTTCTACTGTAAACTTATGTCAAAATAAATAGAGTATTTTGGGTGATTTCTTATGAGAATCATAGCCCTGTAAAGAGTACCAATAACAGATGATGGCTCTATATGTGTTGCTGAGAATTATATTGGCCTCTTTTGATTCCCTTTCACATTCCAAACTTTACTGCAAACTTAATCAAATGTTTTGAAAAGTACTAAAGTCATTTAAATAGAGATTGACAGAAAAATACCTTGGAATAAATAGGGCTGCTGAAAAAATCCAGAGATTTAGAGTGTGGGAGAATGCCAATCTTACAAGTAGACAATTTCAACAAAACAGGCTGCTGTGAGTGAATAAATATATATGTAAATACTTATGTGGACCGTGTGGAAAGAATCACTGGAAACTGGGTGGAAAAATATGGCAATGTTCAGGGCAAAGATAGATGGCTCATGTAGAGCAGTATCAAACTTCAGATGGGAGTAGTTGTTTCCATCTCCTGAGGGAAACGTCCTGGAAACACTGGGAAACACGTCCAGCAAAATTTTCCACGTTGCTGGAGCTGGCTGTGCCGTTCAGCCCCACGCTTTCACCTGGGTCCATCGGGGGTTGGTTGTCCTCCCGAGAACAATGAGACGCCCCTGTGGCACCGAGGGGAGACGAACTGTGACAATCTTACACTCCTAAGTTCTATCAGGTATTTGTTCAGTACAGCCTGCAAAATTACAAAATTAATTCATGCCTTACTGACATTAATTAGAATCCTGACTGTAGCCAATTAGCAAGGCAGGCTACAGTAGTGCAAATAACTGATTCACCGACTGTATGAAATGGGTCCTTACCCACTCCTCCTTCTAAGTGCAGCCTTTTGACAATGGGCACAGAATATAGGATCGATTATATTGACCATCCCAGCATGTTTTCCCTCTCTCATGGCACTTCTTATTCACCTGCTTTAACAAACTGTGAGGCATCAGCCGAAATAGTGGTGTCACATATGGCATGCCATAGAATCATAAAATGGTTAGAGTTGGAAGGGACCTTAAAGATCATCTAGTTCCAAGCCCCCGTCATGGGCAGGGACACTTCCCACTGGAGGTGGGAGCCCCCTCCAAGGCTTTGTCTCATGATATTCTACCAAGCAGGTAGCAGATCCCTGAAGAGGTCAGTCTGCTCTCCTGAAGTCCAGGACAGCAAGCATGGGAAGTTCTTGACTGTATGTTGGAAACACCAGGCCCGTTGTATATCTCTCTGTCTAGCTGTCCTGGTCTGACCAGGGCAACAACATTCTTGTTCTGCTGTAGGAGAGACTATTATTAGTGTTAAGAAGGATTTTAAAGAAAATCAAGAAAGGATCTATAAACCTATGAGAAAGTGATAGCCTAGAGGCCCAATTCCAGGGCCATCAATCTACTCTTCAGTTACACCAGGATTATGGGAAGTAACAGATTCCCACTGGAGTACTGTATTATACAGAATTCTTTCATTTTGACCAGAAGTCAGAAGGTAATAACTGGGTTGAGGTGGGCCCGACACTGCTCTTTCAGTGACAGACAGTTGAGTGTACAGCCATCAAAACAAGGAGAAGGTAGTAGAGGAAAGATGGAAGACACATGTAACAGCAGGAGCAGTGAAATATCAACAAGATCATAATACTTACCTTTGATCTCTAGTTCATGGTGTCCATCTTACAGCACCAAAAAAGACACAAAAAGGCAATAATATTAATTGCTTCTGTGGATCATCAAAATATTCCAAGGAAAATAGCTAGCTAATCTGAATTGGACCTGGCTATCCCAGGCACTGTTGCAAATGTCACTGTAAAATAAAGCCTTGCAGAAGAAATTAAATTATTAGCTGATACACCGGCATCTCATTTCATACTTCTGAGCTGAACAAAGTTTTGCAGAAAAAACAATGTTTCCGGGAATTTTGACTGTCCAGCACAGGGGTGGCCTGTAGCTCCAGGACAAAAAGAAAGAAGGGAATATTTAGAAGGGAGAACTCAGACAGAAGTCCTCTCAGTGGTCCTCCCAGATGCTGTAAGTTTGGAGGGACCCACAAAGAAATGAGTCCAATGCTGGAAGACTTTATTTCAGGATATGTGTCTCTTGTGCCCCATGGTAGTGACTCCCTCAGGACTCCCAGAGTCCCTGTCTCCAAGGTAATCAACAACACTGGGGCTGCAAGAGCAGGTACATGACTGTCCAGGAGCCTGAATTTCACTGGAGATGCTGAGCTGGGAATCCAAGGGAGGAACAGGCATTTGTATCTGCTTCACTGCAGCTTGTATCAATTACACTGAGTAGCTACCAGGAACAGATTCTGTTTTGTTAACACTGCATATTACTGTTGCCAAAGTGAAGTTTTCTCTGAATTTCTGGCTTTGCAAGACATGAGTTCAGTCAGAAACCGAATTTCAAAAACAGCATTTCCTTTGAAGTGTAAATCACGGGTTTGTGGCTGCTCTTCCTGAAGTTTTGTAGACCAGATCTCTGCATATTTCATTGTGATCGAGAATTTCTGGACATCAGCTTTGTGTTTTGCTCTCAGTCTAGACTGTGCATCTGTTGGTCTCTGTCAAATTCAAATGCCATTGCCTCAGCCAGAAACAAGAGCTGAGGCTTCTGTCTCCTACCAGAAGGAAGCCATGCTCGCTTTGAATGTCCCAGTGTAGGAGTGCAGTGACCAGCCTTCCTGAAGCCTGTGTCACACTTGCTCTCAAGGGCTTCTGAAAGACAGAAGAGATACCACAGTGTGCCTGGGACAAGTGCCCAGGGAAGGAGGGAGCTTGACAATGTGGGATGGATGCCCACCTCCAGAAGGAGGAGGGTTTGGTGCCTCCCTCCCTGGCAGCTTGCACTCTGGCATCTCCTTCCAGGCATTTGGTTGTCATCAAGCTTTTTCTCTCCAGGGAAGCTATTTCTTCACAGCTGTAGCCAGGTGCCTGCTTACTGCCTCCTCTTACTCAGGGTATATCTTGAGCTCAGCATGGAATATCTTCAAAGGAATCCTTTGGGTTTTTTTTTAGCCTCCTGTTAGTTTTCCAGACAGCACTTCCACTATCTTCCCCAGAGCAAAATGAAAGGTTCAGCACTGAGCTGCCTGCTTCAGGGGCACTTTCTGACCTCAGCTGACTAGTACCTTCCAGCTTTTTTTGTAAAAAACTGGCTGAAGTTTATGCCTGACATAAAAGCAGATGTTTCCAGGCTGTTGAAACCAGCCACATTCTGTTTCCAGTAACATGAGGGGTGGAACCTGGAGTGACCCTCTGGGAGCACCAAAGCATCCAGGGCTTGTAGAATCTGCACTGCAGGGTCCTCAGAGTTGTTGCCCTTGTTCTGAACTAGTTTCATGGAGAAGGAGATTGTGAGTGTTAGAGGATGAATGCGAACCTTCACTTTAATTTTGTATTAGGGCGGTGACAATAGCAACAGAGAGGAAAGATCCAACCTGCAGGAGGAAGCACCTCAAAGGTGCTACTCTGGGACATCAGCAGAAGGTGGAAACCTTCCACTGTGCCCCTGGGAGAAATGGCAGTGGGAGGCATAGCAAGAGGCAGCAGGACTTCTCCTACAGTAAGCACAACAGCTCCAACCTGCACTGACCAGACTGGCCATGGCCACATCAGTGTGACCACTACATGGCAGAGTGGTGTTAAGTCCAGTATGTAACAGATCTGTCCCAGGGCTGCCTTTGTTTCAGGCAGCTGGAGCAAAATCCACCTAGTGGTGACACGCAGTAAATTGGACATCTCCAACTGCATGAGAGTGGTTCATTCTTGGAGCTCACCTTGGGAGCAACATACTTGAGGATCAAGGACTTGCTGCTTGAGGCTAGCTGGGTTGTGGTGGGCAGGTGAGCATGAGACCATCCCCGTTTTGCTCATAGTCCTGTCTCACAGCACTGGGCATGTGTCAGTCTTTACCTGCTGAGTGGGAAATACCACCTTACGGTGGTGTTGAAGCAGGAGCAGTGTTAGAGTCATTGCCTTCCGAATCCTGCATGAGAAAACACACGGTACGGTGTTGAAAGAAAGGTATGGCAGCTTAAAGCATGAACAAGTTTATCTTACAATGTGGGAGCTCAGTCACTGCTCTTGAAACAGAGGAAACGGGGAAGAAAAATAATCCTGGCCTGAGAAATGTTCTCTGCCTGGCATCTCAGGGATTCAGCCCCTCTCACCCAAGAAATTGATTCAGGGTCTGAGAAAGGGCTGAGTATCCAGGGGTATTTACAGAGAAGACAAAGCCCTTCTTTTTCCTCAATTTGTGCCTCCCCTGGCCTGCCGCGTTGCCGCGGGAAGGACGGGATGATTCAGCAGTGCTTAGTGACATGGGTTGTCCCTTCAAGACTTGTCAGCAGACGCCTCACAGGAGCCGCCCTACGACCTGCAGCTGGCGATAGGCATTCTTCCAGATGTTCCTTGCAGCTTGGCAAGAAACATGCCAATATGCTGAAACTTCCTAATTCATTCTGGAGGCCAACAGCCCAGGAATTTCCCTGCACTGGGGGGTTAATTGCTTTCAGACAAACATAGTCCCTCCATCTGTACTTGCTCCAAACAGCAAGCAAGTGAAATCTTGCACGAGTTTATCTGTATTATGAAGAAGATTAAGTTCCTGGTTACAAAACTGGAAGTACAGTTGTAAAAGGGGAAAATTGTAAGAAACCAATGTGATCTCAGAGCCCTTACCTCCCTCAAACTGCTCTCCCTGCTCTCCTTGGGATTCTGCAACTCCCATCAGAGTTGTGGGAGGTGAGGTCAGCTCTGAAAGCTGGTCTCTTCCCTGTCCCATTATATTCACCATTTCCTTGCTGCTGTTGAATATAAATGAATTTTCAAAGCCCTTTGGAAGAGCTGCTTCTCTTCTCCCTTTCTCTCTCCTCTTTGAGGGAATCTGGCTGGGCTTCAGCTTGTTGTGAATTCTTGGTGTCTGAGACTGCAGATGAAGCATCCTTAAACTTCACTGAGATGACTGTCCTTTGATATTTAAAAGGTTTTAAGGAATGTTGGCTCCTCAATGCTGTTCACCTTTATTCCCTCAGGAAGGCAATTGACTTGTAGCCGTATTTGCTTACTTGTGGATTTCTCTGGGCCCAGAGCCATGTGCCAGCTCTGTATCACCAATGTGCCAACCGGCTTTGGTGTTGTTTGTTTTTTTTTTTCCTGAGACCACACAGATGTCAAATCCAAGGAGGACTTGACCTGCCCTGTCAGCTGCTGGGGCAAAACCACAGAAAGCCATGGGGCTGTAATAGCCAACCTTCTGTAGGTCATGTGTAGCTCCATGGGTTGACTCAAAGGTTCAGCACTTTTATTTCATATGTCCATTGGAACATATTTTAATTGCTACGATTTATTTTGTAGGACCCTGGTGCCTGCAGCTCCCTGAGAGCTCTCCCCAGGTTGTTTCCCAGGGCACAGAAAGCAGGATGCCTTGCTGAGTCTCTGCACCAAACCTTGCTGACACCCCTCTTTGGCATTTCCAAAAAGCCCTTCATATGTATATGATATATGACATATGACTCAAAAATTATTCTAAATCTAGAGGATTTCCCAAGCTCTGCAGAACAATTGCATAATGATGAAAGAGCTTTTAAAACCCTCAAACATTTTTTTTTCTCTTTCCGTGGCCATAAAATGAAATGTTTTATTCACATCCCTACTCCCTTGGGTACAGTTTCTGTAATAAAAGATGCCACGAATGAAACTCTAGCACCAGCACTGGATTAGAGCATTTTGTCACTAAACTGCTTAGAATTGCTCTCACTCTTTTGCTTTAACTTGCATAAATTAGTTCATCATTTGTTTCCACAGTGAGATTTTCACTTTCCTTTCTCTGTGTTTGATACCAAAATGCTTCAAAGCAGCTTTCCTAGTGAGATACTGTATCAGGGAGCAGACATGCTGTTCCCCAAACACGGTTGCCTCTCATTTCTTAACCAAGTCAGTCAGAAAGAATAGTTCCAGAGAAAAATATCCTCATGTTTGTTATTAAGAATGCATATCTCATTTAATATCAATGTCAAAAAGTATTAATGTGTCAAAAATCCATCTCATTCTAACAGGAATTATAATGTGGTTTTTTTGTTTGTTTGTTGTGATATTTATGAATTAAAATAATTCCAAGCACTACCTCGCATTAGAATGCTTGCCTTGCTCAGCAGCAGCAGCAGGCGTGAGGCAGAGTGTGCTGACTAACGCCTCCCAGCACCGCAGCAAATGCCCTGTTGAGCTCTCATGACAGGAAGATTGGGATAACCTTCTGCTTGCTTGCAAGTCACCACTGAAAACATATCAGGGGGCTGTGGCTGTTGTCCAGCGGAGGGCCATGAAGATCATCAGAGGGCTGGAGCACCTCTCCTATGACGACAGGCTGAGAGCTGGGGCTGTTCAGCCTGGAGAAGAGAAGGCTCCAGGAAGACCTTGGAGCAGCCTTCCAGGATCTGAAGGGAGCTCCAGGAGAGCTGGAGAGGGACTCTGGGCCAGGGAGTGGAGGGACAGGAGAAGGGGGAAGGCTTTTAAATTGGAAGAGGGGAGACTGAGATGAGATCTAAGGAAGAACTTCTTTGCTGTGAGGGTGGTGAGGCACTCAAACGGGTTGCCCAGAGAAGCTGTGGCTGCCCCATCCCTGGAGGGGTTCAAGGCCAGACTGGATGGGGCTTGGATCACCCTGGTGTGGTGGGAGGTGTCCCTGCCCAGGGCAGGGGGGTTGGGACTCTATGGTCTTGAAGATTCATTCCAACTCTAACCATTCTATGATTCTATGAATACGCTCCCTCCCCATCGTTACATCATGTGTGTCTGGAACAACCAGCAGCAAAGATCAGAGGTCTTGGTCATTGCTTGGGTAACCTTTTCAGGTGGCTATACTGGATGCTCTTAGTTAAATATTCTGGGTTCTCTGCTGCAGTGCCGATGCTCAGCCTGTCACCAGTAATCTACGACTGCCCCCAGTATAGGCTCTCTGCTGCTGTTTTACCTCTCAGGTCTTTGTTCAACACAGCACATGATGCGAAGGGGCAGAGGTACATCAAGACCAATTTCAAGCTTTTACTTAAAGTATCTCACTTCAGGAGCATGGTTGTATGTCAGGTGCATAGGCTCCCTCTTTAGTCGGTGGAGAGAAATTGGCAATTTCAGGAGAACAATGAATTTGTTCTGCAAATGGCCACCAGACTTGGCCCGAGCAAAAACTGGGAGTACAAAGGGCCATTTACAGTTTGGTCTTTCAGGGTTACCACTGTTGGACACCTCAACCAAAAATCTCTTTTCACTCAACTGTATGTCTAAGCACAATGATGAGGTGATGAGAACATCTCTCTGCTGAGGAAAGGCTGAGGGTCTTGGGTCTTTTTAGTTTGGAGAAGAGCAGACTGAGGGGGGATCTGATCAATGTCTATAAATACTTAGAGAGTGGGTGTCAGGAGGATGGGGCCAGTCTTTTTTCAGTGGTGCCCAGGGACAGGACAAGAGACAACAGGCACAAACTTGAACATAGGAAGTTTCATCTAAACATGAGTGTTTAGACCACTCTGTGAGGGTGGCAGAGCCCTGGAAGAGGCTGCCCAGGAGAGGCTGGTGGAGTCTCTGTCTCTGGAGACACTCAAAACCTGCCTGGACACGTTCCTGTGGGACCTGTTCTAGGAGGACTTGCTCTGGCAAGATGGTTTGACTAGATGATCTCCAGAGGTCCCTTCCAGCCTCATATCATTCTGTGATTCTTTAATTCCATGACACAATGGAGTATGATGTCCTGTCTGTCCATGCTCATTCCACCTGTGAGGATACAGTAGGGTGTGATGTCAAAGCTGAGCATCCCAGAGAAGAGCTGGAGGAAATCAGCTGGAATGTAGAGGTCTGTGGAAAAAGGGTGGTGGCTCAGCATTTTACCAAAGCACAGCAACAGGTGGAGCAGCTGAGGAGAAAAGTAAGGTATTTTAATTCATAATTTACAGGGCTACAGGGAGGAGTAGCTGGGTTGTTTTTCAAATGATTAAAATATCATTTCCCAAGGTAATTTCACAAAATGCTGTGCAGCAAAATCCTGATGCTGACTTGAGGAGTAAGAGCGCCCAAAGGCCTAAGGGGATTCTTTGGCTCAGATAGGAAGCGTGCTCTTTGTGATCATGGTGCGCAGAGGATCTGTATCTACCCAGAACCAAGCGGTCTGTGAACACCCCGAGAGCTGGAGCATCTGGTCTGCCTGGCTGATTCAGGACAGTCGGTGCTGGGCTGCCACTCAGTAGCAGCACATGGTCTGGGATGAAGGTGACCTTCACACTCAGCCTGTTAAAAGCAGTTGGTCTTAAGGGGCGTTGTCACTCTATGGACTGACATTTTTATGATAACCAGTGCTTTCAGGTGTATCCTGCCTTTAAAATTAACTTTCCTTTGGGGGGTTTACTCACTTACTAGTGCAATTTCTTTCTCCCCATTTGTATGAGAGTGGGTCATGCCTTTTTTCTATCATTAGGTTCTGTATAACTTAAGAAGAATGCTTCTGCTTTCGTCCTGTGAAAGCAATCCTTCCATCACACAGGTGGGTGGTCCTGTGGGCAAGGTAGTTGGGTGTTCCCAGCCCAGAAGAGATGACCTGCAGAGTGCATCCTCACAAACCGAGCAGGCAGCTTGATTTGAAACAGAGGGAAAGGGATGAGGAAGGGTGTAAATGTCCCATCAGCATTGCATCTGGTTAGAAATGAGCACCAGTCCAGATTTGTGCAGGAGCCTAAGCCATGGAAACCTCTCCTAGAAGGAGATGCTGTGAGTTCCCCCGTGGGCTCAGTGGCTTAGGTGGCAACTAAGTCTCCTGCTGGAGACTTAGGCAAGACCTAAGTGACAACTTAGGTCTCCTGTGTCCATTACCGTGCCGTGCCGTGGGGCAGCAGAGGTAGAAACCAGGCAACATTCAAGATCAGCATTGTGTGAACAGTGGTCCTCTATTATACAACCTCGGTCTCCAGTAGGAAGGAGTATCTAGACATACCAGCCAATTTAGCTGAAAGAACAAAAAACCAGCCAGTTGGTCTGTTGTATGGTTAAATACACAACAGGCTGAGGCATTTTGATGCTGCATTAATGGGTACCAAGAACTGCATGAACTGGGTGGCTACTGTCCATGGCAGAAGCCAAATGTTCTGTTGATTGCAGACATAAATAATAAGAGTCCCTTGAAGATTTGCAATGAAAGTGAGCAGAAAATTTTACCTGCTGGTACAATTTTCAATCAGTAGCCAAAGTTGTCTGCTGTAGCCTGGTTTCCAGTTATGCTTTTAGCATATATTTATTAATGTTAATTAGCACAAGTTGTTCAAATGTATCTGCTAGAAGGCAACATCAGCATATCTTACACTGATTCATTTCCCAAGGAGGACTTGATGCAATACCTGAGAATAGTCATGCTGGTTCTGTAATGAGATCTTTATTATTCCAATAATTATCATGGATGTGAATAATATTTTGCACTTAGAAAGAAAGCTTATTCTTAAAGGATCCCCATAGGCCTTCCAATCTTCTTTATCTCTGGAGTACATCCTGAAAAGGCCGATGTCTTAGTCCATGTGGGCTGCATACTGCATGCAATGCTCAGAGACAATGGACCTCAGGATATTTTGCAGCTGACCTCTGCCCCTCAAAAGAGGTATTGGCTTTAAACTGGAAGAGGGGAGATCGAGATGAGGTCTGAGGTCACTGCTTTGCTGTGAGGATGGTGAGACCCTGGCCCAGGCCGCCCAGAGAAGCTGTGGCTGCCCCATCCCTGGAGGGGTTCAAGGCCAGGCTGGATGGGGCTTGGAGCAATTTGGTCTGGTGGGACATGTTCCTGTCCAAAATGGGGTTGGGACTGGATGGTCTTTTAAGGTCCCTTCCAACTGGAACTATCTTTGGTTCATCCTATGAGTCTATGAAAAAGTCTCCCTAGGAAAAGGACCTTCTCTTGCCTTTCTAGCAGTTTGGTTTGTTTTTTGTTTTTGTTTTTGTTTTGGTTTGATTTTTTAAAGAATGCAGGGATCCCTATGAGTCATGATAAAATTGTATTTATCTATTTAACAAACTATTCTCCATCCTTGGAGGCATTCAAGATCTGGCCAGACAAAGCCATAGCCCTCCAGGCCTCTCCACCAGAACAGTTTCTCTCTGCTACAATGTTGGCAATAATGAGACAACCCAGTCCAAGTTTGAACGTCATTTTGAAGACCTTCCTCCACTACCAACAGCCTATCGTAAAGAAGCCCTCACTATTGGGACCAGCAATAACAGAGCGAGCACAGAGAGCCACGTTGGCAGTGGCACCGCTGGCATTCACAGGCAGCTCTGGTACCATGCCTTGGCCAAAGCACATTCTCCAGCATTTTTTCAAGTCCTGGTTTAAGTAATTGGATTCCACCACCCTTCAGAAACTAAGGACTAAGCAGCATTAGGGCTTTTCTTAGGAAATTTTTCCTGTTCTGCAGTGCCCATTTCCCGTTATCAGTCTCACCTTTTAACTTTAGGTTGTGCCTCATCAGGCTACGCTGAAAAGTTTTGCCTGGCTGTTTAATCACTATTTGCCCAAGCCATGCATAATTTAGTTCCTTTAATCTTTCCTGTTTAGCTTATCCTTCAATCATTTTTTGGTGCTTTCTTGTGACCGACATACACAGATCTACTGCTGTACTGCCCTGGATATGTGGGTTTCCTGCTGTCGCTGTCGCCTACACATCTATAGGATGATGCTTTCATGAATCCTATGTGCAGACTAGTGTCAAATTTGTTGCCCCCTTCTACTCCAAGATTCTTCTGCTCCAGGATTTTCTTACCCATAATCACTGCACATTTTTTCCTTCGTAACAAGTATTTGAAATCTGTGCTGTTTCCTTTGAGGTTCTTGAAACATTTTCCCAAACTTAGTCCCTCTTGCTGTTTCCTCCTCTCTCTCAAGCTGCCCTTGACCCTTTGCATTCCTTCTTTTGCATTCTCAGCAATAGCCACTCATTCAACTTAGAGACATACGTTTTATAAAAATCTTAGCCTTTTTTAGAGAACCTTTTGGACAGTGCTGAGGCCAGTATTGATGTACCCTTGATGGAAATACCTGCTGCTAAATGGGAAGTGGAGCATCTTACAGAAAAATGTTAAGAATCGTGATGCAATCAATCTCAGCTGCATTTCCCTGCCTACAATGGAGAAGAAAGGGTGTAAAAGAGAGGAAAGGCCTGCTGAACTTTTCAGATAGTTGCAGATCCTTAGACACAGGTCTTGACAGATTTTCTGAAGCAGAGCCTTCTACACTGAGAAAAGCTCCTTTGGAGGGCTCCTGAACTGTGAGAAGACATCTGAGAAGCTCCTCTGCCACATTAGGATTCTAGCTGGACAAGGCTTCTGAAAATGAGGACATTAAGACTTCCTTTAGAAGTTCATAGCAGAAACTCTGCCAAGGTATTGTCCCTGCAGCAAGACAAGGACAGGAGGAAATGGCCTCAAATTGTGCCAGGGGAGGTTTAGGATGGATATTAGAAAAAAAATTGACTGAAAGGGTTACTAAGCCTTGGAACAGGCTGCCCAAGGCAGTGGATGAGTCACCATCCCTGGAGGTATTTAAAAGTTGGATAGGTGTAGTGCTGAGAGACGTGGTTTGGTGATGGTTTTTGTCAGTGTTGGGTTGATGGTTGGACTAAGTTATGTAAAAGGTCCCTTTCAACCTCAATGATTCTATGATTCCATGAAGACTGTCTACTTTGAGAGCACAGGAAAAGACTGAATGATGCTTGGAAAGTGCCAGGTAGCTAATGACCATGCCATCGAGACCATGCCAATGGAATAAGACTATATCTTACACTGGTTCATGTTGTCAGGACAGTAAGTCAGTGTAGTGCATGCAGAATGAAAAGAGCATCTTAACTTGGGAGCCAAGAGAAGTAAACTCTCTGAGACAGGGTTTAACGTTGTGCCCCCATCCAAAGAGGGCTTCTTGTGCTTCAACCTCCTCATGCTTTGCTGCAGTCTCTTGCTCTTCTTCCCAAGGACTGAACCCTAGCCTGGACCCCAAACCTCAGCCACCAAGGTGCCTCCTATCCCTGACCGTCTTGCTTGGGAGAAGCATTCATCCACTTCCCCAACAAATATCAACCACTGTGTCGGCTCCCACGCCTGGTAGGCATGTCAGCTAGCCCATTCAGCCAGGCCTCAGCTCCACCTCATGCTGAAACAGCTCCACAGTAAATACAAACATCTAATGGAACATAATTACCATCTGCTGCTTTCCAAAGCAACACATCCAAATTACCAATTGGGAAATAATTACAGCCCACAAGTCTCCATCTCAAGAGCCTCAGCTTCCCTCTGGAATCTGCATAACTCCCCAATTCTTCCCAAACTGCAGCCCTGCTGCGGGTGCTGACGTGTTTCTCACCTTTATTTGGTTGCTGAAATTCAACAAGCATCAGGAAAATATTTGTTGAAAGAGTAAGTAGGGAGATCCATTCTCTGAGGGCATCTCTTGTATGAGCCAGAGGCATTTCATGAGCATTTGATGTTACTTACCCCTTAAGCAAGGATTTGAAGCAGCGAGGGAAGATAGGGCAGTACAAGCACAACTTCTGTTCACTGCTTTCAGGAATTTCATCACCTATTTGATAAACTAAAGTGAAGAAAGGGAACCAGTTACTTGCAAGAGGGTCCTCCAGGGTGTGAGTTCCACAACACAGATCACAGCACCAAATCCTCTGTGCAGGCACATCTGCCCACATGAGGTCCCAGGCTGAAGACTCTGGGTGAAAAGTAGGCAAATATATATATGAGAAATGGACTCCTTTGCTTTGCTCTGTCATTGCCTCACCCTTCTTTCAGCCTGGCAGTGAGCGGTGCCTCCCTGCCATCCTGTGAGTGCTGCTGTGTGCACTGGGGCATTCAGCTGATGTTCCAGCTACACAGAATCACACTCATCCAAGGCTCCTCTAGCAGGGCATTCAGCTCGTCCCACAGCAGCACAACAGAGTGTATTTCATTGTGTCAGAGCCTCCCTAATAGCTGGCTGCGCATCAAAAGGGAGGTGGAGAGAGCAGCTTCTGATCTGTGCACCGATAATAGAATGATTAGCGAGGCCTGACTCAGATTTTCACTTTCTTCACAGGCTGAGGACTTCATTAGCTCACAGTTAAGGGTGCAAATGTCTGACAGCTACTTGTACAGTGGAGGCTTTTAACCTGCTCCTGAGTGCACTGTGCTTTTCTTCTGTGTCCCTGACATTTGTAAGCCCAGATTGCAGATTGCCAGGGAAGCTGCAAAGTCCTTCACAGAGAATTGCTGCAGAAGGAAGAAAGTTTGCATTACAAACTCTATTTCTCCTTGATGTGCAAATTACACTCTTCCAGGTCCAGTCTTTAAAAAGTTACATTTTGGAAGCACTGTATGGAGGGAGTCGTCCTTCATAAAATTATGAGAAATGGAAGAATGTCTTTATGTGATGACTGAAGAAAGACTCAAGCCATTGCCATATGGTGCAGAATCATAGAATGGGTTGGGTTGGAAGGGACCTCAAAGATCATTCAGTTCCAACCCCCCTGCCCTGGGCAGGGACACCTCCCACCACACCAGGGTGCTCCAAGCCCCATCCAGCCTGGCCCTGAACCCCTCCCGGGATGGGGCAGCCACAGCTTCTCTGGGCAGCCTGTTCCAGTGCCTCACCACCCTCACAGCAAAGAAGTTCTTCCTCAGATCTCATCTCAATCTCTTCTCATTCTGTTAGGAGCCGTTATACCTCATCCTATCACTACATGTCCTTGTAGAAAGTTCCTCTCCAGCTATCTTGTAGGCTCCCTTCAGATATTTTAGTTTAATTGCCAGTCAGGTCCAATCAGTTTCCCAGAATGAGACTAAACCAATAAGATGAAGTCCTCAGAAGCCAGAATTGCCATGGCATTTGTCAACACCTTTTGTCAGAAGCTGCTTTTTTCAGCTTTTTTTTCTGTAGCTTACAGTATGTGGCAAAGCTAAGGTATCTTTTTTGTTCTCACATCCTTGTTATATGTTGCCTTCAGTTTGTAGACCTTAGTCTGTGCAGAGTGCAATGAAAAAAGTTGTACCATTTCCCAAACCCTAGATGTTTGAGCTGAAATTGTCCCTAATGGGAAAAGGCCACTCTTTAAACCACTCAGTGAATTTGCATGGTGTGCTATTGATGTGGGTGCAATATTATACAGAGAACTGAACACTGAGAACTGACCAGGAGAAACAATGGGCTGAAGCTGGGACTGAAAACAAGTTTAGAAACTGAAACACTCAGATAACTTCAAGAATTCTGTCTTTCTTAGACTAAAGCCAAAAAAGCAAGGCAGTGGTGATGGGTTTAAGCAATGTTAGTGTTTGGAGGAATGCTGGGCACTAGAAAGGAGGGCTGGACACATATTACTCTTGAGGGCTAGCTCTCCAAGGCTGAATATATACTGAGCTGGGAAAGACAAGTGCTGAAAACAAACAAACTGGATGATAAATTTAACATGGAAACAATAGACAGGGTAGAAACCACTGTCCAAGGAAGCTAAAATTTGCAGAAATGAGGTGATCAGGAGAATTTGGAGGCCACACAGCAGAGGAAGATGCCAGATGCTGCTAAAGAAACAGATGTAAGGAATAGATTTGCTGCAGCAATTAATATGCAAAAAAAAAAAAAAAAAAAAAA
>VZRU01011467.1:183345-194670 GCA_013398155.1 Pedionomus torquatus
AAAAAAAAAAAAATCAGCACAAACGTAGGTAGTCCCTGACTGTGGAGCAGGGAGGGGCACCTCATCCTTTAAAAATAAAAGGGGATAGTAAAAGTAAGAGCTGGAATCCAAGCGAAACAGAAGGCAGAGTACGTGGAAAATTAAATAGGAAAGCAGAAAGGAAAGATAGAAGACAAAAGAAGAGACAGACAGAAGAACTTCTGTTCTCAGACAGAAGACAAGAGAAGAGAGTGGAAACACACAAAGAACAGTAGAAAGGTCTATGTGGTCAGGGAGTCCTTATTTAGAACTTCTAGGAGGATTCACACCAGAAGAAATCAGGTTGAAGGGAGTGTGATTTAAATATAGTGCTGAAAAGCACCTGGGACTGTAAGGAAGTATCCAGAACACCCTTTTTTATTGAGGCAAATGACACTGCTGCATTCCCAATTAAATGCATAAAGAAGGAATGTGCCAGATGAGGGAAAACTTTCTGTAACTTTCTCTGGGATTTGTAGGATTTTCTGCGACAGAGGGGTAAATGAAAGGACAAAATAATGAGGATTAAAAGATGGTGCTAAGAGAAAGGCTTTGGCATGTTCACTCACTGGAAGGAGCTTGGAAGAAAGAACTGCTCAAAGAATGGACTCCACTTGAGGAGAAAGGTGCTGGGCTTGAGGAAAAAAATGAAGGGAGAAATCTAGGAGAGGCTCATGTGTTGCCCATATCTAGTAACAGCCTGCAGGAGAAGCGTAGTCTGGTAGACATCAGGAATCTTGGTGAAGAAAGGATGTGCCATGAAGAAAGGAATGGGCAAATACAAGCCAGCAGGATTCTGAATAACAGTAAAAACATCAGAGCACCTAAATGTGTCAGCATAAAAGGACTGGAGTATTAGAGTGTGAACAGCAGCAACAACAACAAAAAAGAGAAACATCACTATTGAGAGAGCTGAAATTGGAGCTGACAGAGTTAACAGATACATGGGGTCATAACTGAGACTGGTTCTTGGGTGTGCAGGCTTCATCGACTACCCAAGTTAGGTGGTAACATGGTGGGCTGATGAGAAAAGCAAGGACACCACATCAATGAAAGTCTGTCATGACTATCCCTAATCTAGGACAGAATGGTAAAAGAGGTTCTATTAGAGAAGTGATTAAATTGAGCTGAACTTGTTTATAAAATTTGCAATTTATTGCAATCTAATTTCCAAATAATTGCAATTTATTGTTGGGTCCCCTATCCATCCACAATGGAGGAGGATCTCCTTAGACAAATCAGACAGACAGCTTTCAAACCAACTAAACTGGGTTTTATTTGAGAAGCAACTGGGATGGGTAGGTCCTTTCAGTCAAGCCTGTTCTGTCCATTTGCCTGAGAGACAACTTTACGCAGTCCCTCTAAGGGACCCTCTGAGGCTCATGTCTTGGAGCCACATCTGAGGTCTCTCTGTGAGCCTGTTTCCAGTAGCCACTGCTGCCCATCCTGCCAGAAACTCCTCCTAGCTGTGTCCCACCAGTTAACCTCTGGGAGGTTTAATCTCCCCTCCTGACCCCAAGTCCTACAGCCTAGGAAGGAGCACACCCCACACAGATGTAACCTCACGGGGACAAAAGAGATGCCATCTGCCACAGTCATAGGGTCCCAATACGGAGGGGCAAATAACGTAATTTGGAGCCTGAAAGGTGAACTCAGCTTGATGCAAGCTTTGAAATAGAATTTTAAGGCAGAAGTAATTAAAAGCATGGATATAAGTGGGAAATAGGCTAGAAAGAAGCATGGCTTTATCCAAAGGAGATTGTGGCAGGCTAATCCGATATCTTCCTCTGATAAAGTAATGGAGTTTTTAGACAAAGGAAACATGCTAGATACCATCTTTGTGGACTTAAGAAATCATTAGCTGTGGTGTCACATGAGGAACTGATTAGTGATGCTGGAGGAATGCGGATTACAGAAGAATTATAAGGGAAAGGAGGAATTGCATAAAGACAAGACAGCAAAGGGCTTGTGTTAAATGGAAGAGTCAGGCTAGAAGGAGGTTACCAGAGCTTCTAAAGGGCTAGGTTTAAGGTCAATCCTATTTAATATTTTAATTGAAAATCTCAATAGAGAACCATAAAATCATAGAATGGTTTGGATTGGAAGGGATCTTAAAGATCATCCAGTCCCACCGCCAGTCCTAGCACGGACACCTCCCACCAGACCAGGTTTCTCCAGGCACCATCCAGCCTGGCTGTGAAACCCTCCAGGGATGGGGCAGCCACAGCTTCCCTGGGCAACCTGTTCCAGTGCCTCACCACCCTCACAGCAAAGAATTTCTTCCTCAGATCTCATCTAAATCTCTCCTCTTCCAATTTAAAACCATTGCCTCTTGTCCTTTCACTCCACTCCCTGACCAAGAGTCCCTCTCCAGCTCACCTGGAGCTCCCTTCAGATCCTGGAAGGATGCTCTAAGGTCTCCCCAGAGCCTTCCCTTCTCCAGGCTGAAGAGCCCCAGCTCTGTCCATAGAGTCATCCAGAACAGAAAAGCAGCTGGGGGAATGTGCAATGCCCATTGCCATTCCTTTGAGCTTAATAAATACAAGTTGTACTAAGTACAGGTTGTCTGTATGAGAAGCATCTGGCCACATGCAGGTATCTCCATCTAAGATGGAGCCTCCAGGCTCTCTACAGAGCCACCAGAAAGAAACAGACATTTCTAAAGTACAATTCAGCACAACCATCTGAAGAAAAAGCCTCCCTGCCTGTGAAGGGAATCTGAGAGAACCAGCTCAGGGGAGAGATGTCTGCATCAGAGGTGTCAGAAAGCACGGTCCTGGAAGTCAGGGTTCATTTCACCCAAGTTCCAAGTGTCGTGATGCTGAAAGAGCCTCTTGTTTGAAAAAGGTCAGTTCCCTTATTCCTCATTATTCATTATCTTTTCATATCTATTTAACGTCAGCTGTTTGAAAAGCTATTATTCCAGCATGTTTAGTGGTGAAATGGATGAAGTGCTCTTCTCCCCCCGTGCTGTGACCTCTGTGATGGTCGTGAATAAAACTAATGACAATAAATTATAGAGGTGTTCCTGGATATTGCCAGAGGAGTGATAAAATGTGATGGCAGTTAATAGAGCATGTTTAAGAGACAGAAGGCAACTGTTGTCCACCGAGAGACACCCAAATGCATTAGTAAATAGAGAGAAGTGGCATTCTGGTGCTCAGGGCTGTATCACTCAAAAGCTCCCAGTGGCTTTTATCTCTAACCTCTCTGGTCCTCCACCTCATAGGGCATCTGCTGCACATCTTAGTGCTGCTTCTCACTCTGAAGCCTATTGAAAGCACGCCTGGACCCGGAGCTGCCAGTCAGTTGCTCTGGAGGTGCTCCCCACTTTAACAAGGGCTCTGGTAGACAGGTGTGGTGGAGCAGTGCCTCCAGGCCATCAGAATTCCAGGTCAGCCCAGATTTGGGTACAGCAGCATAGGAATGCTAGTGGGTCAGCTGCTTTGTGCTTCACAGATGTACTCTTGCCTTGCAAACCCATCTGCCAGCAGAAGGCCCTTGTGCGCCTCTGCAAATCAGCTCACTGCTCCTCCACTGCAGCAGCACGGGTGGTCTCCTTGGTGCTGAGTCCTGATCACTCTTCTCCTGATGGCTCACAGAGTGGCATGAACTTTCCGTTGATCATGGCCACATATTGTGGTCTTTCTGGATCTAGTGGGTATAAGGTAATAAAGATGCTGTGAGGACACTTCTGTCATTCGCTTCCATCTCGGCATAGGAAGTATGGGAAGACAACATGTTTAGCTACTCCAGGCAAAAAAAAAAAATAGAAGAAATAGTTTTTTAGGAGCTTCTGAGTGTCTTTTCACTTTTCTCTGCTGCAGTTTTCCAGCAGTACCAACAGAAGCAAGACACTCAGCCCTGCCATGGTCTAAGTGAGAGTGAAGCAGACTCCTCCTGACAGATTGTTGCTCTGGAGTTTGGTTTGTCAGAGCAAGTACAAACTCCCTGTCTGCAGAGATGAGATAATCACAGGCTGTGTCTTTAGAGGCTGCTGGGGGATTTGTGTAGCTCTGAGTGTGTTCAACAAACATCAAGGAAAGCAAATCTGGGATGCTGGAAAAAAGGCCCATAAGCATGTTCCTTCACTACAGAAGTGCAAAGTGCAGGTGCCTACCTGGTCTCTTAACAAACTGAGATTATCCTGAGACTTCAAAAGTGCTTCATACCCAGTCTTGTAGGTCCTGTCCATCTCTGTAGATGTGTGAGGAGCTCAGGGACCTCTGCTTTCATCTCTGGCTTTAAAACATACCCCCTCAGTCCCGTTATTCCCTCCATTAGCATGGGGTTGCAGAGCCCAGCTCACAACTGGTCTTATTTGAGAAAGGATTGCTCCAGCTTATTGTCCTCTGTGGCGTGGTCTGAGATGATTTACACTGGACTTCCTTAAGGAACTACCTCCTTCTAAGTCTACCCCAAATTTGGGAAGGTAGAGGCACTTCCATCAGTATGAATTCATTGTTCTTTTTATCTCTTCCATCCTCTTGCCAGAATGCCCTTAGGAAGGACAATGTTTCTGGAGTGCTGCAGCTGAACAACTTGAGGACTTCATCATAGTGGTTTTGAGATGCAGAGTAAATCACAGCCAGGGACTGAGAAAGATGGCTGTGGGTGATGCACACGAGAAACAGATCCTGGAGGAGAGCATCAGTGCCCTGCTTGCTCTGTGGGTCTGAAAGCAACTGCAGATAAGAAAGGCCACATCCCACCCCTGAACAAGAACTGGAGAAGAAGCAGGAAGGGTAAATAAAGTACAGCAGCATCATCTCCCATTCCAAACAGCAGCAGCCCAGAGGCTGTGATTGCTAATTAAACAATATCTCCCATGCAATGCAGGCAATGAGGGTGACATTTACCTCTTGTATGCTATAAATATCCAGCCATAAGCAAACATTTCTAATCAGTGATTACGGGTGAGATTATTTTCCCTGATGTTATAAGTGATTGTTTGTTTATGCAGAGTTAATGGGCAAGATCATGCTGGAGGTGCTGGCCAAGGATTCAGACCTAGTGCTTTGGCACCACACTGAACTGGGTCACCAAGCTTGGGGGAACATCCCAGACCCTTCAGCACAAGCTCCACCTGAGCCTTATAGACTTTGTTTTCAGGACTGCAGAGGCAATGGATAGGGTGGTGGTGGATCCATCTCAAGGAGCAGCAGTTCAGCCCAGGGAGGGCAGACATACATCTCCTTGGTTCAGAGGCATCCTCCCCAGCCAGATGTGGAGCCTCTGCCCTTGCTGTGAAGGGAGCAGAGCATAGGGGCATTGCTTGCCCACCTTGCTGGGTACAGCCCACCTCTCACGTGGGGGGAAAGCAGCTGTGATGCACACAAGAGGATCTGAGCTTGGGAGCTTGCTGACAGACTGGATAGAGGAGACCTTAGCCCAGCCTGTGTTCAGCCCCTCCAGAGTCTCAGACCACACTAAGGTGGCAAGTTCCTTTTCTCTTGCAGGCTTCTGTGTGGGGACTAGATATGGAGTGTGAAACCAGAGAGGACAGTGAATATTTCTGGACCAACCCTTAGCCGTGTTCACAGCCATCTGAGGAGGTAGAGAGGCTTTTTGCTGCATCACCCTTTTCCATCCCAGAGAACAGCCCCCAGGCTCTCCACACCACCCACCGCCTCCAGCAGCCGTACAGTGGCACAGGGCAGGGAAACCCAAAGGTTCTGCCTGGCTAAACCCCTGCACAGTGACAGGCAGCCCCAGCAGCCCTGCGAGGGATGCACTCGCTGTAATGATTTGTGACGGCTCCTGTCTTACTTCAGGGAGCAAAACACACCAGCGTGTGGGGAACATGTGGGAAGCAAATATAGCAAAACAAGCTCGGAGAGCTGGGACCAAGCGGAGCTGAGGGAACTCTTGTGCCAACAGCATCTTTGCTGATGTGTCTATATTTTATTCAGTTTTTTTTTTTTTTTTTTTAATCTCCTGAAAAAAAGGAAGCTGGAGAGACTGAGACAATGCCCTTTTCAGAGACGTGGCGGTAGAACAGCTGGGCTTGTCCCTTCTGGCAAGATGCTTCTCAAGCTTTCCCTGCTGTAGCCTAGAAAAGCATCTAGTGGACTCAGGGTTCATAAACATTTTCTGGTCTGTTCATGTGCTCATTGCTAAACTACCCATCATCTGTCTCACTTTGTTAGACTGGACATCTGTTATTGCACAGTCCGTATCACACTGGGCTCTGGCATTGGCTGGTTACTCTTTGTACTGATGTCATGCAAAGGTAGTAACTAATCTCTGCTTCATGGCAGAAAGTAATGAGCCACATATCCCAAAGACCACCATTCTCCTCAAAAAGAGGTGGCTGGTTTCTAGGTATTGATCTTCTCAGTGGCATGGGGGAGCGATGGAAAGCCTCATTTTCAAAGCAGGTCAAACTCCAGCGCTCAGGTGTCACAGGTTGCCACCAAGTAGTTTCAGAGGCCAACTCACAGCTGCCTCTGAGCTCCTGAGCACCTGGGAGGTGGTTAATCCTCATCACAGAGACCTTGGTGCGTGCATGGGCACTGAGACATTCCTCTTGCAGCCATGGATCGTCTACTCACCAGGAGCTGATGACTCAACTCTCATGTCATTAAGTCTGATGTATTTCTCAGATATGCCTGCTAATTCATGAGAAGTCCTCTAAGACAGTAAGCAGATAAGGTGAAGAGCTCTCATTTCATTGTTAAATATCCTAAAGAAGTCAGTGGTTACTGACTTGGAAGCTCAAAGGCAGGATGAAGGCTGTTTTCCTTTGTACTCTTCCTTGCAAGTAGCTTGCTGAGAGAGGTTGTGCCAGTGGAGGGAAGTTAACAACTTAATGAGCCGCTGTCCTACTCCTCACACCTGGAAACAGCTGTCTCCTCGTGCCTTTATAGATCCAGTGTCTTGGATGTACACTGAGCTGTTCAAAATAATTTAAAAACTATTTTCATTGGAAGCTGAATTCACACCAAAGTGAAATTTACCATAAAAAGTGTCTGCTGCCCAGGGAAAATGCCGAGGCTTTTTCCAAAGACGGCGTGCCTCCAGAATCAAAGCATGTCTGGTTCCTTGCCAAGTCACATAGCCATGGACTCCCATGATACGCTCTCTTGCTCAGCAAGAGGGAGAAAGCAGTGCACTATTGTAGAAGAAGTCTGACCAGAAAGTCCTCATAAAACCCCACCAGTTCAGCCACAGCTACACACGCTAAGTCTACACACGCTACAATTTGCAGAACTGAACTTTGCAGGAGCTTCTGTGAGTTCCACGAAAGTACTCAACCATGAAGGCTAAGTAGAGACTTTGATAATGGCAGAATCAACTGATAAAGTGACACAGTAAGCTCTCTCCATCGCTGCACGTTTGCAGAGGACATGTCATAGGTGGAGATGAACGTGGGGAAAGCTGTCCCACTGAGCATGGTGTTTGAATGCAGCATGAGCTACAGGCTTGCTTCTGTTGCCAAGTCATTGGTATCTGATGGGCTTGTCTTAGGGTCATTTGGCCTCCAACCCCATTGGGATGGCAGAAGGGCATCTAGGGAAAGTACCTAAAAGACCAGAATTCTCTAAAAAATATCTGCTATAACATGGAAGTTTGTAGTATGCAAGTGCTGCCTGGTACTGATTTCAGTACCCTTCAGAAAGGGTACTGCTCTTTCTCTTCTCTCCAGCCAACCAGCTTTTGTCCTAGAAGGCCACTGGTGACTTAATGCAAACTTTGCCCTGTGGTGACTTTATGCAAACCAGACAGAAATATCTTTGAACCCCAGCAGCGCACTGGACACTGGGAACCAGTTGTCCTGCACCTTCTCAATCCCTTCTGGGCACTGGCTAGAGAAACTTAGCATATATATTGCAGCAAAGTAATATTACTTATTACTTTATTTCCAAAGCCAATGTCTCCATCACAAGAGTTATTTTTCTCGATCAGTCAGTGATGAGCAATGCTGTTAAAGAGGTAATGAGAAGATAAATTGTGCAAGGCAGCTGACAGCAAGAGCATGAAATTATGTCTCCGAGGCTTGTTGTCCTCAGGGAAAGAGGCCCTGATCGCTGGCGCTGATTGCAAACCTAACTGGGTTGGTGGGAGCACTGGGATTGCCCTCACAACACCATCCCTGCATTTCCCACCCAGGCAGCATTGAAGCTGCTGGGCAGTTTAGCAGGAACTGCTAAATCTCATCTTTGAAAGGACAGTACAAGAGGTTCAAGTAAGGAAGAGGGAAAGGAGAAAGGGAGACCAGCGCACCCAAGGATGAACAGCAGCTCAATTTTGTACATAGAAGTAGTCTCTGGCTGGGTTTTGCCACACGGACTGCGTGCCTCAGAAATCAGGCTCCATCTGCTGATGCCTGTTAGAAATAATAAGCAGGGTTGGGCCACAGAGTCCTGGGATGCAGCTGGTGGCACCCTTTAGTTTTTAGAACATGACATGTACAGGAAAAAAATTGTACAAAACCCACAACAAATTTGAGATTGTAATTGGGACATAACTGTGCACCAGTTCCTGGAGTACAAGCCCTTCTCATTGAGGGGCTGCTTGGTTCCTGCTGGCTCATACACAGCAGCTGGGCCCAGCCTGGATCTCCTGGTCTGTGCTGGGCAGAATCCTTTGCATGTGTAGGTCTTGGTTGTCTTGGTCGTTTTCATACTCCTGGAGATGAACTTTGGCCATGCCCAACCGAGCAGCTTGGTCACTCTGCCTCCAGTATTCATAGAATAAGTTACCCATCATCTGCACTCCTGCAGGAAACAGGATTACCTGCTGCCATCTAAGCAGGACTAGACTTGTAATTTAGCTACAAATGACAGAGCTTCAAGAACCTTTTGTTTTTCAGTCCTGAAGGTATCTTGGCTGCAAATGTAGCTCTTGATATCTTGGCTTTGACCATCTTCAATTTTAACTAACACAGAGTTCTTCCTAAAAAAATAGTTTCACTAGTGAAAACATAGTGTGGAAGGGGAGCAAGAAGCCATCAGGTAATTTGAGGATCTGAACAGGACGTGTCTGGAAGAGGCATCAAGGGCAAAAAACATGCAGCAGATGGTGGCAAGTGTTACCTGTCAGATAATAAAAGCATTACAGGTGGCAGAAAATAAGGCGTGTGCAGGAAAAGCGCATCAAAGGCAGCAGCTTTGTATATGTTATATAGGAAAGGGACATGAATATACATTGTGTGCCAACTGAGGAAATGGTGTGACCAGGACATGAAGGGTGTCTGTGGGACTGCTTAGCCTTGGATCCAGTGCTACGCTAATAAAAGGGGTCTGGTATCAAGGAAACAGGGGCGACATTGGTTGTATGGCTCTGGGAAGCCCACAGGAAAATTGTGTTAGACAACAACAGTTTGTGATATTTCTGACTTCCTGGTGGGGACCTGGTGGTGTCACGGGGCTCTGCTGTCAGCCCAAGCGCTGCAGAGTCCTCTCTGGTTTCCCTGCTAATCATTCATCCAGCAAGAGGGATGCTCAGGAGAGCAGCAGAGAGTTTATGGAGAGATTGCATTAGGAGCTTTGAAATATTGATGTCTCTGTGCCCTGCATAAATTGTCCCACCTCCACCCCCCAGAGCAGGCAAGAGTGGCACGGGGGGGTTGTTTGTGAAGCAGAACTCCTCAGCCCTGGCAGTAAGAGATGCAACTCTTTGGCTGCAGTGTGCAGCGTGCAGAAAGGGCTTTTAATTCACAAGTGACTACAGAGAGACAAGCAGAGACAGGACAAGGCTGTGCCACAGGACTATAAAATGCAGAACGCACCAGGGACCTTCCTATAGAATCATAGAATGAATTCAGTTGGAAAGGACCTTAAAGATCACCCAGTTCCTACCCCCTGCCCTGGGCAGGGACATCTTCCACAAGACCAGGATGGTCTAAGCCCCATCCAGCCTGGCCTTGAACCCCTCCAGGGATGGGGCAGCCACAGCTTCTCTGGGCAACGTGGGCCATTACCTTCACAGCAAAGAATTTCTTCCTGAGATCTCATCTTGATCTCCCCTCTTTCTTCTTTGCCCTCATCCTATGGCTCACCTCAATGTTCTAGAGTCCCTCCCCAGCTTTTCTGGAGCCCCTCTATTCCAGTACCTAATACTGGAAATGGCTCTAAGGTCTCCCTGGAGCTTTCTCTTCTCCAGGCTGAAGTCCCCCCCAACTCTCTCAGCCTGTCTTCATAGGAGAGGTGCTGCAGCTCCTTGGACCTGCTCCAACAAGTCCTTCCTTTGCTGCTTCTCCAGCACGGGTCTGCTGGAAGCAACAGCACAAAGAGGGAAGCAACAACCATCCAGTGCTGGTGGGGGCTACTGGCCCCTGGCAGTGAATCCCACATTCAGCCACACACCAGCCTCCAGTGGACTTTCCACCGCAGTAAGAAATAGGGTTTAGTTTTGTATAGGATTATCTTGTTACTGTAATGAGGGGACATGCTCCTGCATGTGCTGTGCAGGGCTGGTGAGTAAGCGGCACGGTGCTGAGTATGCAGCAAGGAGCACATGTTCACAATAACAAGAGAAAACAGATGAGATGTTCCCAAAGATGCATTTTTGTGCAAACAAGTATGTGGATCTGTGCTATGACAATTACATTAGCTCTAAGATAGCATGATCTGCATGGGAAGATGCTCATGGTGGAAACTGTCTTCAATGGTCAAGTCCCCTCTGGGCCTCCCTTAGGAGCTTGGCTTGATACAAAAGCTTTTTCCTGAGCCCCATGAAATGCTGTGTCACGTTGGAAGAACCAGACAGAAGATTGCTTTGTTACAGCATGGCATATCTGAAATAGTCCTTAGTGTCTTCATCTACACCCTTGGGAGTGAGCTGCCTTTGTCTCTGTTCAACAAGCAGCAGCAGCAACCAGCTATTTTGTCTTCCAAACACTCAGCAAGCTCCAGTACAGAAAGTCAGAGAGAGTGAGGTCTGTTAGAAACCTCATGTCATCCCAGGATTCCTTTGCAGAAGGAGGAGGTTCATATCTTCAGAGGCTTCAAACCAAAGTAGATATTCGGTGGGGCAGCTGCTTTATGATTACCTTCAGAAGTCTGTAGGACCCATCTCCTGCACCCCAGACTCTGGACTGGGCCCAGAGACCCCGGCCTGGATGCTCAGCATTCACTGCAATAATCCCTCTTGGCTTTGGACCATGTCCTGATGAGAGCAAGCTCTGATGCAGAGAGGACTTTCTCCTGTCCAGGAAACTACCTCTTGAGAGCTGCTGCTGTAGAGTGAGCACTCAGCAGAGGCTCCAGAGGAGGCACAGCTCCCTGGCATGGTTGCTGCAGGAAAAAAAAGTGAGCAGGGAAGTATATAGGACTCCCTATGGGTTTGGTTGTGGTTTTTTTT
>VZRU01011467.1:196515-215120 GCA_013398155.1 Pedionomus torquatus
CTGGGTGGGGAGGGGTCATCAGGTGATAGAATAATTGTCTGAACGACAATAAATTGTTATGGGTTTTCTCAAACTGTAACAACGAGAAATATTTCAGCAGCTACTCATGGCAGTGCAAGGAGAAGGGTGCAAAACCCAAAACTTCCTGAGCACAGGCAGATCTCCTGTGATAACCTGGATGCACATCCATTTTCCCTGGCTCTGCTGCTGAGCAGGCACTCCTGGCAGAGGTCTGGACTGGCTGGCTGAGGGTCACCCAGTGTGCAATTTATACTGGTTTATAGCTCCTGCTCTGTGTTCACAGGTTCCCTGTTGCTCACCAGGCAGCAGGTCAGACCTGTGCCATTAACAGCCACTCCAAAGCCAGGGCCTGTTGCTGCAGTTCTTTCCCAGCCTAAGACTTGCTGGTTCTGAAGAGCTGAGCACCATGGAGCCTGGTCCAAGGAGGAGCACCTTCTTTTCCAACTTCCACAGACCCTTCTCCCACCTCCCCCTCATGCTGAGTCCCAGTCCAGAGACCCCCTTCCCTAGAAATACTGACTTCTACTTCCAAGTTCCCTCTTGAAAGCCACTATCATAACCCCTTTATTAGAAAAATTGTCCGTTAGTTCTGCACTTCACTTCCCACCACAGACCTGAAGCCCTAGCTCAAGCCCCCCCAACACCCAGAGAGGGGTTTCCAGTGCAGCTCAGCCTTTGTATCCCCCTGTTGGGTATATCACCTCTCCATCCTGCCACTCCATTCCTCACAGTCCTGCCCAAGCCAGCCAGCCTGACCTCCCTGAAATTAGGATGTTTCCCTAAGCACTGATGCAGCTCTGTACCATAATTTGCTCTGCTGTCTCTCTGCTGCTTGTTGCACAGTGGTGGGGAGATGATAGAAAGGAGAGGACGAGTCCTGACAGCTACTGCCATGGGCCAGATCGCATCTCAGCCCATACGGTACTCATTAGCCCACAGCTTTGCTTCTCTGCTCTTCTCCCTGTTGCCTGCAATCCATGTTCTATGGGCAAAAGGAGCTCTTCTGCAAGGTGGAAAGAGAGATGAGAGCAGGGGGGAAGGGGGAGGGGAGAAAGAAGAAAGACTAGATGAAATCTTCTAAACCTTCTTAAGCACCCAGGTTATGTTCCTGAATGAGAAACTCATCTCGAGCATCACTCACAGTGTGACTTGTAAATGCTGCTCTTGGTCCACACCGTGCTCCTGCCTCCCGAGAGTCTGGGGAGCTGCCGTCTGCACAGACATCTCAGCAGTTGTGTCCTAGAGCAAGCTGTACTCACAGTTACTATAATCCCACTCGTCCATTTTTAGCATTGTCATGAATTGTTGAATGGCTACAGTCTTCCACCCCAGAGCAGCTGTGTTATGGTGATGGGTGTTAAAGATTTAAAGCAACATTATATATTTTTTAATTTTTTTTTTCCAAGTGTGCTAAAATTCTTTGTAAGATGCCATGTTCATTCACTGTTCGTCAGCTCCCACCACGCTAACATGTCTGAGCTGCTGGCCGTGGCAGCAGAGCTCCCAGGAGCTGTGCAGCACCGGAGCCGTGGCCCCGCACAGCTCCAGCACGGGAGGCAGCCTCTCCGGGAAATTATGGCACTTTCATCACCCGATTTTATTGCTGCCAGACCCAGCCTTTGCATTCTGGTCAGGAGCTAATGAATCACGATTCATTGCTTCACTTGCAGAATGCAAAACATCCAGGAGAGAAGAAGTAGGAAAAAGTCCCAAGCCTCGCTCAAGGGTCTGTTCTCAGCCTCCAGTGTTCACCCTGTACCGAGCTGCGTGCCCAGGGATGCTGCCCCCATGACACTGCTCCATCCCAGCCTCGTTAAGCACCGAAGGATGGTGGGGAGTCACTGGGGCCATTACAAGCTGCCACGGAGGGAGACTGTGTCTTTCTGCCATCTCCCACTTTAAACCATCGATTCTCTCTCCTCTTTTACCTGATGGGTTTCATAACCCCACTCAGTGGCTCATTCAGGACTTTCTCCTGATTTCCAGCCCAAATATATTTGAGATCGGATCGGTTCTGTTTGATCTTGTATCTGCTCCTCCCTCCTTGCTCCTTAGTGCGGGAGCCATTCATTAGCATCAAAGGGAGAGAAATTAAATCTTTAGTTCTTTTTAACCAAAATCATGTAAAATCCAAAAGCTGTGAAGCCAAAAGTTAGGTGAGTTTAAAAAAAAGTAAAATACTATTATACTGACAACAAGAATCAGGAGCTGTTCATTGCTATTAATTGCTATTATTATGAATTAATAAATTCATAACTGCCAACAAAAAAAAAATAAAATTGGAGGGCGTATTAAAATCTTAGATCCAGAACTCAGAAGCAGTCCCCAGCTCCCTCAGGTCAGGCAAGCTGGCCTGTGGAAAGCAAAAGCCCCTTCGCTGAGCCCCTGGGATGTCCCACATGGCTGGTATCAACTGTAGGAGGACTTGGGAACCCGGGGAGGGGTGTGTGGGGACACCTTGTTTGGACACTGCCATCCGCATCGCTCTCCCCCCATCTCCCAGAGTGTCTGGGAGCTTTCTGCCTCAAAGGGCAGTTTTCTCCCTCAAAGCCTTTCCCTGCCACGCGCAGGTTCCACAGGTAGGGGAGGGCTGCTGTGAAATGAAACCCGACTTTCTGATAAGCGCGTGTCGCCTTGCCCAGAGGAAGTTTGCAAAGGGATGTTCCCCCCGTTCCACGTTTTCTCCTGCTATCCTGCCTGGCAGGGAGTGGTTGTCTCTGAAGGGCAAGGCTGGCAGCTCTCAGGCTGCTCAGCGAAGCTACAAGAGGCAAAGGAGGAGGGGTGTAATGAAAATACTGAACCTCATTAGCTGTCTGGGTGCAGGTGGGGACAGGCAAGAGAGATTCCCAAATCACAGTGAGTCACCACCCTAGCCTTTCAGAACAAATAAGCCTGATCAAAATACTAAACTGCAAGAAAATTCGGTGACATTTTCAGCGGGAGGAACCAGAAGCCACAAAGTCTGTGGATGCAGAGGGCGGGCTGTGATCCCAGGTAGTCTTAGAATTTCTCCCAGCCTGCAGAAGGCAGGCAGCCATGCAGCCAGTATGTGGGGCGCACAGGTCCTGGGGGTAACCCTCACCCTGGCAGAGCAAATCAAGGGGGTGCAGGACCACTTTGTGGGAATGACACATATGCCACTGCCACTGATCCACAGCCTTTGAGCTGCCCAGACTCCAGCAGAAGCTCTTCTGTGACCCTGCTGCTGCGCAGGGTCCTTGAGGGTCTCCTGGCATCGGCCAGCTCAGCAAGTGGGCAGCATTTCTGCAAAGTCCTTCTCGGTTGGGATGGCAAATCTGGGGCTTGGCACAGCCAGAGTGTTTTGGATGGACTGCACAGCACTGGAAGACCCTCATGCCTGCACGTCAGGGCTGCAGACATCCCTCCCAACATCTCTCCAGGGAAAGATTTGGGAGGAGGAGGGAGAGATGAGATCAGACTTTCAATGAACTTTCCCTGATGGAAAAGGCAAAGCAATTACATTAGCCCTTTTGAATTGTGTTCCTGCTTCCCAGGGCTCGAGGCTTCCTCTTTCAGATGCAGATGAAAGCACTGCCTGGTGCCTCTCCCCAGGGGCATTTCAGGGTGGGTGAAGGTGGTGAGGAGAGGGCTGCCCTCTGAGATCCCTGTCCCCTTTTCCACAGGCTTCCAGACCACCCTCTTGGCTTTTGGGGTAGAGCAGAGAAGACAAGTATGTGGGGCTGCTCTGCCTGAAGAGCAACTCGGAAACATCTGCATGCCGGGACCCAACGCAGGCTGCTCAGGGCTTGTGGGACGGTGGCTGAGCTAAGGGGAGGGGACACCTGGTTTGCCTTGCAAAGTGCTCTGAGTTTTATGGATGACGAGTAGCCACAGCAGAGTAATGCAGAAACGTATGAATGTCCCAGGAAAGTGTCAGCCCAGGCCAGGTCTGGCCATGGAGGGGTCTGAAGATGGTGAATGCACCAGTTTGGATGTAAGACATGTCACCTGCAAGAGAGGGCCTCAGGGCTTCTGGAGGGGCAGTGGCAGTGGCCTCACAGGGTCCATAGGGATGAGGGCTGACAGCATCCAGGGGACCCCAGTCTGCGTGGCTCCAGGTTTGCTCAAGAAGCTGCTCTTGCCCATTGCAGCTCAGCTGGAACCCTGCACAAAACCCGAGCAGGGACCCCCCTCAAGCAAGCAAATGGGGAGAGGCTCCCGGAGCCCAGGGACCCTCCCCTCCAACACATGCTGGCTCAGGTCTGGGCCAGCCCCTTCCCTCCAGGGACACTGCTTTAATATCTCTGTCCAAAGGTTTACCATGGTATANCACCTAGTGCCCGGTGCTGCCGGGTCTGTTTTCCCCAGATGCTGCTGCCCTGCACCGGGCAGATGGCAGAGATGCTAGAGCATGTCTCATGGCAGAGAAGAGCTTGCCATCTAATGGGCACTTCTTTGCTGTGCACCTACCGCTGGATGGGGACTGCTCTGCATTGCAAAGGGCCATCAGCCCTGCTGAGCCGCCGACCTGGGAGCCAGAAAACACGATCGCAACTGAGATATTTGGATTTATAGCAGCCAATCACATCAAGTGCATGCCTTAGTGAGGAAAGGCTGATCTCATCTCACGGCCATCTATGCAGCTTCACATTTCCGAGCCTGGGGGTTTTCAGTGCTTAATGCAACAAGTGCAGCTTCAGCCTTGCCTTCCATCCTCTGCCCCATGCTGGCACAGTGTCAGCCAAAATGTGGGACATCCAGCTAGGAAAAAAAAACTGATCAGTGCCCCAGCCCAATTTCCAGTTCCCCACACCCTGGCTCAGCATGAAGGAGCAGGGAGACAGGATTGTAGGAGGAAAAAGAGCCAGCGGTGCCACCACAGCATGACACCAGCGCAATCCCTCCAGGCACAGAGAATCCATGTTACACCACCACCACCACCCCTGGCTGCAGTATACCACTGACTTTCACAGAATTAGAACATTATTTGCTGTAGCACAGAGTCTTAGCCCTTTATGTGTGTTTCTCCAAGGAGCTGCATTTGTTCAGTGGTATTGGCTTTCCTACGTTTAAAGCTGCAGCTGGAGGTGATCCGGGTAGAAGAAACTGGGATGAACACATACATGCTCAGCAAAAGTAGCAGTCAATGGAGGAGATCCCCTGTATAGAAGTGCAAAGTGGTCATATGAAATTAGAATCACAGAATGGTTAGAGTTGGAAGGGACCTTAAAGATCATCGAGTCCCAACCCCCCTGCCATGGGCAGGGACACCTCCCACCAGACCAGGTTGCTAAAAGTCCCATCCAGTGTGGCTTTAAACACTTACAGGGATGTTCTTGTGTTTGGTAGAATTTCCCTAGCCTGTTTTCGGAGACATACATCTCTTCCTCCAAAGGGAAATGCTCCAAGAAAGAGCCTGGGAAAGGACACTGGAAGGGAATGAGTTGTCTCCAATTTATCTCTTGGCCACTTCATTTAAGGGACTGGCTGGCAGGCATGTGACACTTTGCTAGCTTCATGTACACAGTGCTTTTTCACAGCACCGAATTGGTGTCACAAAACACAAAGCATGAGGAAGTCAGGTTAAGTGACACTGGCCACCAGCACACTGATTTTCAAATGTTTTGTGCAAGGAAAGCAGCTGAAGTTACTAGCTCAGAAAGCATGAGCTTCCCAGATCTGAGACAGGGGTGGACCATGTGAACTAGGGGCTTGGGAGGGGGTTTCAAAGGGACTTGGCAGTAGGTCTTGTGACAGTAGGTTCTATCATCAGTTGGATGTCAATACATTGGTGAGATCTACCTCGTGTCCCTTCCCTGGAGGGGTTCAAGGCCAGGTTGGGTGGGGCTTTGAGCATCCTGGTGTGGTGGAAGGTGTCCCTGCCCAGGACTGGGGATTGGAACTAGATGATCTTTAAGATCCCTTCCAACTCTAACCATTCTATGATTCTATGATTAAGCATATCGTGCCCATAGTCTGGAGAGCAGTGCTAAAGAGAGGATAGTGTCATCCTGACTGTACTGGAGCATGTCCACAAGTGTTGTAAGGCAGATTGAATGTGATCAGTGCCAAAGAGATGTACCCCTGCTTCTACTGCTTACATTGAATACCTCACATTTTCCCCCAAGAATGGCTTCACACACTCGTGGCTTTCATGACTTGCAATAGTTTGGTCTTTGACAAAGACCTGGAGTAACAACCAGATATTTGGCTCTAAATTTTTCCAGTTGTTTCAAAGTGGTTGTAGATTCTGTATGAGGTGTTCAGCTGACATCACCTCCTGCCCAGGCTGCTCCTCCCTGGCTGCCCAGAGGCTGGCCTCCTTCTGTAAAAGCGCCTCTCCAGTCAGTTTGGAAGCTCAGCTCTTGGTGCCCAGGGAGTCACCTTCCTCAAGAGAGAGGCTTTGCATCCGGACTACACACACTGCAGTGTGTCAGCACCATCTGGACAGCCACTTACCACAGCACTGAGAGGGGAAAGCAGATGGAAAGTAAAACAGGGGGAAGAGAGAAGAAAAAAGGCTTTGGGAGAATGTCCTGCACACAATTATTTTGTCCTAAAGAACCACTTTGCATTGAGGGAATTTCTCCCCTTCCTTCTCCTGATTTTTCAGTCTAGAGAAGAGGTGAGGGATTTCCCCCAAGGTCTGGAGGCCTTTTAGAGTCAACAGGGGGAAAGAGGGATGTCCTACAAGTCTGCAGCTTGGTGATCTGCTTTGGATCTTGGATGAGATGCAACATGGGCTCCCTGTGTCTGTCTCTGTGGACCTGGAAAGGAGTCCGGGCCAGTGTAGGGGACACAGGTAATTTGTTGTGTAGGTATCATTCCAGATGTCTGTCCATGGGACTACTCCAGACAAACATGCTTGCGCTTAAATTCAGCCCTTAACTTACTGCATGTTTATTTTGGGGGTGAGTGTTACAGAAAGCGACTTGCACAGGGTGGTCAGCTTGGTTTTGCAGCCAGCCTTTTGCAGTCCTACCGCCCCAGCACCCCTTGCTTAACTTCATCTGTCATTCAGCTCCCTTTGTCTTCTGTTTCACATCTTTACCGTCTCCCCAGCTCCAGGGACAGCCCTCTCAATAAGGAGTGTCAGGGATTGCCAGGGATTTCTCAGGGGTATTTCACCCAAAGGCTACAGGCAGGACTGCTTGCTGCATTCAGAAAGATGCACTCAGACTCCTTTACTTCATCTAAAATGTTTTGGTCCATCTGCACCCAGATTCTGCTGTAGTTACAGGGTGATTCTTGAGCAGTTATTGAACTGGAAGGTTTTGTAGGCGTACAAATAACAGGATTGTAAGTCTGGAGAAAACTGCCTAGCAAGGACAAATATCACCTTTCTTACTTAAATGCAGTTATGATCTTTGTTCTGAAGATGTGGACCATAGGCTTGTGGAAGTTTTGTGCCTGTAGATGCTTCATATCAGGACCAGAACTGCTGAAGGAAAGCTGACCCATTGCACAGCACCCCAGTCCCTTCAATCTGATGCAAACGTCATTCACCTTGGAAAGGGGCACCTGCATCCCCTTACTGTCTCCATCTCCTCACCCTGCCTCCCACCTTTGTGCAGAGTGAGATCAAGAACCTGATTTGGCCAAAATCTAGCCTGGATGAGAAAAACAAACAGAAAATGAGAGAATTTTCTGTAAGATCAAATATAGATACTAACACGGGCACAGGAGAGGCAGGAGAATCACATGGACGAGGGATGAACAAGACCACCTCCTTCAGTAGCATCATCCACTCACATCCAGTTAATCCAACCACAGAACTGCTTTTCTTGGCCTTGGTAAGCTTGATGCAGAAATAACATTAAAAAAAAAAACAGACCAACAATAAAAAAGCCATGTTCCAGGAAGCACAGCCGAGAATCAAATTTGCTAACATAAGTATTCCCATGGAAGGCAGAGAGTGAGTAAATAAATAGAAATTGCTTTACCTACAGAAGAGTAGTTCACACGGCTATAAATACTATACTCTGCCATATTGCCAGGTTTCAGTACAGAAAGGTAGTAAATATTGCATATGTTATCAGGGGAGTTTCAGTATTGCCAACCACACGTGTTAAAGGAACCACAAATGAGATTTGAGAACAAGTCTGAAGTCGGTTTAAAAAACACATGTTCAAGATAAATAAACGTGGATGTCTTTTGTTTGCCTTTTGCCTTCAGGGCCTTCAAGGTGCAAAGTGTTGTCGCTGCCTTGTCTTTACAATAACAGAAGCAGTGATCTCCCTTTAATGAAAAGACAGATGAAATTCCTACCTAATCAAATGATTCAAGAACCTGGGGCTTTAAAGATTTCTGATGAAATACTACACTTCTGCTTAACTGGGACAGTTGGAGGCACAAGCTTTTTTTTCAGGGGATGCTCAGATTCTATGGAAAGAGGCACCAAGGATGCCACAACTGGCAGTGCTGGTTTTGAAGATGTGACTTCAGTAGTTAGCATAGGATTTTTCAATAGAAGACCTGTCTGAGCAAATCTAATATATGATAAATACTGTAACATATTGCCAATATAGAGAAATTAATTATTTAGAGACCGTTTAATGTGCCAAGCAGTTTGGTACACTGCAATCAAGCAGGTTTCCTGGACTGGCTGGAGATTAAAGTCTGTGTAAGGCCTATACCAGACATATAGAGCTATCGTACTCAGCCCCTGCTTGAGTAGACTTCCACCCACTCTGCTTTCCCAAAAAAGAGAGCAAGTTCTTCTAAGCACATCCAGATTTTCTAATTTTAAAGAACTTTTTTCCCCCTCCCCATTTAAGACTAATATAATTTTCCCAATGTCTAAGTTGCTCTGAGAATTACAAACATACAAAAGAAAATCACTAAAAAAAATAGTCATTTGTCATTTCAGCTGTTTTAGAATTAGGCACACAGAACATTTCTAATTACAACATATGGAAGAGGGCTTCTTAATTAAGTACTTATTTTTAAAATTAAAATAATAAGCATGCAAAAAATATGCAAGGATTAGTGCTTCATACAAGGAACCTAGTTCTGCTGGTGGTCAGGGATAGCACATCTGCCTCCAGCTCCTTCAAAGAGTACGGGTCACCACCTTCCGCATCGAGTCTGATGGAATGGAAACACTGCAAGAACAGAAAAGGTGATTAATAGCAAAAAGCTAGATTTTGACACTGTCATCTACAGATATTTCTACAGAAGTGCTATTCTGAAAGCCGCTGTTTAATGTGACTTCAGTTAGACTTAAGCAGATGCTTAAAGTTAACCATCTGCTTAATCGTTGCTAGGATTAGGGATGGATTTAAATAGAGCTTTTAGTTCTTCCTTAACGTAGAGCCACTTTCTTTTTGCCATAATAAAGCACTTATGCCCATGGTTCATTTTAAGCGCTTGATTAGTGATAGTGACTGCACTTATATGCTTAAAGTTAAGAATATGATCAGTGTTAGATTGTATCTGGATCTTAATTGCCTATAAAGTACTGGCCCAAAGCCATGTTTAGCAGTTAAAAAAGCATGCAAACAACTACAGCATCTAGGAGTAGAAAAAGCCAGCAATCAGCAAAAGGACAAAACAAACTTCAAGCCATTGCGACGCACATGTTCTTGTTCCTGGCCCCTGCAAGAGCTGTGTAATATAAAGTCCCTCCTTCTCCATCCAAATGCCACAAGGCTGCCCATGTCTCCCTGGCAGGTGAAGAACAAGTGAATTTTCTATGACTCGAGAATGACTTTAAATCAGTTGACATGTTAAGAGTCTGCTTATCTTGATCATTATGTTGGTTAGAAGGTGACACATTTAACACTCCGAAGTCAGAACAAAGGCTGGAAAAGCCTCCCTGGTCTCTGCTTCTGTTCCCTGCAAGCTGGCAGCCTCCCCTCCTCGCTGTGGTCCCTGGGCATCCCCTGGTAACACTCTGGGGGGACGGGACAAGCACCAATTCTGAGCCATTTGGTTCAGTGGGATTCCCAATAAGGGTGGGGTTTTTTTTCCCCTGTGAATTATGCTTGGAGTGTTACAAGCAAAGAAGCTGCTTAGCTTTCTGGTAAATCCTGTGTTTTTTTCAGTATAAAGAGAGAGCAAGACAGGACAGGCAGCCCCCCCTGGCTGGTTCCTGAGGTGGAGAAGTGAACGGGGTCTTTGGGGCTTTGGCTCTCAGGGTGGAGGCACAGCCCAGCCCCGCCAGACTCTTGTGAGAGCTCTTCTTGGGGTGGGTTCATCTTCACTTTTTGTTTCTCTTTATACTTCACAAAAGAGGGAGAAGCAGGGGCAGGATTTTGTGTTCCCTTTCCTTCTCCTTCCTGCCAATACCATGGGGTTAAAAACAACCATGTGTTTCTTCCAAAGGTATTGGCATAATTATCTCTCCACTCGGAATGTGCAGTAGCTGGCTGTGTTCCACAAAAGATTGCATTTAAGTAATCCTGCTTTACAAACCCTTACTATTTATATCTTCTAAAATCAACTGCATCTTCAGAAATGCCCTTTAAAGGACGCATTTTATTCTACTCTGACCATATGTTTTCACCGTGATCCGAGTATTTTAAACGTGTTTCCAAAGGTTAGCATCCAGGACTGCTCCCCCATCTGCTGCTTGTGCATCGCCGTCTAACGTTAGTCATGCCGCTTGCTCAGCTGTTTGATTTCTGAGAAAAACCAGTCCATATTTATCTAATTACTTTGTGTTTGGAGAGTCAGCGTGAAGTTCTCAAACACGGAGGGGATCCCAGGCACTGACTGTCAACACCAGCTAAGTTTGTCCTGTGGGCTTTGCCACCAGCCGTGCGGAGTGTTCCCTCCCAGAGAGAAAGTCCTTAGTCTTTCTTTCAGTCTGGATTTTTTTTTTCTACCCGTTTCACCACTTCTTTTCCCTGATTTATGCTGGAACATGCAAGAAAGGGCAGCACTAAGCAATTAAAGAAAAAAGAAAATCAGAGCAAATGCTGTTGATCATCAAAAGTGAGTTCAAACACTCCTGTTTTGGGGTGGGGGCCATTGTAGCTCTTGCTCTAGAAGCAGAGGCACCGCTGTTGAGAAATTCCCGTGCAGGAGATGTCTCTTTTCCAGAGCCTCCTGCTGGTGAGTCTCACAAGACTGTTAGCAATGGAGAAGGCTGCCCGTTTTGATAGATCTCATCCTCTGTTGTTTTCACGGAGGAGAAAACAATTTATTCATCAAGAAAACAGCTTTTCCAAAGACACTTCAAAAGCTACCCGTCTCCTTGGAGAGGGATATTTGGAGCTCTGTGTAACCTTTACCTTCACTGAGGTGTTGCTGGTTTTTAAAATAACATTTTAGCCAAGACTGGGAAATATTCTTCTTGTGGTTTTGTTTTTCTGTAGATGTACTTTTCAGCTGGAGTTGCTCAGAAACAAAAGTTGCATGTTCCTCACACCAAGCCCTTCCAGACAGTTTGCTTTAGCAGTTTGGCGCTTTGATGCTTTTGGAAGAGTCAGTGAGTGTCTACATCAATGCACTGTGAAGGAGAAACGTGCTTGTGCGTAGGGAGTCCACGAGTGGGCAGAGTTTACAGGCAACTTGTTCCACCTCTGGATATAAGGTGTGTGTGGGAGGAGGAGACTCCCCTGGGAATGAGTGTGTGAGTGTGTGCACACTTTCAACCAGGGAGACATATTTTTCTGAGTAAGCTTGAAGCTCTGTTGTACGAGACAGACCTGCTCATTCTACTTGTTTTTACTCAGATACTGGGGGAGAAGGAGCATTTTCCACCTCATTTGGGCGTAGCTCAATAGGCCATGCTGGCTTTTTGAAACGGTCAGATGTAACCTTCAGAACTTTGGTCCCCATTGCAGCTGAGTATTTTCCACCTGTAGCTGTACATTCACCTTCTGCTTGACTTCTTACACTTCATTTAAACCTCCATCTCCTATAGCCTTAAAATAACAAATGAACAATACCCGGTGCTGTGAATCAGTGGGGGCTGCAAAGCCTGGAGAAGAGGCGGCTCTGGGGAGACCTGATTGCAGCCTTCCAGTACCTGGAGGGGGCTACAGGAAGGCTGGGGGGGGGCTGTTCACAAAGGCTGCTGCGATAGGACGAGGGGCAATGGACTTAAGTTGGAGAAGGGCAGATTTAAGCTGAATATTAGAAAAAAATTCTTTCCTCTGAGGGTGGTAGAACACTGGAGCTGGATGATCAGGGAGGTGGTTGAGGCCCCTTCCCTGGAGATATTCAAGATGAGGCTGGATGAGGCCCTGGGCAACCTGGGCTAGTTGGGGGTGTCCCTACGACTGTGGGGAGGTCGGACTAGATGACCTTTTAGAGGTCCCTTCTGGCCTGCATGTTTCTATGATTCTATGGCAAAGTCACAGAGAAAAAGAAGGGAAATGGCCCTTGTCCTCCCCTGCTTTTCTGCCATGAGGACCGGGGATTCAGCATCCACACACACATAGGGCTTGCACTTGTATGTTATGTGCCTGTAGATATCTACTGATAAGAAACACTGACTGTAGCAAGCCTGACAATAAAATTAGAGGTTTCCATCAGGAACCTGCTCTGTGAAAGTAAGAACTTCATCTATAGTGATGGTTTCTGCCATTTCCTTCCTATCCTGGGTAGACTTTTTTAAGTAGAGTGGATGTGGCTTTGAACAACCTGGTCTGGTGGGAGGTGTCCTTGCCCAGGGCAAGGGGATTGGAACTTGATGATCTTTAAAGTCCCGTCCAACCCAAACCATTCTGTGATTCTATGAACTATGCCAGCAGCAACAGTTTCAGATGCCCTCAGAGATGCTACTCCAGAGGGTGCAGAGCAACGCAGGCAGGAGGAGACCTTCTGTCAGAGGCTGCTGGGAAGCTCTGCTGATGTGGATGAAACAGGAGGGTCTGCCTGGTGGGAAAAGCCTGGAGGAAGCTGAGCTAGTCAGTTAATTGGAGCCTTTCAAAGCTGCTTTGGTTTCTTGTTCCTTAATTTTCAAACACCACAAGAAGATTTTAAGCAGTGTTGAGCTCCAGCGAGCTGCTACAGCCATAATCAGGCAAGGTGGGCTCTTGCTACCATGGCCGTCAGGGCTGTGAGGGAGAGGATAACAAGCCTAGGGGAGAATTGGGCTGAGGAGAGCATTTCCAGTCCTCCTTCTGTTTCTGTGTGGCCACAGGGAAGTGACTCCACCTGCCTTCATCATTTTTCTCACAAGTAAAACAGGAATAGTTGCACCTGCCTTCCCGTCTGCACAAAAAAACAAAGTTATGATTAATTAGCATCTGATTTATGCTTGCAAAATCCTATTAAAATCCCCTATGTGATCTGAAAAATCTGACCCGAGCCTTCCACGGCTGTTCCTCAAAAGTAACGAAACCTTGCAGATGCAAGTACAATTGCTCTCTGGCTCAGCTTAAATCTGGGGCTGGCAGACCCCTCCCTACCTGTAGTGGGAGTCTGGAAGCTGTTTGTGAGGCTTCGATGAGCAATAGAGGAAAGACTGCATGGAAAATAACAGTTCCATAATCAGTGCAGGATTTGGCTGGCGTGGGATACTAAAGAACAGGGCCATTCACCACTTAATGAGGATTAAAATAACTCTTGAATAGCTGCCTTATTCCCCAAGCATCCTGTTCAATGAATGAGTCACAGGATTACAGTTGAAAAATAGGCTGGAATGGTAGAACAAAAACCTGACATAATGAATATCAAATTAAGGGTGTGGGGACAGCCTTTAATCTGGCATTTCCAGCCCCTTTAATGACTGACATGCTGGCTTTACCAGGAGCTTAATTTTTGGTTTTGTCTTGTGTGCCCCTTGCTACAGTCCCTTTTTTCCTTTTTTTAGGGTCAGTTTGTTTGGCTATCATTAGCCAGGTGCAGAAATACTCTGCAAGCAGGTTATTCACAGCATAAATGTACAAAGTTATTGATTAACATACATGAAAGGCAGCTGGGATTTAATGATGTATTAGGTTAAGTGCTCATTTGCTCATCACCTCTGGTAAGACACCGAAGAGTCCAGGTTCGCTGGGCAGAGCTCCCTCAGGAGGGGACCATGGCCTTCGCCTCCTCTGTTCCCTTGGATGCCCCCAGTGCTGGCAGCTGACACCACCTCTGTCCCATGGGAAATACTGGGAAAAGGCTTTGCCCAGCACAGGGTTGATGCCTGCTCCCCTTGCCTGGGCACATCCCTCAGCTTTGGCTGACCAGCACAGCATCAGAGGAAGGACATTTGCTCAAGGGTTCCTCTCTGGTCTACAAATTGTGAATAGAAAACCTTAGAATGGCTTGGGTTGGAAGGAACCTTAAAGATCATTGAGTTCCAGCCCCCCTGCCCTGGGCAGTGACACCTCCCACCACACCAGGTTGCTCCAAGCCCCATCCAGCCTGGCCTTGAACCCCTCCAGGGATGGGGCAGCCACAGCTTCTCTGGGCAACCTCTTCCAGTGCCTCGCCACCCTCACAGCAAAGAAGTTCTTCCTAATATTTCAGCTAAATCTCACCTCTTTCAGTTTATAACACCTTGTCCTATGGCTCCCCTCCTTGATCAAGGGTCTTTCCCCATCTCTCCTGGGACCCCTTTAGGGACTGATAGGGTCTATAAGTTCTCCCCGGAGCCTTCTCTTCTCCAGGCTGACCTCCCCCAACTCTCTCAGGCTCTTGAGATGGCTGGAGAGGTGCAGGCAGATGTTAAATTAGTAGCTTTATGCTGAAAGTATTAACATTCTCATCATTGGTTTTGGGTCTGCTTTGCTCCTTGCCTTTGGGGTCTGCATTTCTTTCTGTTCCTAAAGCCCGAAGTCTTTTGTTGTATTTAAGTACTCTGGAAGATTAGCCCTTGAAAGGAACTTTCTCTTCATTAGTGTCGATGCCAAACAGTTATCTTGTTATTAGAAAAATAAACCACTTGTTATATCCATCTCTGATAATCTCAGGTGGGGAATCAGGTCAACCTGATTGGGTACGCTGATGTTGTCGAAAAGATGAGAGGGGCAGAAGGCAAGGAATTGTATTTCATAGGCTGCTTGCTGCTGTTTAGTCCATGTCTTTTGTCCCATCAACTATCGATCTCAGAGCAGTTCTCAGTACCTTAACAAACACTGTCAAACTAATGCAAAATATTGCATGACTGTCAGAACTATCATATATCTGTAATATACTTGGCATATTTTAAGAATTTTCTTTGTTTGCTGTTTTTATAGGGAACTATTAGGAAAGACAGGCTGGAAAATACAGCATTTTCTCTTCATATTCTGACACTTGGTATTTTTTCCTTTATGGAACACAACAAATCTACTTTTTATTAACAATAAATATATACAAAATCTCTGAGTCAGGAAAAAAATATACCCTAGAGAAGACTAAAACCAAGTAGCGAAGGAAAGGTTAAGTCCTTACACAAAAAGATTGGTTCTTAAATGGATGTTCTGGCTAAGAAGCACGGTGGGAATTCTTCAGGGGCTATTTAAAATTTTCTTCATCAGTTACCAGGTATTTCGCACCTTGAGACAGACAATTTAGTTAGTGATTTACACTGCACATCAGAGCTGTCAGTTCTGGCCATAAGAAGAAGAGCTCTCTGCAATGCTGGGCTGGATACCTCAGCAGATGAGACCTGTCCCTGCAAGGAAGGAGATGAAGGGTTGTCCAACACAATCCCACTCCAAGAGCTAAGCCAGATGCTCTGATTTCAGTTGCCCATTAGGGGTGCTCTCAGGTCTCCAGGGCCAGATCCTGACTTGCTCTGGGCTCTCGCAGTGACCACTGAACACAGATGTCCGGGGGAACTGATGTTGCCCCAACACCAGTATCATGACATGAAGCTCTCTCCACAGTCACCGAGAATATTACAGTTTCAAGTTTTATCATCCTCATTGAAAACATGTTTTGAGCATTTTGAAAATCAATTGTTAGATGCCATGGCTGACACTAGAATAAGTCTTTTTAAGATCAGGTTGGATGGGGCTTTGAGCAACCTGCTCTAGTGGGAGGTGTCCCTGCCCATGGCAAGAGGGTTGGCATGAGATGATCTTTATGATCCTTTCCAACCCAAACTGTTCTATGATCTTATGATTGTATGAAAAGTGCACGTGTGCACTCAGTAAAACTTCAGGAATTAATAGAGGGATCCCTCCTTTCCATCTTCAAACACAGGCTGAGAACATCAAGGAGAGAGGCTCTTAGGGAGCTTAGGAGATCACCTGAACCCCTCTCACACAACTGTCTGAGCCCTGACTTCAGGCACAGCAGAAACCACCTCTTCCTGCAGGAGACACCTGGTCTGACCGTGCTGGGCTGCTGGCTCATCTGAGTGCCACCTTCATGGAGAGACCAGGACAAACGGGAGGGAAGCGATAGGGAGAAGTGAGGCAGGAAGGACTCAGCAGTGGTGCAGGGGCTCTTTTGTTGAACTAGAAACTAGGACCTGAACTTGGAAGATTTCTCCTTTTCAGGGTCCAAGAGGTCACTGCCACAAGGAGAGGGCAGGGTGCTAGGGCTGGTGGATGCCAGCACTGGTGGCCATGGGGGGGCAGGGGTGGGGACCCTGCTTGGGGACAACTCTGGCTGATCGCACTGGGCATGTTGCGTGTTCAGCTGGGTCAGTTCCCCAGGGCTGGTGGCACAGCTGTACAGGTTCTCCTGCAGGGACATGGCTGGGGCAGGAGATGGGGCTGCCCCACTCCTGTCAGCAGCAGCCTACATAGGGATTGGTTTCAGAGCACTCTAAGCTAATGCAGGTACTTACTGGTGGGTCCCACCCAGTAGTACTGAGAGTCTCTGGAGTGCTGTAGCTGCAGCAGAAGGGTGACCTCAGCATAGCAGCAGGGCCATCTGGGCAGAAATCCATCCCTTAGTGCTTCCCAGTACCTACGGCCTTCTCTTTCTCTTTGAGGTGTCCCATCCCCTTCACAGCATCTTCCCTTCTTTCAGAAATGCACCCCATCAGACTCCCCTTGCTCACTTGGCTGAAAAGTTGTATTTCCCAGAGCAGCTGTTACTGAAGTCCCGTACAGACCACAGGCATTTACCTTAAGAGGCAGCATTTCGGTCTGTCCTTACTACATGAACCCATTTCCTTTGGGAATAAAACCTGAAACCCTTAAAATCCCTGTCTCTCCACGTGTCTTGTCCCAGATTGCAAAGAGGCTGAGAGCACTGGTTTCCCTTCTGCCAGTAAAACGTCTCATTCTTTTTGCTGGTTATTGTATCTGATCACTCCTCCAGCTGTGCTCAGACATTTCGTATTGTGGTCTGGCAATTCAGAGCTCTCCGAATCCTTTATTTCCCTAATGGAGTTTCCTAGTAAATAGCTTTGAACTCAGATCCTTGTCTCTACAATAGATATGCTTCTGCCTAACTGGCACTTCACAATTAACAGCATTATCTTGTTAAACCTGAAGAGGTGCAGGAAGGCTCAGCCATCATTTTAAAGCATTTTATTGCTTAGAAAGTGTTTACAATAGGCTACAGAAGTGGTAAATGAAGCCTAGTGCTGCATTCAGATGCCTGATTAGCTCAGCCACATGAAAATGCCAATAATTCAGGATCTGACTATTTTGGATGCCATTTGTTAAGCAATAGCCTCAAAGCACCTTAATTTTTTTAGCAGGGGGAAGGGAAGGGAAGGGAAGGGAAGGGAAGGGAAGGGAAGGGGAAAGAAAAAGAGAAATTATTTGAGGTGATATGGGAATCTGATCAGAATCAGAAAGGATTAGTTCCTATTTGTGTAGGTGCTGGTGTAATTGTCTTCAGTGAAGACTCAACTTCACCCAGGAGTGAGGTTGAGAGAGTAAGTGACTGCACTGGAGTACTCTGTTTTCAAGAAAGATAAACTTTTGTTTCTTCCCTTCTGAAGCAATTAATGTGTTCAAGTTATGTTTGCTACTGCTTTAAATGCTTCTATTTCACACACACGAGTGTCTCCATGTCTGTGCAACCTTTTATCTGTCAGCTTCTGCAGTGTGTAAGCAACATTACTTGAGAAAAGGACAAACAGTTTGGGTGTTTGGATGTTTTCTAGGATTTGATTTGTAAATTAGCTTTGCTGTAACCAGGCTGGAAGTCCTCACTGTCCTTAGCTACCCTGCATGACTGCAGCCCTGCAGAGGGACTAGCATAAGGAACCACAGGCTACTACACAAAACGTGGAAGGATGGAGACCTCCTGGGAAAAATATCTCGCTTGCTAAGGCTCTCATAAGTGGCTGTTTAGAAATTCAGTCATGCTCAATGAACTCATGAGCTGCAAATGTCAAGGAGAGGTCATCCAAAATACAACAGGCTCATTACTCACTATCTAGTTTGTAACTTTCAAAAACAAATCTAATAACTTATAAATAAGATAATAAATGCTGGGAAAAATAACAGGTACAATACACGATGGACACCAAGCTGAACAGGAGCTAGCATTACACCGCTGTGGCAAAGTGGCCGCCAGCATCCTGGGCTGCATTTGGGAAGTGTGGCCAACAGGGAAAGGAAAGTGATCCTTCCCCTGTGCTCGGTGCTGGTAAGAAACATCTCTAGCACTGGGACCAGTGATGGGCTCCCCTGTACAGGACACACACAGGCAAACTAGAGTGGTTCCAGCAAAGGGCCAGGAAGAGGTTTAAGGGACTGGAGCGTCGGCTGTAATGGGAGAGGCTGACAGCTGGCTCTTTTCAGACCTCATTGATATTCAGAAAATTCCACTTAAACATA
>VZRU01011467.1:215164-263047 GCA_013398155.1 Pedionomus torquatus
AAAGAAAAAAAAAAGAAGAAAAAAAAAAGTTCTTAAGTTCTTACTGTGAATGAGGGTGGTTGAACACTGGAAGAAAATTTGCAGAGGGTATTTGGAGACTCCACCCTTGGAGATGTTCATAACTCTAATGAACTTGGGCCCGGGGCAACCAGCCCGAAAGCTGACCCTGCTTTGAGCAGAGTGTTTGTCATGAGGCACTATTGCAGAAATAAGAGGGATTTTCTTCATGTCCCTGGTAGATGGGAAAGAAGCAATTGGCCTAAAAAGCAGTAGGAATGACCTAATGAAAGAGATATTCTGGGAGGAAAGTGAAAAATCCATGATAGGCTTTATGGAATAGCAGACTAGTCATCGAACTAGCCCATCCTGCACTGGGAGAGTGTGAGATGCAAGAAGCTTTCTTGAAATCTCTTCTCACCCTGCATTACCGCAGTTCCATAACGGGCTGTAAAGATCCAGAGTGTTCGTTCCTTACTGAAGGTTTGTCTGGAAACTAAAGATGGCAGAAGTTTATCAGCAGTCACTTATCTCGTGGTTTTATTGCGGGGAGAAAGAGAGAAAGTTGTTTTCCAACCCAAAGAGCAGTTACTCTACCCAATTGTAGCAGTTGTTCTGTCGTTGATCGTTCCTCTTACCTTGCAGCACATTGTGTTTAATGCTGAATGCTTGGGTCTCACGGGATTCTCACTCCTCAGAGGAGGGACACCTACAGCCCATGTGCAGCTATTTAACTCTGCCTCCTGTGTTTGTGAGGCCACTTATTTGATCTTTCCCTGTACTCACACAGGACGTTCTGGTGGTGGTTGCAGCCACAGCGGGAGAGTCTGATTTTCATGTAGCTGGGGCTAACATCCTGGAAACCTCCGTGTGGGATGGTGGTGGAGCAGTGGAGCAGGGGCTGTGAGGGTCCATCAGTTCCCGGGAGCGTGCCACCGATGTTGGTACAGCAGCTGTGGTTTGGTCCTGTCTGGACATGCTTCTTACCTTTGCAGATAACGCTAATTTGCAGGCTCAGCAGAAGGAGAGCTGTTTCCTATTATCGTGTTCTTCTTGCATCTGGAATTTTAAGTGAACTACATAACAGAATCTTCTGCTTTCTTAAGCATTTTCTTCGCCTTTCTTTAATCATGCTGAGATTTCCTGTGAATACTGTGAGCTGTAATTATCATCTGCAGATCAGTGGGTATGCTAAGCTGTTTCTTAAAGGATTTTTTTTTTTTCTGTGAATTTCAGATGACCAAGAACAAAATTATAATCACCTGATACTAAACAGTGCCACCCAGACACCTACACATGGTAAGAGAAAACAAAGAGCAAAATTACACATGTTGTAACTTTCCTCTGCCAGCCCGTAACATTTACTGGTATCAAAGTATAGCCACTGTTAATAGAAATGTTCCCATGGCAATGATGCATGAATGATGGTTTCCATTAACATTAAACATAGGACCATATTTTTAAATAGTGTGCACAATGAAATATGGCCCAGTCTTCTATATTTTTACCTTGTGTTTCCCCATGTCTGATTGCTCCTTTCTCCTTTCCACATCAGCAAGGTGCCATCAGATTTAACTGGCCAAAATGGTAAAAATGATAACTAAAGTCTACCTTGTCAGCCCATAGGACTGCTTGTGCATATTTCTAGGATATGTTAGAAGGACAGTGACATGGGACAAGGGCTCCTAAGCTGACATGAGTTTGGCATAACAAGATGTGTCCGGAGTGTGGTTTCACAGCTAAATCCGAGCTGGGATAACTTTCCAAAGCTCCTCCAGAGCTCCCCTGGGTTTGGTCTTTGTACTCAAACAGCTTCTTATGTGTTACTGCCCCTTCTGACAGTGCTCTTGCTGAGCTCTAAAAAGCCACAGTTTTAATTTGTCTTACCTCTGTACTCAGCTCAGCACGTTTATTGGCAACTCTCTGCCCAGCCCCCCCGGCTTAATAAGCTTGGGGATGCCCCATGTCATACTTTAGCCAGTTCCAAAAGTTTAGATGTTATTCAAAGGTGCTCCTTTGTTTTCCTTTATTGTTTCCACCATCTCATCCTGGTCTGGAGATCTTTATTCACTTCTTCCATGGCCCGAAGCACTGTCCCTCTCTGCTCAGCACTGTCCCTTCTGCCTCCTCTGCCCCAGCTCCCTCCTCCTTTTGGCTTCCTTGGTCCCAGACCACCAGTTCAGAATGGGCAGCTTGTCCTTCCCTGCACTCTAGCAACCACAAACCACCCAGTCAAATACCTGCAGCTTTCTGGCTCCATCCCAATCCAGACCAGTCTCTGCCACCCAAATCAGCAGCTCCCCCGTCTCTGTGCAGTCAACCCAACCTCTGAATGAACCCCCAGGTGCTCTCTGTTTTCATCCCTCTGCTGCTGCTGCCTTGTCTTGCTCTTCCCTGTGCCTGACACTCCTTGAATGTGTTATGTTCCTCCAGCTTTTGCAGCTGGAACCTCCCTTCTACTGGGGAAGACTCTGCCAGTAGAGTAGACTCGACTCTACCAGTAAGAGATGAGTAAATCTCATTTCAATATACACTTCTTGCAGCTCTGAATCTCTGTGTTTGTTAGTCTTTTTGCTCTGGCATTTGCTACTAATTCTGAAACTTCATCTCAATAACTACTCTGGAATTAATCTATTGTGAGCTGTGTGTTCTTGTAGAGAATTTTCCATGCCTCTTTGCCATGAAAAAAAGGTGGGAGAACAATTGTCTGTGAAAAGGTCACCTAAAACTTTTGGTGCTTCTCCTTTGCAGAGGGTGGGCCAGGCAGCTCCTCAGACTGCAAGTTACTTTCAGTTTTAAGAATACGTTATTAGGGATTTTTTTTTTCCACCTCACAAAAACCCTAGGAGAAACAATGTCAGCTTTAAACCTGGCAGTAACACAGGAGTAGTTACTGAACCTGAACTGACAGCCTCAAATGCTCTTCAGACTACCTAGAAAAAAAGAAGAAAAAGATGGAGTAATAGGGTTGAAATTGTATTGCCTTCTCTCTGGTCTTACACTACTTTTGTTTAGATCGAGCACATGCTGGGGTCTGAGATCTGCCCCAGCAGAGCCAGATGAGTCCTGTTTACCTACATCTGCCCAGAAGTTCTAATGAAGCTCCATCATCAGGTCCCTGTTGCATTCAGTAACCCAAAGTAACAGTATGTGACAAATCTTCCCTCTGGCTCTGACAGATGCTTTTCTTTTTTATGTACTTGAGAGGCAAAAATCAAAGCAGATAGGCTCATGATCTTGGATGAGGAACTTACACTCTTTTCTCCGCTTATTTATTGCGTTTACTGTGTTTCAATACTTCAGTTGTACAAAGTGACTCGACCGATCTGACTACAAATAACTGCATGATTCAGTTATATTTTATTCCCATCCCTATGACCATGGATGCTTTTGTTCATGATATTCCTGTGTGTTGCTGCTGAGCCACTACTTGGTAAGTCTAAAAAGATATTTGGACCTTTCAAATAAGGCATCAAAAGAGCTTGCAATATTCATAATTACTGTTGAAATTCTGAGATAGTTCAGCAACACCACAGGTTTAATTTAATTCCCTTCCTGGGTAGGACATGATGCTGCCTGGTTGCCTGTGTCCTGCTCCCTGCAGATGCCTCTGGGATAGACCCGCTATGAACACCTAATGTCTATAATCAGCACCATATTCCATCACACCCTTGTATTACCGTGGCAGGTTTTTTTACCTGCGAAGACTGAAATGAAAGGGGATAAGAGCAACTTTTGCTCAGAGGGAGCCAGAAAACAGAAAAAAAAAAAAAAAAAAAAAANCAGAAAACAAAAAAAAAAAAAAGAAAAAACAGATTTGACCTCAGCTCTCTGAGCTGTTCAGCTCCAACTGTAGGTCCCCAGGGTTAGAAGCCCAAGCCCCCCTGTTTTAACCTGGCTTAGGGGGTGGCTATTCTCGGGGCACAACTTCTCCGTGCAGAGGGTATGACCATTGGGGTGGGTTGTGTGGCCCTGAGATCACTGATGTGACTACACTGAGCTCTTCCCATGCAGGAAGGAAGAACTACTAATTAATGGTGGGATCACATATAATCTGTTCTGTCAGGCTGCTATCATTTAATTAACACAGCACAGTTCGTAGTGCAGTTAACACAGAGTGAGAAGAAAGCGTCCCTTTTCTCCCAGCCTGGCTGGCACAGAGGGTTCACAGAGGAGTGACACGTTCGTCTGTCCTCTTCTTGGAACATTGGATGTGTTGGGGAAGACAGGTTCTGATGGAGATTGGGAGACATGACCACAGGCAAGTGAGTCCGTCAGCCCATGGTCTGCAATACCAGGATTTAATTCCTGCTGTTGTTGAGGGCTCCGAATCACCCAGTGCTACTTTGAGTATCCCACATCGTAGAGAAATCTGTTGATTTTCTTCCGCTGTCGGTCTATTCGTGAACCTCATTCACATCTTGGGCATTGAATGTTCCATTAGAGAGGTATCTACGGCCCATAGAAACCTCAGCATAAATCCTGCTTTCAGTGATGGACTTCAGACCTCAGTTCCACTGAAATCAGAAGTTTGGTGTGGGTTTCTTTAGCTCTAGACTTTAGTTTTACATCAGCTGCAGATTTTGAGCTGCAAGTGAAGAACTCTACAGCAGTTTTTGGAAATTATTTTGTGTGAAAGGCAAATGTGGGTGCTCAAGTACTAGTTTCTAAGCACAATGAAGTGTTGCATATGAAATGTAGGTAAATATTTTGATATATTAAATTCTATTGTTTAGTTATTAATCTTTATGCAAAATAAGCAAATAAAATTATTTTCCTATAAAAACATTAAAATGTGGAAAAATAAAGAAGCTGGGGCACATAAGAGAGTCGAGGCACCGTAGCATTAGCTGTAACAGAAACGTATGTTGAGCACCGGGGCTCAGCTTCTGTAAAGCTTATTACTTTACTTTTTACTGCTACTGGAATTTAATTTCATTATATTTAGTGCATATTTAATTATGCTAACCAAAAGAGCCTTGTATAAACATTTTTACACCTATATAAATAACAAGCATATAATACAGTTAGTAGAAAGTTCATATCATAATTTTTATGTCAGTTCATTACATTTGATAATCAGACCAAAAAATACTTGGTTAACCACCAATAAGCAACAAATGGCTTCACTTCAAACTTCCAAAGTTTTTAATTTGGCCAAGTATTTTTCCACAGATGATGTCTGGGTTTGCTCTGATTGAGGGAAATTTCATTTTACAGCAGTATATTCCTCTATATGTATGCATGTATGCGTGTATATTTTTTATATTCCTTCCTTCCTTCCTTCCTTCCTTCCTTCCTTCCTTCCTTCCTTCCTTCCTTCCTTCCCTTTCTTTCTTTCTTGTTTTGAGCCAGATATTCCCTTCTGGAAACGCGCAAGAACATGGNCTTCCTTCCTTCCTTCCTTCCTTCCTTCCTTCCTTCCTTTTTGTCTTTCATTCTTTCTTCCTTTGTCTTTCTTTTTTTCTTTCCTGCTTTCTCTTTCCTTTCCTTCTTTTCTTCCTTTTCTTTCCTTCTTTTCTTCCTTCTTTCTCTTTTCTTCATTTCAAAAATCCAGGGCATCTTCCTTCCCACACAGTAATAGGGCTTTGGGGGATATATTGCTGGAATAATTCTTGCATCAATTTTCTAACATCAGACCAGAAGCTTCAATTTGGGACAATCCCAAAAGATATGAAAATGATTCCCTGTACTGTCACATCTCCTCCAGCAATTTGTTGAGAGTTTTGTGTCTATTGTGTTTAAGACACTGTTTACAAAATCATAACAATTAGGGACTGTTTAAATTAGATTTATCCCCAGTAGAAATATATGTGAGGAAATTAGAAGATAATAAGTTCTCTAGAATGTAACCTACAGAATAAACAGACACATTAGGTACACCGCTCCTTCCGCAAAGCAGCGGGGCGTTAATGAAAGTGGGAAGAGGGATGAACCGGGTCATCGGACGGGACTGGAGAACTCAGTGCCAGGGTTTTGGTGCCCCCAGGGTGCCATTTGTGATGGGGATACCTGCCAATGACTCTGCTCGCTTCGCACTCCACCTTTGCAAAGCGAGGCAAAGCAGGTGGTTGTGTTGTAGCAAGCTCCACTCCCAGAGCAGATTGGAGCAAAGTCATCAGTGGGTCAGGATCACCGTTTTCCTGTCTTGACCTTGAGAATTTGGACCAACCTCCTAAAGTGTCGAACCAACTTCTGTGCGGGGGGTCCATTGGTTTGTTGGGACCATGGTTGGACTTCAGAGGTGCGAGTTACCCTCTGATGCCACATGTGCTGTCCTTCCTTTAGCCAGGGGAGTAGAGGGAAGAGAGCAGCGCTGGGGCTGGGAAGAGATGAAGGACTTTGGTGGCAAACATCCTTTAAAGCACTCAGCACTGGAGCAACTGGTCTTTGCTTTTTAGACTAAATATGTTTTATGTTTGAACAAAGAAATCACTCTTTTCATGATCATAGTATGGCAGGGCTGTAACAGTCTCCCAGCTCAAGGTGCAGCCCATCTCCCAAGTGTGGAGGCTTTAACTTGTAGATAAATATTGTTATGCCACCCGTGACATGGCCCACGTTCCACCCAGAAAGTGACTTTTGTAAATAAAACACAGAGTGAAACTCAGCTGTGCCTCTGTGGGAGGAACGTGAGGAGCTCCTCTCTGTGACATTACAGTTGTTAAGCAAGGGTCAACATCAGCTGAATCTCTCTGACACTGGCCCCAGGTTCCTCTTACAGAAGCAGAAGATCTCAAGCTGTAAGCAAGGGGAAGCAGCGTCTTTACTTCTAGTGAATATGAGACTGGCGAAAAAGACCAAAAAGTTCTGGAAGCAAAATCACAACATCATAAAAATCTGGGCATGTAAAACTGCTGAGACAAGGGGATTTTGCCATTGTCATTGCTAGAAGTGGAGCTTTTCAGTGCTGGTGTGGAGCTCACTATGACTCTGACAGACGGTTATGGTGGTCCCTGCACCATCTTCAGCCTACCTGGGGGCTTGTGCCTCCCTGTGGTCCCAAAGGGCTGGGAGGAGACAGGCACACATCATTCATCCAGGATGGATGATTTGTTTCTCTCAGCAGCCAGAGCTAGTTTTGGCTTGCTCACCTCCCTTGGCGGTGGGGACCAAACATGCTGATGCTGCCTCCTTTTAGGAGCAGCTTCTCCTCCATGCAATGCCAAGGTCTGGGTCTGACACACCAGCAGAGGTGGAAGGAGTTAACAAGATGACAGTTCTCGATTGCACGGTCTCAAATTCAGCAAGAATGAATCCCAGTCCCAGTTCTGCACAGCTCTACATGCTGGCTGCTTTCATGCCAGAGACATGTGTTTTCTGCATCCCTGTGAAAAAAACCAGCAAACTCAAGAAGACATGAATATATCTTTTGCTGGGATCGCTAAGTGTAATTCTCTTTGCTGTAGTTTTTCCTTTGATTTTAATTGGTAACATTATTCCTCTCAGCCTGCGTTGTAGCATGCAACTGTGCTCTGTTCAGTTAAGCACTCTGCGTACTCTGAAGGATCTTCATGTTAATAGCCCCTGGGCGATACGATTCAGGTATATTATTAGACTGTCTGTATATATGGCAGCATTTAAGGGTGTCATCTCACAATGGGCTGGTTTACCTCATCCTTTTCGCAACTTACCCCTTCAGATTGCTGCTCAGCTCTCAGCCGTGAGCCCTGAAGGATGCAATCCTAGCACCATCCTGATACACAGAGCTTTTTTTTAATCACTGACTGAATTTAAAATCCCACATCTCCAGCTCGTATAAATGAGGGCAGCTATTCGCTGGAGAGCTGCTGATTTACACCATGGAGGCTTTGACCTGGAAATGCATAAACCTCTTTGAGATTCTTCATCATGAGAGATGCAAAAGGCTATTAATAACAGCATTTGTAACATAAAAACAGAAGTGTGAAAACACAGATAGTTCCCCCCGCAAAGACTGAAAATGTAAGTTATAAATTTTAATTTGTGTCTGGGTACACAAATTGTACAGTTCTTTGCCTGCTGTAGCGGTATGGCACTTCCAGGATGGCTCAGGAGGTGCGAAGTCTTGGCACAGGCGGTTACCAAACGCCATCAGCTGCTACCAGATTTTCCCCAGGAACGTGGCCCTTTGTAAGAGCTTGTGTCAGAGTCGGAGAAGACTTTGTGCCTGAGCCTCCAAAGGGCTGAGCAGAAGGCAGTGCTGGGGAAGCCGCGTGTGCTTTGACGGAGGACTGGAGCTATGCTGAGCTGAAGCTGAGCAGCAGAAGGCTTGGTTGTAGCAGCTTCTCCTAGGTGACATTGTTTGCTTTCTCTGGGTGAATGTTTTAAAAAGCATCTGTTGAAATGTCTTGCAAAATTCACACAACATATGTGCAGACTCATATGCAAATATGGAGCACATCCCTTTTGCCACTTGAGCTTTGTTTAAAACTTTGCCATAAATTCACTTTTTTTTTTTTTTTTTTTTTTTGTGTGTGTGGTCTTGGGTATCATCTGCTCCTTCCTCTCCTTGTACATGAAAGGTTCTGCACTGCATGTAAACATGCTTTGAAACACAAGCTGTCTTCCAGGAACAGGGGCGGAGCAAGACACTTCCAGAAAACTTCAAGTCTAATTTCCACAACACATGTCTCCAGTGTTAGAAATCCTCAAACAGCTCCTGAGCCCTGTGCTTGCAGAAAGTTTGCAAAGCCCTGACGATGAGGCTCTTGATGAGCAAGATGAGACTCTTGCTTGACTTAGAGTGACTTTCTTTCCTTCCCATGTGGGTGACATGCCAACCACAGACCATAGATCCAGCAGGAACCACCTTCCTCTGGCAGTCCATGTGTACAGACAGTGCTTGTGGTCGCTTGGGTGCAGAGCTCCTGGGCAGCACCTTCCCAAGATTTGATTCAAGAACCTGGTCTGAATGGAGCAGGGTAGCCCTTCTGAGCCTGGCCCATGAGTCCACCACTTCTCAGGGAAATACATCAGGGTCTGGACTGGCCCAACAGTTCTGGGTCACAAAGCAGAAGAAATGCCCAGTCTTTGCTTGGTAGGTGTCCAAGAAGAGAGATTAGAGCTGCAGCCAAAGAGTCTTTCTCTAGTGAGATGACTGCTCCATTCCTGAGCTTATCACGCCAGGATTGTGCAGCCTTATGAGTTTTTTGGCAGTGATGTGCCATCCAACCAGCCCCACCAGTGGCTGGAGCAAAGCGGTCAGAGAACCGTGAGACCACTGATGCTCAGGAGATGAGGAAATGCTGCAGAGCCGAGCCTTCTCCTGCTGAATTAATCAAAGAGACGCTGGCAGAATTTTAAGATGTTGCATTGGCTGCAAAAAGGTGTGATTGCTTCAACACTGCAGAAAATATAATTCAGAGCCCAAGAGAGATGACACTGCTGGATGATGGTGCCAGTTCTGTTGCATGTGCTATGCACTGGGTGAGTTTCATTTCCTCCACATTCCTCTGCAATTTTGCAGCTTTGCAACTTGTATCCAGAATGTAGGATATGTCAGAGAGGCATAAAATGGAATGCGGCTACAGGATAGCGGTGAGGAAAATGTGCACTAATGCTGACTTTCAAAGACGATCCCAGTAACCTCAGGACATTGTCCATTTTCCCGTGGTCACCTCCCATTGCCCAGAATGCAGAGTTGGACTGGAATGAGTGGGAATATTGGGGAGCAAAGCAACATGCAACCTCAGCTGCCTTGCAGGGAATAAGAAAAACTTCTTATTCCCATCCTGTTAATTAATTCTCCTGCATCTTCCGTAGGAGCAAACAAACACCACAAACAAAAAAGAGAGACTAGAGAAAAGCAGAACTCAAATATATTGCAGGAGTGAAGAGCCTCTAAGAAACTTCTGCTGAAATGGTCCCAGAATATAAATTGTACAAGATAATTCTCCTTACTAGAGTCTCTCTGTTCTCTGATCTTGTCCTCAAACTATATTATGCAAAAGACATCTGAAATTATCTTTGGTCACTTCAGTTTATCCCTTATTTTGCTGAATGTCAGGTTGTGGATTTCAAGGTGACTTCTCATTTGCCAAAGTCATTGTGGTTAGTTCCTGACTGACTGGACGGAAAAAGCACAAGCCCATCTGGATAAATGTGTGGTGCTTAATTTCACACACCTCATGCAAGCAGTCAATTAATGCTCCTGCTTTGGCACTGAACACAAATTCCATACATATGACAGGGCTTATTTCAGCATGTCCAAACCTCCATGCAAAATGGAGATTAGATACAGGTTTTGGCTGAGAAATTTGCAAAGAGATGTTACCCCAGGGTCCTTGCCACACAAGCACAAATAGGAGTGGTGACATAGTTTCAGTGCTGATACAGTCTCTGTTTACTGGATAATATCTAATCAATTGTTTCCAGTGCCCTGATGAATATGATGCACTTCCTAATCCTGCAGTCAGTCTATTAGGCATGGATGGAAGTCATCAGCAAGAAAATAATGTTCTCAGAGAGATGACACATGAGCTATACACTCACTCGGGGCTCTGTCCCTTTTGCCAGACAATAACCCTATTCCAGGAGTGCAGAGACATACAGAAGCGGTAGGAAAGAAGAGTTTATTAACCAAGATGGTTATTGCACTCTTAAGAGGAAATTTGCACCGGTGCTAAATTCTGTTAGAAGGTGCCTCCTAATTTCTGAGAACTGGGAACAAAACGATGCTCTGGCAGAGAGTTGGGCTGTTCCTTTGCTGTGGGGTGGCTGACACTGGCTCTCGGTTCTGGATCCAAGAGGACAGCACACAGGTCTTGCTGAAATGTGCCATCCCCTTCTCCTGCCAGAGAGGTTTTCTTCCCCTCACCTTGCTGTGCTGGCAGCGGTGGAGGATGGCACAAGATGAGGTATGCGTGGTGGTGCCAGACTGGTGCTCAAGGAGAGGGGAAGATGTTCCTCCAATCATGGTCCATACCCTGGACATAGCTAGGCAAGAGCTCACTGTTGTGACTTGTTCTGCAGGAAGCTTCACTGCCAGGAAGCTCATGGAGCAGCAGAGTGCACGGATTCAGTGATGACATGGGCAGGAAAGAGCAAGGGTTGAGTTTCTTGACATGGTGGTTGCAATTCAAGTGTCTAAACGGAGGTGGTGTCAAGTCTCTGCTGGGTGCCACGTCACTTCTTCCAGCCCATTGTGAGCATCTCAGGTACTGGCATATTCCAAATGGATCAGGTGCCTCTGAATTGGCCACTGGGCACACGGCTCTGCTGAGAGCTACAGAGGAGTGCTCTGACCGCACTGGCTTTGGGAAATCATAGGTGGGTTTGTGCCAGGAGACAAGGCTGTCTCAGCCTGCCTTTGACTGAGAAGCACGTGTGCAAAATGAGGGGTAAGCGACAGAAGGTTTAAAATGTCATGAGAAAAAAATCACAGTGAGGACAGCTATGGAGACAGCTCTGCATCCCCACGCTCAGACATACCTGGGAACTGCTGAGGCCGTTTCTGGGGGACAGAGAGCACCAAGGACGGGGTGAAATGAGAGAACTCGGAGAGGAGAACACTGTTCTGCACTTTGACTCAAACAGGATGCCATGCAAAGAGAAAGGCAGCAGGGGAGGAGATGGCCTGACTCCTGCAAACTTTATTTCAGTAGGAAATAGTTTAATAGAAGACTCTAGAAAAAATCTCTTCAGAAGTGTCTGCACTTTACTTGGGTGGATTTTGTTTAAAATTTTGGTGGGAGATGAGGCAATTTAGCAAGTGTTTGAACATTGCACAAAGCCAATGCGTTCGTCAAGGTGAAATTCCTCTGCCACTCAGCTACTTCTGGGCAGAAGCTGTGCTGTGATCTCAACCAGTCCATGGTTTGGAGGAGGTAAAAGTGTCTGTGAGTGTGTATTGACTACCTGTTACATTGCTCTCCCTGAGCACACTGTAGAAGGGTGGAAAACAGTAATGTGTGAACCCAAGACTTGGGCATTCTGTCACTTGTCGGGTGTACCAGAGAACTTAGCCCTCTGATTTCATTTTCAGGCCATACCTGAAAGGGCTACCTCCTTGGCCATTTGACTCATTGCTGGAAGTTCCCACACAGCCCACTGTAGTCTCTTCTAGATTTACTTCTAATAATTGAAGCTCCCACTATTTTTAATACTCATATCTCTGCCTATTTTAGTACAGGAACAACTGAGAGTTATAAACACAACTCAACAGGTCCCTGTCCCTTGGCTGAGCCGATGCAAAACCATTTTCCAACCAGCCTGCAACAAAGGGCCCAGGATTCAACACCAGGCAAATTCTGCAGAACATCTGAACTTGACTTTTAACATCCAGGCTCAGTGTTAATCTTTATAGTTAGTGTCCTCAGCATTCCCATCCAGACAGTGGGCATTTTGACACTGGCTGGGGACTCCCTCAGTGACCAACAAAGTGAAAATGAGGACATTTTCCACGCTTCAAGGATGGCACCTCCTGTTTCAGGGACCTCTCCAAATCTTACCTTGTCTTTTGTTGGCACCGAGATGTGCATCCTACGGATCCCCTTCCCACTTAGCTCTGTGCAAGGGAACCATGGCCATCTCTAGAGCCCACCAGAACCCCTAGGGCCACGGACTGTCTTTACCCAGGAGCCTCCAGGTTCAGAGCATTAATCAGAAACCTGGCATGATGAGAGAGCAATTTGACTACTAGCTCTATTTAAAATAACCCCATAGACTCATTCCCGTGGCTTAGAGGGTGAGGAAAGCACAGCTTGCTGGGGTGAAGGTAGATGATGCTGCCTGAACTCATGCAGACTGCAGTAGGGTCAGTCCACAGCACCATGACGGCCCTCCACAGTACCTGAGGGGTCTCAGAGTTAACCAGACCCTCTGTCTCACTGTCAGGAGGGACGGTTGGTCTATGTGCTTTCTGGGTGGCATTTTGCTTCTCTCCATAATCACTGTGGACAAGGAAACATCACCACAGGAACCATTTTTGACTGGTCTGGCAGCACCAGTTTGAAGCGTGTCCAATGGCCTGTCACTGAGGCTGGCTCAGATACAGCTCTTCTCCCTGGCGGAGTCTGGGGGAACGGCTTGCCTCTCTCAACTTGTTTTGTGCACACTGTGGACGTGCCTTTCTTTGTTGTTTGTTTCTGTGTTGTTTTTTTTCCAGAGAAGCCACGAATGAACAACATCCTCACTTCTGCTACCGAACCCTATGATCTGTCCTTCTCCCGGTCCTTCCAGAACCTCTCTCACCTCCCACCATCCTATGAGTCTGCCGTCAAGACAAACCCAAGTAAATATTCTTCTCTGAAGAGACTAAGTAGGTGTCTGCTCATTTCATTTCTTTTGTATCTCATTGGCTTGTAAGCCCCAGTGGGCACAATGTTAAGGCAATAATCTTCTCTCTGTTGTACTGCCTAAGTTGGCATCTCTGGTAATGACTCTTTTGGCTGCCACTTCCCATCAAGGAAGAGCACAGAGAAAGAGTCACTTCATTACTGTGAGAGCACATGGGATTACTTGCTTGCTGATGTCCTTGCTGTGCAGCCTCCCACAGCTCCACCGTATATCTGCTCCTGATAGAGCCACCAGAGAATCCTTTTTATTTCTGCTGGATCCCAGATGAGCCAAACTGGCTGCCTCTGATCAGCTGAGCTCACCTTGGTGTACTCAGGGCAGATATCTCATCATCCGTGGGGGTAGCTGGAACCAGATGACAAACTCAGGCCAACAGAATGCTGCTGAAATGATTGGGACCATCTGTTTCAGTAGGAGAACATCTGCCTGCTTTGAGCAGTGCTGTGATCTGCTGGCGTTTCATGGTGTACGTGTCTGGATCTGGTCCTGCCCCGTGCCCTGCACTGATCCATGGCGTGTCTCTGATATTTCAGAATGTTGCTCACTGGCCTGTTCACGCAGGTTAGTGTCTGTTCTGGTTTATGTATCGCATTGTTTTGCCAGCTTCCCTGAAATGCTCCTGTCCACCACCTTTATTGATGGAAAACTCTTCAGCTTTGGTGGGATTATAAAATAAGTGGTATTTGTGCAGGCAAATACTCTCTCCAGACACATTCACTACATTTGTAGCATGAGCATTTTCGGGATGTGGCCACATATTCACACTTCCTAATTTAGAGAAATAATTTAGGTGTTTGGATTTGCAATAGCTTCCTTGAAGGTAGGCGAGGAGGAGGAGCAGTTTCTACATCCTTAGTTCATATAAAATCTGCACTCCCAATTTAACCAGCTAAGTGAGACACACCAAATTAGGTGGCAGGAATGCCTTCAAACTGCCCATAACAAATCTCTGGCTGGAAGTTTTTCCAGAAGAGAGAAGGGAAGTAGCACATAACAAATCTCAGCTCACTCCCTGGTGCTTCAATGTGGGACTTATGCACATATTTAACACTAAGGCATTTTGATGTGCTTAAAAGCAAGCAGGTGCTTAACTGTGCTGGAGACCAGCAATGAGATATTTTGTGATTGGTATTGGAGCCTGCCACCTTTCCTCCCCAGTGGGAGCACAACTCTGCTTCTGCCATGAGCTTTGCTCCCTGGTAACATTTGGATCTCATATTCCCAACCGTAAGCATTTTTCCCTCACTGGAACCCAGTGAAGAACTGCCCGTGTTCTTGAGCAGCTTTGATGATACGATCTAATACTGGAAAACTCTTGAAATCATGGCATTGCAATGTCACTGCTTTAAGCTATCCCCATTCTGAGGTGATGACTTGTTTTTATTTTTCAACTGGAATGAGAATTTCTCAGCACAAAAATTATAACCCCTGGGGAGCCCCCAAAACTGCTGCTTCATTTCTCATTGATTTGCAATGCCTGGGGTTATCTGGGATCATAGAATCATAGAATGGTTAGAGGTGGAAGGGACCTTAAAGATCATCGAGTTCCAACCCCCCTGCCCTGGGCAGGGACACCTCCCACCAGACCAGGTTGGCAGGGATACATACTGCCTATTCAGATTCTGGGGGATATCTGTCCTGACATTGTTGAGAACTGGTTAGAGAAGTGCTCTCCAGGAACAGCAACAATCGATGCTCCTGTGGCAATGCAGGGGATGGTCAAGACCTACTCCAGCCCGTGGTTCATTTATTGCATAAATGCTCAGTGAAATCTCCTTAATCTCTGTGTTAAAGTTACTGATGTATCTCACTGAAACAGTAAAGAAACACAAATGCAGACTGAAACTCCCACCCCTTCCACAGCCAACATCTGGAGGTGTATGTCAGATTTGAATGCTATCCTCTACCTACACCTACAAAGCTGCTTTGATTCACACTGAGGATAAATTTAATCACAGCAAGCAATGCCATCCCTGCACCGAGCAATACCTTACTAGGTGGTGTCTTAGTGGTCTGACCCGTTGCAGGCAGAAAATTTTGCTAAGCAGTTGAAGAAAGGACAGGGTCCTACCTATCCAACCTGCCCCTCAGGAGATCTGCAGCAGAAGGGAATAAGTACTGAACTCTAGCACTGTATTTTTTATATTATTTGTCCAGAATGACAAAAATAGGCTTGAGTTGAGGTGCCTTAAATGTCCTCAAAAGTGTGCTGAGCATAATCAGCCTCCCTCTCTTCACCTTTTCATGGCCCTCCAGACAATGTCCCTGTCCCCATCCAGAGAACACCTGGCAGTTCACCAGAGTCTAAGAACATGTGGGTTAGTCTTTGGCCATTGCCCTGAGTGGGGGTCATTCACCCCCTGAATTTTTTAGCAACATCAGCCATAGGAATGAATCTCCGCATGCTACAGTGGAAATACCAGATATTTATCCATCAATGACAGGTCTGGATACAGTTCAGTCATCTTTGCAAGGCACCAGCTCTTGCAAAGCAGTTGACAAGTGCCAAACCAACTGCCTCACCCTCTTATGTTTGAGTGACTAAATAAGCAGTTTCAGCTCTAAAAGTGCTAAGCACTCCATGCTCCCACTGTGCTTGCATATACTCAGCACATCTAAAATCACTGAATCATTTTCTTATGTCTGGTCTTCTCTGGAGCCAAAGGAAAATAAGCACCCAGCTCCTAGCCCTTTCCTTGTAAAATACCAGCAATATCATTTTCATATGAAGGACCTAAAGGCAACACAAAATCCAGGAGAAGTAGTATCTAAATGCTGGCTTTGCAAATGAATTAGGGCAGGTGGGTGTATTTTTCAGATTTAAAATTAATTCTTCCTAATGAATTCCCTGCTATGGTTAAAAAAAAATGCATGTTCTGAAGAGCTCATTAACAAATATAATATTTCTATTCCAGTAAAATAAAACGCTTTAGATATTTTTTAAATCCGTGCTACTGCTATTTTCCTGGCTTTCTTCAGGCTTGCCAGACACTTAAAGGTCACTTGTTTTCCCACAGTTAATGGAGACAAATAGTGAAAGACAGTTTCTGCCCAAGAACATCTAAATTGAATAATCAAGACACTTCCAAGAAGAAAGACTATTTAATACCCAGAGTATCCAGAGATGAGGAGACAGAGCTCAGCGAGGGTATGGTCAGATCCACCTCACCCTACTTCAGCCATCCAGCAATCAGGGGTCTTTTGCCTTTTTTTGATGCCGGCACCTCTGCAATTGGGAGGACAGTCATCTCCACATCATGAGAAGCTTGGAAGGTCCCAGTCTCTCATTGACACCAGAGTTGCTCTGGCAAGCTCTTTGCTGGATAGCAAGCCTAACTTTTGATGCCAACAACTTTTTTTGATGCCAATACAACTTTTTGATGTATTGAAGTACATCTGACTTTAGGAGGCTCCGCTAAGTGATTTGGGCAAGAAGGGTGTCCCTGGGGAACATCCAGCCTGTGGACCTCACCACTGGATTTGCAAGGCAGGCACTCACCTCTGCTGGCATTTGACTGAGGAAGCAGCACCACAGCTTCTTCTCCTTCCAGAGACAGGTCTTGGAGATCTTTTACGGAGCAGTAGGAAACAGGTTGTAGGCTGTGCAGAAGCCACCCAGAACCATACAAGCAGTGAACTTTCTGCTTCCCATGGCTGTTCCCCTCCCCAGCTCTTACTTCAGGGCACAGCCCATATGAAACCCAGGGGACAGGAGGAGCTCTGAGGAGCAGAGAGCCCTCCTGGTGGGAAGTCCTGCACCACCTCTGCCCCAGCAGCCCCGTCAGGCTGGAGTGTGGGGAGAGCGGTGGTGGGCGGCTGTGGGAACACAGGGCTGAGCAGGAACAGCTGGATTCACCCTGTCCTGCCCAGTGCTCCAAGGAACTGCTGTTTCCAGCTAAGTGAGAAAGGTCAGTCAGTCAGGAAACTAATATTTTCAGGCATATTAAACCACTTGGTATTGGCTGAAGAATCTTCACAAATGACTAGGCTGCTTGAAAACGTTAACGACAATTAAAACAGGAGAGACAAGCCCAAAGAGGCAATACTGCAGAGAAAGAAAAGCAAAGAAATTATGATGATGACCTTACATACATACACACACGTATTCACACACGTTTTAATCATGTTAACATACAACCATGGGAAGAAAAAAATATCCTTGGCTTTTCCACACTTTCTTCACAGAAGACCATGTATGTACCTCATTTCTCTAATCAGAAGAGCCGTATTCTGCCTTTATCCAATGGCTTCCTAGACCTGTTGAGGTGAGAAAGGCCAGTAGAAGCACTCCTTTGGGGGTCTCCCTCCAAATGGGAGGGGAAATAAAGCTGCCCGAGGACAAACCACCTTCCTAAAGCCAAAGAAGGACTCAAACACTGACAAAGTTTGATGAGACCAGCCCTGATCAATGTTCCAGAAACTGCCACAGGAGAAAAGAAAGTGTGTGTGTGTGTGAATATATGTAAAACCCTAGTGGAAATACCTACAGAAATTGTGCAGAAAATATGATTTCCAGTAATTCTACTTCCACATGCTTGAAAAAGATTAGCAGAGCCCCAGAAGTATGAGATAGGCTTAAAAACCAGCAATCTCTGTCAATCAATAGACCAGTGCTTTCTTTCTGACGGCTCATCAATTATGGCCTTTTGGAATTCACTTGGGACACATTTTTGAATTTTGAAGCATGTTCATGAGGGAGAAACCTGTTTGACTGTAATTTCATTTTGGCTAAAATCACAAATGTCAGCTTTCACATGAGCATCAATGGGAAGACAAGAGGTGTCAGTGTCACAGTCCCAGGGAATTGGCTGCTGCAAGGGGGAGGAGATCAACCAGGCTGGATGGATGTAAGTCCTGGACACCTTTTGATTCTCACAAACTGTGCAACCAGATGTCCACACTTCCCAACCCCACCCACTGGGTAAAGCACCTGCTCTCTCCAGTCCCAAAAACCTGGGAACTGTATTTGTTTCACTGCTTTCCCCAGGTGCAGAAAATCTGTGCTGAGTTTCCCCCTTCGACATGAAGACACGAGTGTGACACAGCATGCTCGGCCTCTCTTCCAGCGATGTTCTCCATGGCTGGTCCAGTGACACTCATGAACTGACACCACCTTTCAGAGGCAGCAGCCCGCTAAATGTCTGTCTGGTGCCTGTTGTTCACAGGAAACTGCCCTTTCAGCTTTGATTCCTTTGAGATGGAGATCATAGAATGGTTAGAGTTGGAAGGGACCTTGAAGATCATCGAGTTCCAACCCCCCTGCCATGGGCAGGGACATCTCCCACTAGACCAGGTTTCTCAAAGCCTCATCAAGCCTGGCCTGAAATACTTCCAGGGATGGGGCATCCACAACTTCTCTGGGCAACCTGTTCCAGTGCCTCACCACCCTCACAGTAAAGAATTTTTTCCTAAGATCCAATCTAAATCATCCCTCTTCCAGTTTAAAACCATTACCACTTGTCCTATCACCCCACTTCCTGACCAAGAGTCCCTCTCCAGCTCTCCTGGAGCTCCCTTCAGATCCTGGAAGGCTTCTCTAAGGTCTCCCCGGAGCCTTCTCTTCTCCAGGATGAAGAGCCCCAGCTCCCTCAGCCTGCAAAGTTTGTCTACACGTGAAAATGTTCCCAGAATAGCTGTGCCAACATCGAAATGAGTCTGGAGGACACAACCCTCCCCAGCTTAGAAACACGTTTGAAATGAAATCAGTTCCCTGAACGGTTTAGCCACTGCCAGCAAAAGGCCAATGAAGACTCCTGCACTGCTTACATGGGTGGAAGAGGGAAGGAAAGGATATTTTTAATGCTCCTAATTGGCAAAACTTTTAAAGTGTAGAGGATGCTGCAATTTTACCCAAATTAGGAAGGAACAACTTCAAACTACTTTTAGTTATCTGACTCTGCCTCCTCACCAGCAGACTCAGACCACTGTAAACCTCACATAAGCTGGTTTAGCTCCTTCTGGCAATTACCACAGCCAGGTGTGAGCATCCAAGCACATCTCCATTTGGGATGTTCTCTGCTTTAATTACATCTATTTAGAGTCACTTGGGCAAATCCAGTAGAACTTCTCTCCTCCAGAGCAGAGGCCAAGTACTAATTGCTTAGCCCCAATTCTGCGCCCAGCCTCAAGCAGCATTATCAAGCCTGTGCACACTAAGTGTGTACAAGTCGACCTATGGCCAATAAAAATTTCTAAAATTGCTCTTGCTGTATGGAATTTCCCAAGTCCTTCTCAGCCTTCCTAGAAGGTGATTTTAAAGGCACAAGAGTTTGAGTCCAGGGGAGCTGCTGTCTGATGTTTGCAATTATATACTCCTTCAAGGCAGCTTTGATTGAAAAAAAAAAGACTAATTCCTACAATATGTACTTCAGAGAGAAAATCCCACCAGCAGCAAGCACACCAGTGGAGGAGATCTCTGGGCAATCCTCATGCCTTGGTGGTGTGTAGGCTATAAAGATTAACAGAGGTGCCAACAGGCCATGGATTTCAGCACAGATGCTCTCACCTTGTATTTTTGGGTGCTGAGACATGGGGATCCACCATCCTTCTTACAGGTCCTCTGGGTTATGTGGCCGGTTTGCAGGACCATAAAGATCAGGATCCCGGAGGCATTGCTGAATGTGTGGGAGTGGAGATGAGGAAATTCATGAGTGAGATTATCCAGCATAGGATGCTTACGGCACTTCAGAGGTCGGCTGAAGAACTTAAGGCACCAATGTTTAACTCTTGTTATGTGAGCAGACTCCTGGGGTGTTGTCAGCACCAATCGTGCATCATAAGGCATTGACATTTCTTCTGAAAGCATGCTGCCTCATGGGACAGCCAGCCAATTATCTTGATTTCTCAGCAAATATGGTACATGAAACTTATAGATTTATGGCTGTATCAGAGGAAATAGGAAATTTCCACACCATATTTAACCTCTAGCTCTGCTGAATTCCTACAGCGACTCTAAGCATTCAAAGCGAGACCTTGTGTCTCACCCACCTCATGAATGCCCATACTTCCTGCAGCAGAGCTTTGCCCTCACTCAAACATCCTCAGAAACTTCACGCATGTGAAATTTTCCACTCTCTGATATGTTCTTATCGGACAACACCTACTGCTGAATGAAATACCGGAGCTGAGAAAATCATTGGCATTCCTCTTTATTACCACTACCACAATTTTTTATCATACCTGTCTTCCAAGGAAGAGGAATTTTATAACAGGTCTCAGAAGCTGGCCAGGATATATAGGAGATGATGTCTTTGCCCATCAAAACTTGGCTCAAGATTGGTAGGGAAAGGATTTCTTGATGTTTGTTCCCAGCTCTGTAGTCTCTATGCCAGGCTGCTCCCTCCAGGTTACTTTGCAAGAGACCTTGCTTCCTCTGGAAGGTGGAGAAAATTGCTTTATTTTTGCATGAGGAAAGCCCTTATTGCACAACAGTGGGTGTTGGACTGTCTTCTCCACAGACAGGATGGCTGCCTGGCAGGTGTCCGGGATGAGTCTCACTCTGGGGTCTTCTGAAGTCACTGATGAGTCAGAAAGAATGGGACACTTTTGGACACATCAAGAAACATCTCAGACAAAAGAAATGAGGTGGAGGAGGGCTCATACAGATGATCAGAGCTGAGCATTGAACGTGCCTCCATCCCCTTGCCCATAGGGGCCAACATTATGTTCTTCCACTTACGACAATAGATTTCTGGTAAGGGACTAATGGTCCATGATTTATGCCTCTGCAGCCACAGGTACATCATGACAGTTTACAAGCTGCACTGGGCTTGAAGCCCAATGAGAAGGATGAACACTCATCCTCCTTCTAGGTAGGTAATCACCGTAGCCCACTTTAAGGCATGAACAACATCAAAGCATCAAAGGGGGTTGGTTACTAGAAAGTTCTTGCCTTTCTGTTGTAGTCTTTCTTTTTTTTTACCTGAAATAATTCTTCAAATTACAAGTTGGTTGAACCAGATCATTCCATCTGCACATGATTAAAGGGATATATCAGGGTATGACTGCAGCAGCCAACACCCTCTCTGAGTCTGAGGGATTTATCTGGAAGTGAAGAAGAGGGTGGGTATGTGTATGTTTGTGCTGAGTTCCTGTGCAACAAAGAGAATGTTTAAGACACAGAAGCAGAAAACTGAGAAAGAAACGTTCCATGGGATAAATTCTATCATAACAACCAAGGTGTCAAAAAAAAAAAAAAAAGAAAAAAAAACCCTAAACNTAAACCAGATACAATTCAGTGTCTCAGAGAGAGCATCCCATGGCCACCAAACCTCCTGTGTGATCACATTTTCAAATATTCCAAAATAACAATTAAAAATGTGATGACAGGACTCATGGATTCCATAGCATACCCATATCTGAGAAACAAGGTATGAGTTTCCTCAAAAGATGAACTTGCCTGCCTCAGGTCACCTTCCCTGAGCTTTCTTTATGAGTGTGTTGTGAAGGTGACATTTGGTAACTTCTCCGTAACTCGCCGTTTGTGTAAATCATGCAATACCGTGGTCTGGACTCGACAGCGTATGGAGTCTGTTGTGTCATGGTGCGAGAAGGTGTGATGCACTGCAGATGGACTGCATGCAATTATAACTCTCTCTGTCTGCCATAAGCCCATGGTGACACAACCCACACAAGGCTGCTGTCTCTCTGGCAGGCAGCAGCCTGATGTGGAGGTCCATGCCCAGGTCCAGCTGCCCTTGGGTCTCGCCAGGAGGCTGTGTGCGGTACCCAGCCGCTTTTCACCCTGTGGGACCATGTTCTGATGCATCTAACTGTTCCCTTTCCTTTCTCACAGCTGACAAAGAGGCTGATGAATACTACATGAGGAGGAGACACCTGCCCGACCTGGCAGCCCGGGGCACGCTCCCTATCAACGTCATCAAAATGTCTCAACAAACCAACCACAGGGAGAGGCCTCGCCGTCCCATCAGGGCCATGTCCCAGGACAGAGTGCTGTCTCCTGAGAGGATCATGCCCGAGGAGTTTAGCATGTCCTATGAACGGATCCTCTCAGACGAGCAGCTTCTGTCCGCGGAGCGCCTCCACTCCCAAGACCCCCTGCTCTCCCCGGAGCGGTCGGGGTACCCCGAGCAGTCTATGTCGCGGGCATTGTCACACACAGACGTCTTTGTATCAACACCCGTCTTGGATCGCTACAGGATGACAAAAATGCACTCCCATCCCAGTGCCTCAAATAACTTGTACAATACCTTAAGTATGAACCCAACCTCCGCCAAGCGCCAAGCCTTCGCCTCCCGACGAACACACACGGTAGAACAACTGCATTATATTCCAGGACACCACCACCACTACCGCACAGCGAGCAAAACAGAGGTGACTGTTTGATATGACCTCGTGCATTGTAGATACTCATTAAGGACTTGGGGTGGCCACAGCACCCCATCCTGCAGTGGCCTTATAGGCCAAGATAACCTCTAATAACTCAGTGTCTGAAGAGACTTCTCTGACAGTCCCATCCACGTTGTTGTTTTTAAAGCCACCCCTTCATCGGTGACATAAGAAGAACCCAAGCGAGCAAACAGACGACAGTGAGGGATAATAGAGGAAATTTCCTGACGCGTATCAGTTTCTGTCAAAGAAAGCCATAGTAGTAGATGGCTCCTTCCAAGGGCTCACCTGCATCATCTCATTGTTTTTATGAATTCAGGACTTTTCAGTTGCTACGAGTGGAAGCAGTCTTAAGCAGCCCAAGACAGGGAGGAGGAAATGCAGCGCCCCGTCCTGGTAGGAAGGGGTCCCGTTCTCACTCCTCATGCCTGTCCTCACGTTTGGCCTTTCTGTGGCAAGTATGTAAACTTTTGGCTGCTGGAGATCACCTCCAGACTGCTCAATATCAGCCAGCACCCATACATCTGTTCTTCCTCACCCTTGGAGCAAATTCAAGGGCAGACTTCCTTAGGGGACTGGCAGATCTAGGGACAAGAATAGCCTGGCTGAGAAATAAAGTTTTAGTTTATATTAAATATACTCATAAGATAAAAATATACTAGTGCCTACAAATCGCCTGCTCTCTCAGTGTAGGAAGTAGTGGGGTTGATGTGTTCAATAAGCACAAATATGCTGAAATGCTTGTTAGACCCTTTTCTCCACTCATTCTAGTATCTTGGTGTCTCCAGCATGTAAATAGGAAGGAGGAAGAGGGTTTCTCTTCCTCCAGCTTCTTCCCACTGCTGAACCTAAAGCACCAGAACCCGTTCAGCTTCACACCGCTGACCTGTGCTGGGGGAAGTCTTGCCTCCACTGAGACCTCTGCAAGGCAAGGCTACCACAAGTTTCATCGAGCCTGGATTTCTCCCTAGAAGTTTATTTTCCTGACAGCACTTTCCACTGGCCCAGTTCCCCTGTTTCTCAACATGTTTTCTCCTCTCAGTTGCAACCTCGACCGCCGTATGTAGCAAATCTTTTTCTAGCCCTCAGCAGAAGCACAAAGCTGAGGGTGTCTGACTACCGAACAGCAGGTCGGTAACTTTCCATGATTTTCTCTCCATCTAATGGCCCCCCAAGAAAACCTTCCAAATTCCAATTCCACTGAGTACCAATCCTAACCATGAAGACAGTTACATTTCATGCATATAAAATATATATCCAGCATAATTATAATAAATGGGCATGTTGTATATCTGATATTATGCTGATTAGATACTGTATATTTGTAAAATCTTTAAAATGTAGACTCGTGGGTCCAGAATTTGTGAGGGTTTTACCTTTGGCTTTCAGGCCAGATTGGGCTTTGCTTTGTTATTTTGTTGGTTTTGGTTTTGGTTTTGTTAGTTTGGGTTTTTTTTCCTTGAATTTTTTGTTCCTATCAAATTCTATAGAACTCACACGAGAACGTACTTCTGTGGCCAGGAAAAGGTCTCAGAGGTTTTGAAGGAGAACCAGACCCAGTGCTGGACACTCTCCAGCTCTCACTGCCCATGGTGTGCACTCAAAGCCCCACCACACGCATACACCCATGGTGCCAATCTGAAGGGTGGGCATGCTCCCTCCTCTGGGTGAAACGATGACTGACTTCAGGCCATAAACTCATTCCCGTACAGTACTGCCCTCTTTGTGTTCTGCATCCCCACAATGAGTCTTTTCCTACACAGCTCTTCACTAAACTTTTTAAATTAGCTCTGCCCCTTCTCCCTCCCCTCAAATACCTCCCACCTCCTGGCCTTAATGATGTTCCTAGCTCAACACGTTGGTCCTGTAGCGTACAATGACCATAGGCTGTTGTGAGCTTGAGTCTTGTGTGGAGGCCCGTGATGCAGCACCAGGTTTGCCTGGTGCAGAGTAGGCAGGAGGAGCGTGCCGTCTTCCCCTCGTGGGATTTAGAGGTAGGACCTCAGTGAGGTGGCTGTGTGGTCTTTCTCTTTCCCAAACTGTCCTGGGACTGCTGGCCCTAGTTCACAAGCTTTCTTCTGCTCTGCCTGATGGAGACTGTGTTCGGGAAGGACTCCACCTGTGAGAAGTACTGGGGCTTTGTTTGACGGAAACTGAGCTAAGAAGGAATAAATAAAGAGTCTCCATGGTTCAGAGAGTTATTACCATGAAGCCTTGAGCAAAACCATTCTGGGCAACAACCAGAATTGTCCATGGATTAGGGTGGCAGTTCATGGCATGGGGCAGGGGGGCGGTGAGAGAGAAAAGGCTCACACCTCACCTCCTGACCCCTTCGCTTGATGGACACTTCTCTCCCCTGACTACCTCCAAGCTCCTCAGCTCAGTCACTGGATATTTCTTCACAGAAGTCAACCCCAGTGAAAATGTTGCCCTTGCTGACCTTACCACAGACCGACTGAAGTTTGTGACTCTTGTGAAGAGCAGAGAAACGCACATGGCTGATGGGGAGGCAGTCCCTGCTAAGGTTCTGGGGCTCTTTCATTCTCTCTTGGCCCAAGAAAAGCCAGGATCTTCCCCTCTGCAAGCAGGGAGATGTGAACACTGTGGGAGAGGAGAGTCCACCAGGAGAGTCTCCAGGAGCTGAGGTGGCAGAGCCGGAGGAGCAGAGGTGACCATGTGAGGCCATGGGTAGGTGAATACTCCTCTCTTTCCATTTCCATAGCTATATGTCTCGACCTCCAGTCTTCGTCTAAATGTTCCATTCGTGAACTAAGGAAGTGCTGGACCAGATGCAAATATGGAAATTTTTCACTCCAGTAGCCCATGCAGATGCTGTGCTCTGCTCCAGGCCATTTGACCTCAGAGCCTGCTCTTGTTCTGACTGACAAATATCAGAGGCCCTCTGCTAACTTGTCCTACCTGGGCAATAATCCCCCAAAGAAATCTTAGCCCCATTTCCTCGTGTTTTCCACTTTTTCCTCCCACTCAACTGTTTCAAGCAGATGTGTCCAGCAAGAACCATCAAAAAGCCTTTTTAGGCCAAAACTCTTCAGGGACTCTGCCACCACCACTGAAAATTATCAGCAAATTTCTTTGGGAAGGCACCAGGTGGGGGTTGACCACAATTTGTGCCTGGGCACCATGTGTGCTCTTGGCTTGCTTTGTGTGCTGGAATGGGCTGGTAGATAAGCCGTGGCATTTCAGCATGCACAGGTGTTCTTATGTCATTTTTTTCCCTTACACCTCGTTCTGAGTGTTTGTCACTGAAAGGACACTTGGTCCAAGACTGGGTGCCACGATCCACAGCCTGGTCCCCAGCATTTTGGTTCCCCGTGGCCAGCATGTGGTGGTAATGGTATCACCCCCCTATTCCGCAGAGACATTATGAGGGTTCGTACCATAATGTCTATGAAGTGCTTTGAGACCCTCTCACAACAGACACTGTGGAACAGCAAAGCATTTTTCTTAGTATTGTCCATCACTGTTGTCCTGCCACATCGCGTCCGATGTGCTGCAATCCAGTGTCTGTCCAGAAGGAGAGTGCCGGGGTGGGGGAGATGCAGTCCCCCAGGTTTCCCATGGTTTTCCTTCTGGTCAGGGTCCCTCGCAGGCAACAGCTCTAAGGGATGCTGTTCCCTGCATTTTGACCTTTCTGCTCTCTTCTCCTCATGTCTGAGTCACCACAACATTCTGCACTAAGGAGAAAAGCAGGAAGCAGTCACATTCCTATGTACAATAAAATATAACCTGCCTTGATAATCTAATATACTCTGAAGAATTGATCTGTCTTTTTCTCCAACCCACAGGTGGAAACACACATCTGTGGAGCGTCCAGTTCCCAGAGTGCATGTGCAGGGACTGGGGGAGGCTGATGTAGAAAAGTTTATATTATTTCCTACAAACTGATAATTATTTGCATTCCCCAAGCAGCAACACATAGTAGCAAGCTGCACTGGATTTTATACAACTCTCTCATTAGTACAGATACATGTATGTGTATATATACACACACACAAACCCATATATATGCATACATACTGTAAAACGCAATCTTTAAGTTCTGACTGACCCTGTACCAGTCTAAGCTTCCAAACGATAGTGAATCACTCCTTGAAATGTGGAAAACTATTTTTAATGAACCACAGAGATCACCACATGGAACGGAAATTTTGTCATAGAAAATTCTTCTAAACAGTGAATCGTGTTTTAAGGAAAAAAATTAAATATTTTTCAATGTTTTAATGTTCCTTTTATAAATGACGATCTGTTACTCGGGGGTGGGGGTGGGGGTGGGTGGGAAGAAACAGGGACAGTTGCCCAGGAGTAAGCCCTCCTTTCCTGGCCTAGATTTAATTTCTCTCTACTGTTCTGCTAGCCTGGCTGGCTGCAACGCTGCTGCCGTGAACCCGGGCTTCCCGCACCCGAATTTCTCTTCTTGTGTCTACCAGAAGCATTCCCACCAGGAATCCGCAGGAATCCACCAGGAAGCCTGGCAGTCAGTTTTTGTAAGAGATGGGTGGGTGGTTCCTGGTAGCTGGGAAGATGTCTTCGGCTTCTTCCACTACAGCTGACAAAATCATCGCAAAACAGGGTAACTTTAATTGTATTTGAAGTAAGTGTTCTAAATTGTGATCAATTTGCCATCTTCTGTTCATGTGATGGAGAAATAGCTTGTCTTAGCTCTGTTTCAGATGTAGTGCTTAATCCAGAAGGAGGGACTCTGCTGAAATATATTTAACACCCACAGCCTTCGTGTTCAAGTATGTTTCAGATGAGTGAAAAGCTCGTGGGGGAAATAGGTGAGAAAGGGGCTTAAATATTTTCATAAAAAAGTGTTGTTAGCAATAAGCCTGTGTTTGGGCTGCTTCTTAGAGAACAGCCATTCTTGTGTTGTGTGTCCGTGGGTGGATGGTAGAAGATCCCATTCCCAACCTCTCTGAGCTGGTTCTTGGCTGCCGAGGAGGCGCCCTCACCGAGCCCAAAACCCAGCTGGGGAAAACCAACCGTTGCCTCACCCCTCTGGTGGCCCCGGGGGCGAGGGGAGAGTCGGACGATCCCGTTCGAGCACGGTCATACAAATGTGAACGAGATCTCAGCCCTCAGCAGCGAGCGAGGCGGCGTCCTGTGTCTCTGCCGTGGCCGCAGGATGCCCGGGAGGTCTCCATCCCCACCGCCTCCCCCGGGAGGAGAGGCGCATCCCACCACCCTCGCCCCTCTGCCCCTGCGCTTCATAACGGCTCCCGACCGTCTGTCCGCAGACCCCTTAGACATTTTTTGTAGCAAGAATTTCTTGGCTCTGAGAAAGACAACTTCTTACTGTAATATTTTTAGTTTGGGGGACAATATTTCCTAAGAGGGGTTAAGTGGATATTTTTGTGCTTTAGCCCAGTTTATGGATTCCATGTTTATTATACAGTAGTACCGAAGAGGAAGTACATTTGTATCTGTAACTTTGCACAGACTCTTGGTTAACCATTAAACAAGCTTCAAGATGAGCAGTATTTGACTGTTTTTCTCTGTATTATTCTTGTTGTTATACTTACCTGTAAAAGCACATTCTGTATGTACTGTAAACAAAAATATTATCAGTTTAGTAAAATTTAGAGTCTTAAGGATTTTTCCACTTTTGTCAGTAACAAATATTTATGGATTAAAAAATAAAGGCAATTTCAACATAGAAATTGTTTCTCTTTTTGATATCTGATGGGGAATAAAAAAAAGAAAAAAAGAAAAAAAAAGAGGTCATTTTCTTGGCCACCTTCCCAATCTTTGTAACCAGCATTTGAAAGGTAGATATCTATATTTCTGTGTGTAGTTAAATAGCATCTATTAAAATGAATGCTACAAGGTCTGGAAGAGTCATTATTTTTATGTATTTATTTACTGCATTTCATCATCGTGCCAGAAAATAGCAGGGGGAGAGGCGAGGCATTACTGTTTGCTGTAAAAATCTGTCATGCAAGCCTGTAAGGTTTTATTTTAAAGTTGCCCTTCTTTAATTTTGCATTCATAAGCTGTGATTCCTTCTCCACCCAGAAACCCTTGTTTGTGCAAAGCCAGAACTTGTGAAATGTCCCACAGCTCTGGATCTTCACTTCTGCTATTGGCACCGTGGCACACTCGGTAGTTTCCTCATCATTCTTTTGAGGTTTTAGGGGTGCCAGGGAGGCCAGAGCGTGCCCCTCATTAAACAGCCCCCACTGCTCCCAAGGGTGAAACTGCATTTTCATTTCTACCAGCTCTGAGTCTGGGGTTTCTTACTCCTACGTCTGGCTGGGAAAAAAACAGCCAAGGTTTTTTCTCTTGCTTTTTGCAGAGGAAATGTCAAAATTTATATCGCCATTTTCCTATTAATTTGCCTTCAGCATTATGCAAATTTGCTTACATGAAAGATGCGGTGGCCGGTAATTGGGAAGGGTTGCTGGAAATCAAAATTGCTGCAGCACCATCACCCTTTCTCAGCGCAACCCTGGGAGTGGATGGAGGAGGGCAGGCACCGCGGGCACTGCTGCCCTCCCAGCGTGGAGCTGCTCCAGCCCATCCCTGTGCTGCAGGGCTCTGGGAGAAGCTCTGCTCATCCAGTTGTCCCACGTCCCTGCCCCTGGTCCTTCTCTGCCACCTTGCAACTCTGGCACTGAGCCCCAGAGTGCTGCTGAGACACCGTCACAGGGCTAAAGCCCCAGGGGTCCTTCCCCACCGCCTCCTTCATGTGCTGCACAGGTCATCAAATCCCCATCACTCGCCAACCAAGCCCCAAGCTCTCCTCTCCAGCTTTTTGTCAGGCACAGCTTTCTTGTTGCTTTGCTGCTGAGCCTAAATAATTAAACAAGCTTTGAGGAGTAACACTCTGCTACCACCAAGAGAAGACAATCATCTTCCAGGGTAGGTCCAGGGGGAAGACAAGAGCCGTTTGTAGCCCTTTGGCCAGAACAGTGCTCGGGCTTTCCTATCTCCATAACAGCAGAGCTCAGGGTCAGCAAGGCATAAGCAGCACATCCTAAGGAACAGAGGAACCCAGTAGAGCTAATTAAAATGCATTTTTAAGGCAGAAGTTTCATTTTGCCTGGCAGTTCTATTCATAATTACCCAGTCCTTTGTAGCACAAATAAGTGGGGAGGGAGCATTTGGGAATTAGCTAATTTCTTCACTTCCCATAAAAGGTATTGAAGAGAACAGCAGGATTTATGGTGTTGAGAGCCAGTGATGACTGAGATGAAGCTGAAGCCAATTCTTACCTCAAAGGACAATAAATCCCACTGTTTCCAATTCCTGTAATAAGTGATTTCAGTACATTGGGGAAGTGCTTACTCTCTGTTAGCCAGCCTTCATTCAAGCTGTCTTCACTGGCCCCACTAATGATCTCTGCAGGATCCCTGGTGGTGGCCTGGAGAGGTTTCTCCAGTGACCTGGGCACTACTCCAGATGAGGTCTCTGCCAACCAGTCCCTGCAATGCGGGGTAAGACTTTGTACGTGTGACTGGAGGGACACTTTTCTGGGTGTCATAGAAAAGGGTGAGCACCTGGCCCAGGCAGAACAGGCTGTCGAACCCAGTGGTCCGGTTCCTGGGTAACACAGCTGGCATCTCCCCAGGCTTCATGGTCCCTGAAGTGGTCCCTGCCCTCTGACAGCACGCAGCTGGCCAGACCATGGTGCAGTTCATTGCCACGTTGTCTGGGGAAGGTATGGAGATGAAGACCCCACCTCATCTCTGGGGAAGGTATGGAGATGAAGACCCCACCTCATCTCTGGGAAAGGTATAGAGATGAAGGCCCCACCTCATCTCTGGGGAAGGTATGGAGATGAAGGCCCCACCTCATCTCTCTGGGGAATTGTGCATGGTGCAGAGGTGTTCTGGCAAATCTGCCTGGTGGGATGGGTGCAGGCTGAGCAGGTCTCTGTGATCTCACTGAGGATCCAGATATCACAGAGCACAAAAAGGGCAAGACCAGCTCTGGGGCAAGACAGGGGCTCTGTCAAATGAAAAACCTTTGTCTGGAAGCACTTGGGGATGGGAATGATGTGTGGGGTTACCCGAGGAGCAATATAGGGCTGGATATTGCCAGCCATTTCTTCTCCTTGATGGAGGGAGCTTGGTTAAAGGTCACTCCTAAAGCAGGGTTCTGGTGTCACCTCCTCACACCAGTGTTAGAACAGAGCAGAGCCAGAACTGCAGGAAGCCAAAAGACTCCTTTAGCAAAGCAGCAATCCCTCCGTCTGGGAAGGCTAAGATCCACACACATGAAAAAAGACAGAACTGTGTCCACTCCTTAAAAAGCAAAATCCAGAAACACTTCTGGGAAGCCTCAAAGATGCTGTTGAAGTCTGAAGGACAGAAGTCCAAGTGGGAGGGGTGACCATTCTATCGGTCACATCTGCCCAGCAGCTCTCCTGTCCCTGGGTACAACATTTGAGGATGTTTCCCAAACCTAAAGATTAGCACTGCTCCATTTCCCTGGAAAGGTGTTGAAAAATGATGAAGAATTAGACTTCAGGATAATTAACACCTGTCAGCATGGGTTTAAGAAAAGCTGATCTTGCCAAACAAACTTGAATGAATTCTCTGATGTTCTCACAACTTGGGCCGCAAGGATGATGTGTAGGTGCAATACATTTAGTCTTTTCTTCTGGATCTTGCACTGCTTGGCAAGTTGATGGAGATTTTTATCACTGCACATCCTTGAGAAAGCTGATGTGAAAAGGGTGCCACAGAAGGAAACCAGAGAGTGGGTTTCAGTGGGCTTTACCCCCTGAAGAGCTGTTGCAAATGGCATTTGGCAGAGCTTAGCACAAAGACCACACACTTTTCAACACTGCTGTGATCAGCAGTCCAGAAGTAAGGATGAAACTGTTGCTGCTAAAACTTTCAGAAGACACAGAGGATTTGGGATACAATGAGCCATGTAAGAGGGAAGTTCTGAGTCAAGGGTGGGCTGGGTCCTTTGAACAGAAAGTGTCCTAATGCTGCAGGTGAAATCAGACCTGTAGGAACTGGAGCGGGGCTGCTGGGATGGATATAGATACCTCAGTGGAGAAGCAGTTCAACTCAAAACTGAGACAGGGAAATGCTTTTCAGAGAAGTTTTTATGAAGCTCAGCATTTTAGTGCATAGTGAGAGGCTGAGAGGTGACTTGGTCACTAGTTATAAGCATTTTGAGGAGGTTAAAAGTGCAGGGTATTAAAGAGCTCTTTAATCCACTATCAGAAGAACCAACTGACGAACGCTGAAGCCAGATAGACCATCACTGGAACAAACTGTCAAAGAGAGACTAAATGGATGATATTTTTGCCATAGTTAAGGCTATGTGGCTTCTAACTCTAAGTCTTAATGCCAAGGTGATTCTTTGAACAGGATACCACCTTTCTCTCAGCTATTTTCATAGAAAAAATCTACAACTCAGTGAGTTGAAGCTCACTTCAAACCTGGAAGTGTTTTCTGCCCACAAAGGAGGGTTCTGTTTCCACAAGGCATTTCCTCTCAGGCAGTAACACTCTTAAAAGCATTTAATAATTAATGTAGCTTTGCAAGAGCCTTCAGAAGCATTACCATCCCCTGCAGAGCAGAGAGGACATTAGAAGGAGAGACCTTCGGAAGTGACTCACCCCAGCCACAGAGTGAGTCAGGAGCAGACTGGGAATACAGCACAGTCCCCCATCTCCTTCCTGGCTCAAATGCCAGGTAGGAGCTCTTTTTCTCTGCTTCTAGGTTTAGGAAGCACGTTTCTGCTTATTTTCACTTGAACTTGGGGCTGCTGATAAAGCTCAGCCTCTGCCAAAAGAGCCGTGTGCTTCAGGTCTGCTGTAACCACAGAGGGTTGCTGTGGGAGAGGGAGATCTAGTGGAGGGCAGAGGACAAATCAGCATGTTGCCATTTCACTATCCAAATGTGCCTGGGAAGGCTTTTTCCTCATCTTTCTGTTTCCCATCTTTTGCTTGGCACAAGACTGCACCAGGTCAGAAATCAACTGAGGGCCGACTCTATGGTCTTTCAGAGGATTTAGTGCCAAATTGCAGCCTCAGAACTCCTTAGGAACTGGATCTTCTCAGGGATTTTGTAGGGTTATGTCGGACTGAGGCATTTACAGTGATCAAAACTCTGCTTGGCTGAAACAAAGTGCAGGAGGAACCTCGGTTCTCCCAGACCAGGATTCATCTGTCCCTGCTTCAGCAGCTGAAAGTGGGATGCCTCAGTGCAAACTGCAATAGGTGACCAATACAAGTTGTTCTCTGGGAAGACCCACAGAGGGGCCTAGGGCACATAATTCTGACATATTTAAAATGTGAATGACAACTGCACTGTTCAGGGTTCAACCAGCAAAGTCTCCCAGACACCACACTTCCCTCTAGCAGGATGGGATTACCCAGGCACTTCAGATCCCAAAGATTTCCCCAGCAAGAAGTGGTTCTCCTGCTTCAGCCCTCAGGTCTGCTCCATCAAGCTGCCCTCAAAACACCAACCCTTGGGTTACCTAGCCCTGACCCTTCTTCTGTGTTAGTGACAGCAGCAGGAGACTGAAGGAGCCTGGGAGAAGACTTGTTGTGAAAGCAGCATAGATTTTTATGGCCACCTTTGGTCTTTACTGCACCTGCCACCACAAGCTATGATCGAGCGCCAGAATAGGCCAGACTTTTGGAATCTGTAGACTCATCACTGGGAAGTCAGGAAGGTCTGTGCCGTGGCAGGATCTGTGCTGCAGGCTGATCTGCCAGGACCTGACCTATCTAGTACCGGTTCATTTGGAGAGTCCTCCAAAGAGAGTGAAATATTACACAGAGGTTTCTATTCCAAGCTGAAGTGGGAGATGGAAGAAGAATAACTGGGGCATGATTTCAGGACAGTGAGGGTTGGATCTGCCCACACTAACATCCAAAAACTCTTGAAAGCTTTTTTGACCCTTGCTGCTGCTCCTGTGCTGCCTCCTGGATGATGTGCACTGTGTGCACCTCTATCACAGACTCAGCCAGATGGTCATCTTCTTTGACTTATTAAGTCCAACATTCAGGTTCTTCCACCTTGCTATTGGCCTTAAAAAAAAATAAAATAGAGGACTGCTCGTGGTCTATGCGGCTTTCTAGGTCAGCAGGAGGTGTGTCGCTTGCTCAGCTGCGTGACTCAGACGCTTTCCCAAAGCACACAGGGCTGGCAGCCAGACATTGGCAAATCTGCAACCAGGAAAGTCAAGTGGCAAGTGCGGTACGAGAGACAGTCACAGCACTGAACTGTGAAAAGGAAAGATGTTCCAGGCTTCCCATCTTGGAATAATCAGGGGGTGCTGGCTGCTGTGCAGATCAACAGACTGTAAAACCACCATGTACTCCTTTTGCGGTTGCTTCGAAGCAGCAGAAAGGCGCTGGTTGGGAGAAGGGAATGCACAGGACGGCTCCTGGAGGGCAAAGACATCCCACGTATGAATGAGGGGCTGGCAGCGATTCTTCATCTTCAGGCATGAAGCATGGTTAACCACAATTGAAAATGCAGAATTGGCTCCAAGAAGATAATCATGTCATTAATGTGTTAGACCGAGATGGAGACATCTCTGATGGCAACAGCGCGGTGCCGAGCAGCGCTCCATACGCCGCAGGTGTTCGTTGCTCGTGCCACGGGCTGCAGAGGCTGGATGGGCTACAGCCATTTCATCCGATCTCAGCTCCGTGGCCCCTGTGACTTGCCATGTAGCTGGCCCAGCACTGGGCATCTGTTTTGGGATGCCATCACCGCTGCACACACAGTGAGCATTGTACTGGCTGGAGGAGCTCAGATCTGAACCGGTCCCATCCACAATCCTGGAGATGAACTTACAGCCAGGGATGCTGGCAGCCATGTGCTTCCTGATGATGGTATGACCACATTCCTCAGGGGCTATGGACTTCGATAAATCAAAAGATTTAGCAAAGAGCTAAGAGGAGCTGCTTGCAGCACTCTTCTAAATCACCTTTTGTGTCCACATTGTGCTACTCACGTAAGTTAAGACTCACTTTCCCCATCGGGGAGATCATGGCAGAATATGCAAGCGGGGAACTGCCCTTGGGTGTTTGCTGAAGTTCACTGTAGAGGCAAAAAAAAGAGAGGGGGGAGGAACCTCTCTCTGCAGGTAAGGGCTGTTGCTCATTCAGATAAACAGGGCAGGCGCAGGGAGGAAATGTGCTGCCAGCAGCCCAGCAGCCATGCAGAGACACAGCAAACAGCCACGGTGCAGGGATAAAAAGCATTAAGGCAAGACACTACCCGAGAGAAAAAATAAATAAATAATCCTTTACCTTATCTTTTTCTGAATCAAAAAGTACATAAAGTTAGTTGTGAAGAGAAAGTATGCTTCTTTTCTTTGCCATCAGACCCCTGTCAACATGAAAGAAAGCTCCATTCAGAGAGCCCAAAGCTTCCACTATTGGCTAGAACCCCTTCTGATCCCCATGCCTGAGCTGCCCCTCTCACCCCGGGGAGTGCAATACCACATCTATTGGTCAGAGGCACATCCCATAACCTAATTCAGCTGGTGGTGACCCTCTTTATCTACAATGGTGAGTGCTTGTGCCTTCTGAGAAGGAGTCTTGGGGCTTGCTCTGAAGCCCTGGGAAAGAAAATCCGTGTTCTCCCCACTACCTTATTCCTCAGGTCGTAATGCCCAGGCCCTGTGCCATTTGCTTTCATGGTGCTCCCTGGTGGAGCAAATGCCATCCATTAATGTCCCCTCCTTGCTCTGTGATCAGCCCGGTGCTCACAGCAGGTGAGAGACAAATTCCCAGCCCTGGTCCCAAGAGAGGATGCTTTTTTCACCGCCCGAATTTCACACCCTCTGCTGGAAAAGGAATGACTCATTTCCAGGAGTCCTTTCTGTGGCATTCGTCACCAGCATAGATGAGGCTGTATGAAGGTAGGTTTATCTCCAGACACCCAGATGAAGGGCCAGCGTTATCCTCATTGTACGGAAAAGTAATTGAGGCTTGGGAAGGGAAGAGTAAATGTGTTGGTGCATTCTAAGAGCTGAATTCATAAAAGGAGCCAATTTTTGGAAGATCAAACAGCACCTTTGGGGCTTAAAGGAAAAGCTGTTGCAGCTGTGAATTTGGGGTATTCCTGCAAATCAGTTGCCATCATCTTAACCAGAAAATGAGGCACAGTCAGCACTGGTTTTGGCAGTGATTATTCAGGAGGCACAGACACTGAAATTCCAGGCAGCATTCTGCCCGTGACCCCATTCAACCTCAGCCCGGATCTTTTCCCTGATCAATGCTTCCAAATTTGAAGTAAGGCTCTAGAGGCAACAGCATCCTTTCAGCGCTCAGCCCTGGCTCATCCCTGGAGAAGGGCTGGCTTGTGCAGTGAATGAGAAGGGGCCACCGGAAAAGTTATCTACCATCGTGTAATGGATCCTTGGGCTGCACAGCTGCCTCTGTGTTGGCATTTCCTAATTTTGGAGCTGTGTGTAATCCTGTGGAATCACTTCAGTTCCATTCTTTTTAATAAACAATCAGTAAAATGCAATCCCAGCTTCATCTTCCAATCCTCCTCTATTTTTTTCTATGCCAGCTCCCAGCTTAGATACTGATCAGCTCCCAGCTGCTTCACCCAGTTCATCCCAGTTCCTCTCCTGTCCCACTCTGACCAGACTTTTCACCGATTCCCAGCAAGCCAAGGTTTAGGATGTGAATGCAAAGCTGACCTCTCCCTCTCTGTGCTGTGCAGGCTCCGCACTGTCTCAGGGGAAACACAGGACAGACACTCGTTTCTGGTTTCCTTGAACCATCCAACCTGGTGGGAGGAAGGAGCAAGAAAGCAGATGGTGCTGGGTTGACCCGTGTGTCAGGAGGCGGTGAGGGCAGGCTGGGCAACAGTAAACCATAATTATTATATTAAGGCTTATAAAGTCAGCTGCATGTGGGTGAATTTTCCTAAACACAGACAATCTGCAGCACTGGGGCTGTCGCTTGGCCAAACCTTCTCTCCTATCCCCACCACCTCCCACCCCCAGAGTTCACAATTCTGAACCTTTTCAGATAGTTTTTGGTTAAATTTTGTCCGGATTTTTTTCAGCTCGATACAAAATCTTTCCTGAAAATTGTTATCCCCGGTAAAAATTGGGAAAATTATAACCAGCTGGAGAGAAGGTCTCTCCACTCAGGACTAACTGAGCAGCCAGAACCAGGGGTCTCCCACCAGCCCCAACTGCTGTGACAACAGACATGTTGACACAGGAGGACGATGCAGACAAAGCAAGCTCCTAAAGGAACCGAGGTAGCTTCAAGTTCTGGGATATCTCTGCTATAAAACATAATCTAATTAGTTACAAACCCCCCACATTACTTACCCAGAAGTTGTCCTTCTATCAAGAAGCCATCACTCTGTTCCAATTACTCCGCCAACAATTTTGGTGTCTTCTGCAAGGAGCCCTCCTGTTTTACCAGCCACCTTTGATATGTGGCTGCTCTGCTCAGTCTCCTTTGGACTATAAATATTAAAATTAATTTAGGATTCTTTGGATCCCTGGCTGTAATTCTGTAATAGGAGAAGTTTCAGGCAGGAGGGCTGGTGCCAACCTGTTATGTTGTGCTCAGGTCTGACTTTGGGTCAGGGCTGGAGGCAAATTCATTCCTGGTTTTGCACTCCAGGAAAACCAAGTACTTCAGGAAAAAAGAAATGCAATTCTCACAAAGTTCTAATTGTGTCCTTTTTTGTGTGTAGATGGGAGGCAGAAAAAGCAGTCCAAACAGCAGGGTAACAAGAACAACTAGTTTGGCAGTGTCTGCTCTGTGAATAAGGATGCATGAAGCTTTATATCCCGTGTTGTGGTATGAGATAGCATAGCAGTCTGGGGGACAGCTCCAGCTCTTGATTATTTACAAGTCTTTGTTTCAATATTTTGAGTAGTCTCTGGACCAACAAAAAACCTTTTCATGTGGGTGGAGCTGTGCTTTAGACCAGCTGAAGATCAGAGTGGGAACTCCTCTGAAACCCACCCTCTGTATGGCTAAAAGCCTTGCTCAGCTCACCCCTGAACTCCCTAGAAGTGCTGAAGCCGCCCCATTCCCCTTGTGTTGAACAAGAGGATGCTGAGCTGGATGTGCAGAGTGACCAGTGAGAGCTCCTCAAATACTCATTAACAATTTCCCAGGAACCTCTAGGCTTTACAGATATTTGTCCAAATCCTGTGCTTTTGGGCTGCAGAGGCTGCTGATCGAGCCTGGCTGCAGAGACCTGCTCTCAGCTCTGCCTAGTTGGCCAGAGGCAGGTAGAGCCATCAGTAGCCCACGGGCCACCTGCAGCCACAGCTCTCAGCCTCCACCCCCTTGTGGGGTACCACATACTGGCTCCATCCTATTGTCACAGGAGAGAAACGCTCCTGACCATGGGCCACAGTCACCTTGCTTTCCATCACCAGGTCCTGCCTCGTCCTCAGTCAAGAAGAGAATTCACAGCCAGAAATTTTGCCTTTGTGAGCGGAAAGGCGTCTCAATATTCCTTGCTGGAGCTGTGGCTTGGCCTCTGATCTCAGCGGGAAGGGTTTGCCCACACTGCCCTTCTGCAGAACCAGGTGACCTACCGAAACATTCTTTTTTGCTCCACGGTGCTGATGAACACCAGAAGGAAAGGGACACCTTCTCAGGGGGAGGAAGTCTTAAAATCTAAAGGGGATGAACTGCCTGCTCATATGAATGCAAGGACATTGATCTCTCGCCACAGAGCAATGTCTCTGCATGAAAGCCTGGGGGTGGCAGCTGCTCCCTGAAGCATCTCTGTCCATCTGTGGAAGCTACCATGAAGGCAAAAGGTGCTAGCACAGGGTCCCAACTTGTCCCCAGTGTATAGCATCCCATGCTCACCTACTGCTGTGGCCAGCAGCAAATACCTCCCATCACCAGTGCTGCAGGATAAGCTTGAGCTGGCAATGTGCTCTTGCAACCCAGAAACCACCCGCACCCTGGGCTGCATCCCCAGCAGCGTGTCCACCAGGGCAAGGCAGGGTGTAGGGGATGGGGGTGGGGTGGGGGAAGAATCTGCCCTTCCACCCCGCTCTGGGGAGACACCCTCCCGGCCCATTGCTGCCTCTAGATCTGGGACCACCACCATCAGAAGAACATGGAGCTGTTGGAGCGNGGAGGGACTTGATCAGGGAGGGGAGCCATAGGATGAGGGGCAACAGTTTGACACTGAAAGAGGGGAGGTTGAGATGAGATCTGGGGAAGAACTTCTTTGCTGTGAAGGTGGTGAGACCCTGGCTCAGGTTGCCCAGAGAAGCTGTGGCTGCCCCATCCCTGGAGGGGTTCAAGGCCAGGCTGGACGGGGCTTGGAGCAACCTGGTGTGGTGGGAGGTGTCCCTGCCCAGAGCAGGGGGGGTTTATCTTTAATGTCCCTTCCAATCTAAACTATTCTATGATTCTCTGAGGAAGGGGAGCCTGTTCATCTGAGGCAGGAAGCTCAGCGTCCCCACGCCATGTTTCCCGTTGCTGTGTTGGGTTAAGCCATTGACCGACCTCTTCCTACATGCGCGGTGGCCTTGTCACCGTGTTGATCACCAGCTGTGCAGCACAGGCTGTTCCCTGGTTACCCAAGCTTTCTGTATGCAACCAGTGAGTCCGGAGTAATTGCTATGAGTGATGGCAGGAGAGCGCGTTAGTGCTCATTAGAGACAAATTGAGCCGCCTGCTGTGAGCGAAATAAAGAGGCATTTACCCAGGCTTTCTCAGAGTCTGTGTTTACACAGAAACATCCCCCGATCTATGGGACTGAAGAGCTGCTTTTACCTGAGTTTCCAAGGGCTGGGTGGGTTGATGAGGACTGCCTGGGTCTGGGGAAGGAGGATAGTGGGGTGTCTCTGTTCTAGCCATGTTTGAGGGAGCTCAGCCTTGGGTCATGCATAGCTGGCTTTAAATATAGAGAATCAGCAAACCGTGATGGAAAAGCCTTACCACCAGGGGAATCTGGCAGCTGGCTTGGACTTCGGTTTAATCTCCTCCACTAACTCAGTCCCCTCAGGCTGTTTACAGGCTGGAATCAGTTTACTGCATCGAGGTCACCCATCAGCTCTTTGTCCCTCCAGGCTGGGCTGTTTACCACAAAGCACAGTCAGTTCAGTGCCACCTTTATTTGCAAGTGAATCGGTAGAAAAACAGCACATTTTTGCATTTGGAGGAGAGGAAGAGGAACCAAAGCGACCCAGGACCTGGCTGAGTCCAGCTGCCCATGAGACGGTCTGGTTTCCCGACTCTGCTCCCAGGACAGGCTGTTGCTGCAGCCGTTGCAAAGCAGAGGCTGGACCCAGTTGGAGTGAGGGGTTCTTGGTTTGCTGTTTTCTGCGCTGCACGCTGGCAGAGGTGTTGTCCCTGAAGCAGCCTGTGTAGCCTGTCCCACCCCAGCATCCCCCACACTGGACACCCCAGCATTATTCTTGGTACTCAAGTGATTTTGCTGTGAGGGATTCCAACCCGACCCACTGGAGCATCCTTCCTCCTGCATCTCCTCTCATTGCAGCAAAGAGCAGCTTTTAACCCAGGTGAGACAATGGGAGATGTTTACCTGTCGGTCATGGGGCGATACAGGCTGAAACAGAGGAAGGGGGCAAGTGTCTCAGGTCCTGCTGGCCAGAGGGTGCTGGCCATACATTTGGCTGCAGAGGCAGAGCTCTCTGGCTGGACTGCATGTCCAGGAGCCCCCGCAGGGTATTGGCAGCACATGGTGAAAGTATGTCTTCCCTTCAGCATCATCTCATGGACCCATTATTTCATAGAAACATAGAATTGTCGAATGGTTTGGGTTGGAAGGGACCTTGAAGATCATCCAGTTCCAACTCCCCTGCCCTGGGCAGGGACACCTCCCACCACACCAGGTTGCTCCAAGCCCCATCCAGCCTGGCCTTGAACCCCTCCAGGGATGGGGCAGCCTCAATCATTTGTCACTGGAGATGTGAGTGTGCTCAGGGGTGTCCCTCTCTCCAGGAGGCACAGCTTTGTGCAGGACTCCAGCACTAGTAAAGGGCTCGTTTTGCCTTCCCACTGGGACAACCCACTCTGCAGGTAACCTTCGTCCATGTCCCTGCTCCTGGGCTTCTCCATGACTTTGCTGGGAATGAATTCACTCCAGATAGGATAATTTGCTTGTATTTGTTCATTCCATGTGTGCATAGGCAATCCTCATGCTTAAGGACCATTTCAAGACTGAAGGTTTGGGTGTTCCCTGGAGCCCACGGAATGCTGGCTGGGAAATGGCACCACTAGAGCAACCATCAGGAACAGCAATCGCCCATCCTCTGGGTGTGCCAGGCTGCCTTGGATCTGCTGCCCCCCCTTACTGGCCCAGCTGTGAGTGCTGGGGGTGGTAATTCATGATTTTCACCCATCCCTATTACAGCTTGAAGATATTTTTCCAAGGCAGGCTGGTAGCAGGTAATTGGACAGATCAAAGAGCTCGAGAAATGGATTTAGTCAAATGGTGGATTATATGATTAATCTGCCTTGCACATCACGTCTTTTTCCCAAGGTAAATTCAAATTAGCACCTGTTGGAGAGCCTATTAGTCAATGTCTGTGCTGTGGTGCATTGGAATTCAAAGGCTTTCCGTGTAACACAAGACAATTTCTCATTGTCTCAGATGCTGGCAGCCACATTCTTGGTTTGTAATTAATAAAACCACAACACGTAGCCACCTCTTCCAGATTTGTCCAGCCCAGCCTGTACAGCCTGCCATGCTCTGTGGGACATGATGGCTGAATCTACCTATCAGCCACAGCCGTGGTTCAGATAATTGGATCTCAGAGCAGGCGTTGCTCTCACAGAAGGGCTGTGTTGAACCAAGTAGCCCTAAACTGAACAATGGAGATTTAGGGGATACCCAATTGTGGTGGTTGGTTGGTACGGTCATACCACCTCAGGCGGTTAATCATAGAATTGTAGAATGGATCAGGTTGGAATGGACGCTAAAGATCACTGAGTTACAACCCCCTGCCCTGGGCAGGGACACCTCCCACCACACCAGGTTGCTCCAAGCCCCATCCAGCCTGGCCTTGAACACTCCCAGGGATGGGGCAGCCACAGCTTCTCTGGGCAACCTGGGCCAGGGTCTCACCACCCTCACAGTAAAGAAGTTATTTCTCAGATCTCATCTAAATCTCCCTTCTTTCAGTTTAAATCCACTATCCCTTGTCCTGTCAGTAGACTCTGATCAGGAATCCCTCCCCATCTCTCCTTAGGGACTGGAAGGGACTATAAGGTCTCCCTGGAGCCTTCTCTTCTCCAGGCTGAACCCCTCCAACTCTCTCAGCCTGTCCTCACAGCAGAGGGGCTCCAGCCCTTGTAGCATCTCCGTGGCCTCCTCTGGACTGGTTCCAACAGGTCCATGTCTTTCCTCTGCTGAGGACTCCAGAGCTGGATGCAAAAAATCCAGCTTAATGACTGTGTGCTGATACAGGCAGGATGTGTTCTTGTCCCCAGGCACATCTGAGAGCAGCTGGATCGAGCAAAGTTGAGGTCCTCCAAAACTAAAATGAGTGCAGCCAGGTCTTTTGTCCTGGCTGATTTGTCCAAGATGTGAATCAGATTTCCAGGAGCAATCCAATGCCAACTGCTATGAAGCACTTTAGAGAAGGAATTTCATCATCCCATGTGGAATGTCCTGAAAGGACATCACTAGCAGACTGCAGAACGTGGACTCATAACTTCATGGGTGGGGGAGGTGGGACCCAGTGCTGAGAATGCCCCAGGAGATCTGATACCACTTCAGTGACAAGTAGAGCACAGAGGCTGTGTCCTACAAGACTCTTCAACAGCACTACATCCGAGCAGACCAGTAACTCACACCTCAGGACAGGGCACAGGGAGCCAGGCTGTTCTCACAAAAGAAAGGAAAGTTCTCCAGGTCTGTGATTATGGGAGCTCCAGCATCTATGTGGTTGCATCTGGAGAAGGAGGACTTTAAGGGAGATGACTTGACAGGACATAGTCCTGGATGTACAGAAAGCTGAAAAAGACCTAGATACAATTCCTTCACTTTCTCTAAATAGGTCTACAGAGCACTTGGTCTTCCTTGATTCAGGGTGAGAGATCCTTCCTGCAAGGAAAACCTACTTAAAGACTTTCTGATCAGTTTTGGAAGATGACTCAGTAGCATCTTCATTTCTATGAGCACAAAGGCTGCAAGAAAGCAGAAGGGCGGGTGTGCTGCAGGATGGGATGTGAGTATGGCAGGGCATGCTGATAACCAAGGTAGGACACAACTATGGGAAAACCACCTTTTTTTCCTCCTTCCAGCCTGGCACCCCCCCACACACACTCTCCTTGCAGAATAAAATAAGCCAGGGAAGGACAGCCCACCCTGTCCCCTGTGCCCTCCTCTTGGCTCCTGCCACCACAGCACACCAGCCGCCTTTGGCTGGAGATGAGCAAATCTTTTTATGTTCACATTCTGTGAGGAGAAGATGATGAGAAGAACTGGGCAACCAAGTGTTTATCTAACAATGACCTGGGGAAGTAATAAAAACCTCTTTAGGGCTGTACAGGGTTTTCACCTACTTGCTGGCCACTCTGCATCCCCCAGAGACTCTTTTGGTGAACAGGATCTTCCTTCTGGATCTCCTAGCCAACAGGTCTGGCTTCTTTTTGGTACAAATGGGTGTTTGGAAGATATCTCTGTGGACTGCCCTTTTCTTAGTGTCTTGCTGAAGTATCTCCCTGAAATCCAGGTTGTTCTGCTACAGATTTAACCAATGAAACAACGAAAAGACTGAAAGCATTTGCTTGTTGGCTTCTTTGGAGATGGATATGGGCAATGGACTGCCTCAGGCAGTTCTGCTCTGCCAGTGAAGAACTGGATGCATCTTAATTTCCCAGTATAACCCTTTTGGCTGCCATGATGTCTTAGAAATCATACATTATTAAAATAATTATAAATAATTATTATGTATATGTCATGTGTATAACACAATGGAGAGCTGGAAAGCTTTAGCAGAGATTTCAGGATGGGGCCACAAAGAATGTTTGGAGGAACCCTCACTACTTGTCATATCATGATCATCATAAGCCCATGGATGGATGAACCAGCATAGGTGGGTGATATGCGATGGCCGGGGTGGAGAGGAAGCTCTCTGGATATGTCTCACTTAACCACAGTCCCGGCCTGTTCTTTAGATACAAATTTAACCTTAAACCAGACAATTCACTGTGTGCACATGGAGACTGAGTGGGAAGAGATGGCCCCTGACAGAGCACTTCACTCTCGTCCCTTGTCAGTGTTAATAGAAATGTTTTATTGCTATCTGCATAACTCATACCAATTATTCTATTCCTCTGCCTACTGGCACTGCTCCCAGATACAGAGGTCATCTGAAGTCGAGTATATCCCAGCTGGCAATCAAATGTCTCATTAATTTGCAGAGATGTCTCCCATTCCTTTTCCCACACATCATCATCTGTTCAGTGAGCCTGACACTTGGCTCCAGAAGTTCTCCTACTCCAAGTCCCTGTTTATCCTGTTTCACCAACCTGGCCTGGGTTGACACCAGATGCTGTCGTTGACTTGGCCCAGATGTTCCTAAACCAAACAAGCTGGGGACAAAGGTCTCTGGGCCAAAAAGAAATTCCTGCAGCTTCTGTACACCTGAGGATAGTCAGATCTTGGACTTCATTCCCATTCTATGTTTGGATTAGTGCAAGACCTTCCTAACTTTTTTATGAAAAATGGGAGTGAGAGCTTTGCCAATGCTGTTCCACTGAGGGGAGCAGTGCCATGCTGAAGCATGTGCACCTGAGAACAGGCAATTGCTTGGTGTGTTCTCACCAGAGACATGTTCTCACAAGCATCTTCCTCTCCTGACTGCCTCACAGCCTGGTGGAGAGATCCAGACATCTAAGATCAGCACTCAAATCCTTATTCAAATCCAATGCAAAGTCTCAAGACAAGATTCCCATGTGAACACCCTCAATGCCAGGGTCTCCAGGGCTGTGGGACCTATTTCCTGACATGGAGGAAACTTACACCGTGGACACGGGCCACTTTTCCTTGCGTAGCTTCCACCAAACCTCATGCAGTACCACAAACACTCTGATTTTTCCAAGGCAGTATTTTCAACTGTGAGACCAGGGCACCTGAAATAGCCCTCCCCAAGCGGTGGAGGGTCACAGACACCGGAGCTGTCACAGCACGTGGCTCCCTCTATCCCAGCTCCTCGGAAACTCTTGGAAACGTTGATCTGAGATACTGAACGCAGGCGCGGGGTTTTGTCTCATGGCTTTTGGCACCAAGCCAACTCGAATTGTCCTAAAAGTGAGCCTCAGGGTTTGCACACAGGCAAGTAGACTTCAAAACCTTTAGATGATGTGTTTCTGGCCCCAAACAATCCTTCTGCACCAACAGACGCACCAGCACTCAAACCAGAAGGGCTGGTTATAACTCAATGAACACGTTCTACGGTCTAAAAGCTTTTTAAATGAGGTTCACGGCCATTAACAAGGTAAATATATTTGTAGATTTGTTTGGGCAATTACAGTCATTTAAAAAACAATGCATAATAACAGACACGAATCTAATAAGCCATTGCTAATTAAATGTATTAATGCCACTTTATAAAATGAATGCATCTAGCTGATAGGTTACAGCCAGTTCTCTGTAAGCAACTGAGCAGTGATACACGGAGAATTTGCATCACAGGGCATTGCCAGTCCCCAATACCAACTGCAATAAATTCGCCCCAGTGGAACCAATCTACTGACATCCAACCAGGTTCTGCTCCTACGTGTCCGGTCTACCTTGTCCCTTGCTCTGTGAGGAAACAGCTGCAGGAGAACGGAGCTGGTTAACCCCAAAACACGGCACATCACTGCAAAGCATCTGTGAAGACTTTCACTTTGAAATGATTCTGCCAATTATGATTTGCAGCAGGTAGAACACTCCCAGGCTGTGGAAAAGCCGCTTCTCTATCCTGGGAGAGTTCATTCAATTTTAGTTGATATTAAGTGCTCAATAGCACCATTTCCCTTCTTCTACGTTCATCCCTTTGGAAAATGTCACCAGTCTGGAGTTAACTAATTAAACAGAGACATTTTGAGGACCCAGGCCCAAAGCAGCCCTACAGGGTGTTGGTTGAGAAAGGCTGAGGTTAGTTGGGGTCCCCCCGGGCAGCTCCTGCCTGGCCTTGGGTGTGCAGTCATAGGGTGCAAGACCTGGCTGAACTCCTGGGACAGGGCTAGAGGGAAGGACACCCAGGCTTGATCTCAAGTGTAAAAAAGATACCTCCTGATCCCAGAGCGACCCAGTGGATCCAGTGCTCCACGTGCAGTGGGCAAAGAGACCCAGGACAGTTGGGCAGAGCCTCATCTCAGCATCAGATCACTGAGATGGGGCAGCTGAATCACTCGCTACTTGAGCTCGTTTCTTTCTGCTGGCCATAAAGTATGCCCAGGGACTAGCTCAAGTGATGGCATTTCCTTTCCAGTGACTCAAGTCAGACAATGTCACGCTGAGGTTCTGCCAAGGAATGACCCAAGGAATGACTCTGCATTCAAAGCTTCCTGCTGATGTAAAAGGGGCAAAACTGGGACAGTGCAAATGAAAAGGACTAATTTTTGATCTTATTTTCCCTTGGCAAAAATTGAAATGTGATTTCACAGAATCACCTAGGTTGGAAGGGACCTCTTAAGATCATCTAGTCCAACCAATGAAAAAACCAAACCAAACCAAACCAAAACAACAAAACAACAACAACACACCACCCAACACTAATCCATATCCTTGAGCACCATGTCAACTTCTCTCTTGAATACCTCCAGGTGCCTCAACAACCTCCCTGGGCAACCCATTCCAATACCTGACAACCCTTTCAGTAAAGAAATATTTTCTAATACCTAACCTGAACTTACCCTGGCGCAACTTGAAGCCATTACCCCTTGTCCTATCATCTGTAACTTGGGAGAAGAGACCAACCCCCACCTCTCTACAGCCTCCTTTCAGGTAGTTGTAGAGAGCGACAAGGTCTCCCCTCAATATAAAGGTTCCCCAGACAAAGTTTCTAGCAGTAACTCCTTTGCAGCTGCAAGATCCCTGCAGAGGGAGGTCACCTGGCTTTGCCCTGCAGGATGCCAGGCCCAAGCCCAAGCCAAATGCTATTCTTCCAGGCTCTAACCTGCTGCAAGTCCTACAAAGACACACAGATTCCTTCAGCTAGAAGCAGGAGAAACTGCCAGCCCCCAGCAAAAACATTGGCAGATGACTTGGAGGATGAATGACCTGAGTCCTCAACCTCACCATGGCCCTCAGCCCCACCATGGCCATCAGCCCCACCGTGGCCATCAGCCCCACCACGGCTGCTCACTGCATGGTTCCTGCTGGCGCTCAGTCCTTTGCTAAAGGCCAGAGGGCCCTTTACCTAGATGTTTATGAGGCGCTCACCCTCATTAATTGTTTTTTGTGGGTGCTCAGGGAAGACACGAGCAACAGCAAACACAGCCTGGGAAGTGATAAAATGTGAGAGAGATCACCTTGGTCTGAAAGAAAAGACACTTTGAAAATATGTGACTTTTTGCATAAGGAACCCCAACTTCTCGTTCTCCCCAGCCTCCAGCTGAATCCCCTGTCCTCCAAGCAATGATTCCATAATTGGAGGGTGGTGTGTGAACACCAGAGAACTGATGGCCAGAGGAGTCCTCTGCTTTCAGGAGCAAAACTCTGCTTGCAATAGGCACTTCCTCGGTTCACTTACCTGCTTTTTTGTTTTTACTCATGTTGTGGCCACTGTTGGGTTTTCAGGAGAAGGAAGGGCTGGGTTTGATGAAAGGCTTGTGGAATCGGAGAATCACACAGAATCACAGACTGGCAGGGGTTGTCAGGGACCTCTGGAGATCACCCAGTCCAACCTCCTGCCAAAGCAGGGTCACCCAGAGCAGGTGGCAAAGGAACGTGTCCAGGAGGGTTTGAATTTCTCCAGAGACGGAGACTCCACACCCTCTCTGGGCAGCCTCTTCCACCCTCAAAGTGAAGATTTTCCTCATGTTGAGATGGAATTTCCTGTGTTCCAGTTTATGCTTGTTGCCTCTTTCCCTGTCACCAGGCACCACTGAGAACAGTCTGGCCCCATGCTCCTGACACCCACCCTGTAGGTATTTACAGGTATCGATGAGATCAAATGAAGTGACTGTTGAAGGTGGGATGAAGGAGAGGGTTTAGGACAGAGGGTGCTGTAGGGCAGGAGAGCAGCCTCAGGGCTGGGCCCGGAGACTGGTCTCGTGAGACTTATTCCAGAGATGGAAAATCATAGAATCATAGAATCATGCAGGCCAGAAGG
>VZRU01011467.1:263078-287002 GCA_013398155.1 Pedionomus torquatus
TCTTCTCCAGGCTGAACAGCCCCAGTTCCCTCAGCCTGTCTTCGTAGCAGAGGTGCTCCAGCCCTTTGATCATCTTTGTGGCCCTCCTCTGGACCTGCTCCATCAGTTCCATATCCTTCCTATATTGAGGGCTCTGGAGTGAACCCAGTACTCCAGGTGGGGTCTCACCAGAGCAGAGTAAAGTGGCAGAATCACTTCATGTGTCTCCAGCTTTTGGGGAAAATGAGCAACCACCTGCCAAAACGTCCTAAACTGTCCAACTGCCCCAGCTGCTGGCCTTGAATATTGCCCAAAGTGGCTCCACTAGCCCTGGAGTCCCAGCACGGGGCTGCGCTGGCTTTAGGGACGGGGCTCTTCACTGCTCAGAACCTTCCAGTCAAAGAAGGAGTGGGACGGAAGGTGTGCACTGGGCACGCCAAGCAGGCAGCTATCTCCAAGTGCTCCCGAACAGAAAAATACTCACCTTTGACTAATGCATGGCTCCTAATGAATAGCTGGGCCAGCTGTATTTAATTGCCTGGTTTAGGCAGATACGGCTGGAAAATCTCACGCCTGTCAGATTTTTTATTCCTCTAAAGCATCAAATTATTCACTATCCTCTCATAGCGTTTTGCAGCCAACTCTTTCCTGTGATGATTTTCAAAGGATGAAGAATGGGCACCCTGGTGACATTTCTAGTATCTATAAATATCTCCCCACTACCCTGCCTGCCCAACTGGTGAATTATGCAGGAAGATATATATAATAAAACAATCGGATCCATTTTGTTGTCAACATCCCATTCTTCTTCAGCTGGCACGAGAACAGCCCAGGCTGCTGCTCTGGGAAGAGAAAGCAGTGCCCGGAGAATTACTGAACTTGTCCTTTCCTGTAGGTATGGGGCCACGTGGGAGGGCAACACTGAGGAGAGAGAGGCCCTAGATTGCTGGATAAAAAGGAAGATGGGTCTTAAAATTGAAGGAGTATGAAGTTTCAGACAGTAACAGTCTCCAGAAGAGCAGCAAGTCCCACATACGGAGCTCTGAAAAGCTTGTGGTGAAAGAAGCACTGAAGAATTACCGAAGAAGGACGAACCCAGGAAACGTTCTCTGGAGCTCACTGCACTTACCAACCATTCTGGTTCTGCTTTTGTGTGTTTAATTCAGCAGCACTCTGTTTATGCAGCTAAGTCTCCTGCCTGGTGAAATGAATACAGAATTTAATACACGCAACTTTGCAAAGCTGGGGGAAGTGACCAGTTTATATCACGTAACTAATTGGTGCGTTTTCATTTAAATTGGCAGGGATTTAATTTAATAGCATAGCTTGCCCTAGCTAACAGGCCTCTTCTAGCCAGACACTCATTATGTGAGGTAATCTACAGAATCTGCTACCCCATTTATGGGTTGAGGCATTTTAAAACATGAAGCTTAAGATGGCTCTCTCCTTAGCATTGGATATTTGTAGATGTCTTTCGCTAAGCCATAACTAGCTTCTTCATCGTTAATTTTTGGGAGCTGTGCCTTGGAGACACTGCCTGGCAATTAAACAAAGTTCTTACAAGGAAATTTTTTCACCTCACCTTGGTCAAGAAGGTCGTTGGTCTGCAGGACTGCAAAGACATGGATTTTGCGTCTCCTCATTTCTGCAAGAAGACAGCTGTTGTGTTCCTCAGAGCAAGGAGCAGCCCAGGGAACAGACCCAAATTATTGTGAAGCTCCTGCAAAGCTCGGGGACTTTACCCTCCTGCATTACTCTGCATTACACAGAGGACAACCCACTGTGGAAAGCTGGCCTAGCAGACAGGTGACCACGGCCCCATCACTGTGCTGAGGCCACCCATGGAGCTCTTCAGTTTGATATGAGGCTGAGAAACCAAACGCTGCCCAGAGAAGCTGTGGTGTTTGGCAGCTAAACTCCACATCTCCACTTGCTCCCTCCCTCCCAGAGAGGGGTGGGAGAGAGAGCTCGATGGGTAGAAGTGCTTTATCTCACTGATGGGCTGAGATAAAGACATTCCAACAGACAGAGCAGAAGCCACGCACACAAGCAAAGCAAAAGAAGGCATTCAGCCCACGCTGCCCACTGCAGGCAGGTTCAGCCATCCCGGGAAAGCCAGGTTCCATCAGCGTAACGGTGACTTGGGAAGACCAACGCCATCACTCTGGTTGTGCTGCCTGACCTTCTTCCTCCAGCTTTTTTATTCCTGAGCCTGACCTCATGTGGTATGGAATATCCCCTCAGTCCGTTGGGGCTCAGAACGGCAGTTCTCACTCCCTGCATTCCTGATGATAAGTGCAGCTCTCCCAATGGCTGCCTCTGTCCCACCTCAACCTGCACTTTCCATACAGCAAGTAAACATCGATACAGGCCTCCAGGCAATTGTTTTAGAGATTAGTCAAGGAATAACAATTTTTATTAGTAAATTTCCATCATTATGAAATATTCTTCTTAAACAATCCATGTGCTGTGTTTTTACTGATTAAGACCATTGGATATTAAAACTATTTTTACCGTTTATAAAATTTACAGGAATATTAGGAAGAAGCAGTTCATATCCACAACACTTGCTGATCCCCCAACTTTGGACATTACACATAGGACAAAGAAACACTCAAGTACAGAAAAGAACCAGGTCTAAAGAATTTCACAGGTCACTGAACTATTGGAGTGCCTATTGGAGACTGGGGAAGGCCACTGGCTTTAAAACTACCTTGAATCACAAAAGAGAAATAAACATTCAATTCAGATTTGAGCTCAGCACTCTCCGGGTGTGGAAGATCTTGCCATGGGTTGGGATCTTCCAGTGTTACAGTGTAGGAACTACAGGACACTGATTTGCAGCAGCCAAGAATCTGGTCCCTCTGCTCTTCGTCACCTCCTTGCAGGCTCTATCTACTCTAAGTGCTCAGTACTCATGATGGAGCTTGGCTTCACTCTCTGGATATTATTTTTTCAGTTGTTTAAGAAAGACATCGTTAGGAGCTTGCAACTGAGGTGCTCTGCTGGTGGGCCTATATCTGCAGCAGCAATGCCACACCAGCGAGCACCCACTTGGAAGGATTTTCTCTAGTTTTGAGGTTAAAAGTCCACACGTAAGTTGGCCCCCTTTGGCGTGTTTTGTACACGGGACACGGGTACGTACTACGGGTATCTTGTTTGTCGGCAGGAATGGCTTTGATGAAAATTACAGGCATGGCTGGGGTTAGCTCCTTGAGCCTGGCATCTGTGATTATCCCTGTCTGCAAAGGAAAGAGACAAAGCATCAGTGAGGTTTCCGAGATATCCACCAGCTGTGCACCAGAACACACAGCCCTCCGTAATGTTTCCACGGGCCAGACTCATTGGGCAAGTGAAGCATCTTTCAAGGAGGTGGATGAGTCTATCTGAGGTGAGGATCTGGATCAAACACAGTCATCTCTCATCAGAAGCCTCCCTTAAGTGTAGCTTATTCCAAGGGGTGTGCAGAGATGCCTGCTCTCACCAGGATGCCCAAAGCCCCCCGCCCACCTGAGCTGGACTTCACAGGAGAACAATGTTCTGGCATCCAGCCACATCATCCTTGTGCTGCTCTAAGTCAAGGTTTTGTCAGAGCAGAACCACCCTGTGGGTAGTTTGCTTGTGCCAGGACCAACTGTGGACACCTGAAGAGCGTTCTGGACGGAGAACAAGGCTCACTTGGGAAGAGTCTAAAAGGCACCGATTAAAGTCTCCAACCACACCACCACAAGTTGAGCATGATCTGGGATACACTTGTCTGTGCAACGCTTTGTGGACTCCAAAAGGCACCACAGGCTTGTTTCCACTCCCACGGGTGCTCACACCATCCAGGGGGGGTTTAGGAAGACTCTTCCTGAGGGACTCTTATCATTAAATAACAAGTCCACATTCTTCTCTCCAAAGAAGACCTTGCTCTCAGCAGGCTGCCTGACCCCAGAGAAGGATGAACACTGTCAGGGCAGGAAACCAGCAGCTCGTTTCTCTCACCTGAGTCTTTCTGGCAACTACTCTTTCTCTTTCTGACAGTAAGATGCCCTACACATAAATCAATTTCCAGGAAAGCTGGCAAAATTGCTTCATGGAAGCTAGAGAGACCAAATGAAAACAAATGCAGAAACAGGAATAAAAACTTCTCAGTGCTAAAGAAACTGCCTCTCACTGCAGCTTGGCTTCACGTATCATCATTATTTCAAATGCTCTTAGATGAGACTTGGGGGATGAGATTCAAGCTCTCTAGTAGTTTATTTAGTTCTGCAAATGAGTGAAGAAAAATAATCCCTCTGGCGACACACCTCGGTTTAATTGTACTAATGCCATCTGTTACACTGAGCTGTGATAAATCCAACTGTGATTTAGAATTTTATATTTCCAGTGTCCTGAACAAACATTAAATAATTCTGGTAATACCTTGCAAAGAAGCTATTTATCAAGCATTATTATGCACTCTTTCTAAATACACATCTTTCATGTCTGAGGCTGGATTTTTTTTTTTACTGCTGACAATTCTTCAAATCAAATTGTCAAGATATATTCTACCTATTTCTGGGCTAACAAGAGTTGAAATCTTCCTGAGGTATCATCTCTGTGGAATGCATCATCGTGTTATGTCTGAGCTGATTTGCATTTGCATTTTTTATCGCTCTCATCATCAGAGATTAATTCTACTCCGAAAGCAATTTTCACTAACGATCGGCACAGTGCACCTGGTAAAATGCCACCATTCTGTTCTAAGAGAGCTCAGACCTCAAGTACTGGAGAAGTCTTCTCTTCTGTTTGTCCTGCCTTCTCAACAGACAGTTTGAAGACTGGACGTATTTCACTGCCACGTATGGATGGGTGTGAAGACACAAAGCAGCTCTCACAAGCCAGAGACGGTAATCGATGGCCCAAATAGGCAGTAAAGGAGCATCTCCTCCCACCCAACTGCCTGTTGAGGCATTACAGCAGCACAGCATCTGCGCCACGGTGAATTCAGGGTCAGCTGGATGAAAGACCTTCACCGTGGCTTGGTTGTCTCATGATAGAGTTGCCTCTGTTTGCAGGGAAGGGGAGCTGGTGATCTGACCAGTGGTGTAGCCAGCAGGGACCATGACTCCAAGGTGGTCCAGAGATGGCTGAGGTTAGTGGCTTCAACAGCACATGGATGGCTCTTTTTCTCAGACTGAGAAAAAGAGCCATCCATAGGCCACATGGTGAAGACAGCCTAATGATGTGCTGTGCAGTGAAGCCAAATGAGAGGAATTTTTTCTCACTGAGTAGTTTAAGAGTTGAGATACAGATGGAAAAGGGTTTGCCAAGTTATTAATTTTTCAAAACTCTCATAAATAAGAGGCTGGCTGTTCACAGGACAATTTGCAAGTGTCCCCTCCATGGCTGCATTGTAAATTCATTACTGGAGACCTTACATCCTACTGTGGCTCTCGTAGCTCATAAATACATGGGCATTACTGACAGATGAATTCTGCAGGAAAAGGCTCCACACGGTGTCTCAACACCCCCCTCTGTGAAAATGTTCAGTCTCTGATGCATGAGATTTGATGTACCTGGTGTTTCTGAAGAAGAATGTGGCAAGCCGTGCATTTGGGGCTGTAGTACCAGAACTGGGCTGTCCCATGGCTGGGTAACACACTGATGTGTGATGATCCACTGCTGGGAGCATCTCAGATAAAAATGGGTGGTGTGCAAGTGTCCCCAAAGATACTGAGCTACCTGAACCACCAAAATAAATGTGATTGCTCCTTGCCAGACAGACCTGCCCTTCTCAGCCTCCCTGCTGGTCTAAGACTGGTGTTTTACACAGGCTGATGGTTGGTCTAGATGATCTCAAAGGTCCCTTCCAACCTGGACAATTCTATGATTCTATGACTGGCTTTAAAAAGTCCATAGTTGGTGTGGCTCAAAAAGATAGAATATTTGTGGTGTTCAGTCACCACTCAGCACACTGGGCACTGTGTGTCTCTTCCAAGGACAAGATGATGTGTCATCTACACCTGGCAAACCTTCCTGTGGGGCAAAATCTACCTCTCCCCTGTCCCAGCCCTTTCCAGTGCCCATGTGAGCAACTGGGCACACGCTTGGCATCAAACTCTCCAATTCTGGGAGCGAGAAAGTCAGGAAGCAGCCAGAAGTCTCCCATGGCTTCAGATACAATGTCTCACGGTGTCACCGGACAAACTAGATCTCATAAAGTCCCAATGACTTTGTGTCCTACAGAAACAGATCATCTGGACCCCAAATGACCTCTCTGGATTCATTTTATCTAATAGCTGCCTGCTGTTTTGTAAAGAATGTTTTATAAATTTAAGACACCCAAGGGCAAACATAAATGTTTAAATAAATAGAAAAATGGAAGTAGAAGAACATAGAAGGGCTTTTTTCTTTTTTGGAGGCACAATCTAAGTGTGAAATAATCTTTTAAAGGTGGAGGTGTTCCCCAGAGGAGCTCCTCTAAACATGACCTGCCATTCTTATCAGGGCATTAAATTGGAAGGAGTGTACAAACCAAAAGAACCAGGCACCTATTTTAAAAATTGCTGCGTCCATTAATATATACTGGTGCTGCCTGCCTTACAGGTAAAATGAATAGTTCCACTAGATGGAAACGATATTTCTGTGTGAGCAGCAACATATGAAAATATTCTTTTCCTTTCTGAAATAAATTGAAGCATCATAGCCAGGGATTATGAATGGTTCTATAAATGTAATTGCTCGGTAACTTTCAATCACAAGGAAAATGAAACCAGAAAACCACATCTACTGAAGTCTGGATGGTTTCTGAAGACAAACCTCATTGCTGAATGCAATCACCCACACGAGCTACCAGAGGGAGGCCCAGGGGAGAAGCCATGGGTTTCCCAAAACAATTCTGGCTTTGCCCCACAAAAGCTTCTCACCCTTCACCTCCACAATCACTTAGGGATGGGTAAAACTTAGAGTGAACTAAGTCATTTTGACCATTATATTTGTTGGGAACGATGGCAAAGGAAGACACACCAGCAGCCACTGGAATCTCTTTGATAGAGTATTCGATATTCAACATCAGGAACTTTTTTAAACTTTCTATGCACTGCTGTGGCCAGGTGATTCACATCAGCTTAAAATATCCAGTTTTGAGGGCAATTGAGATTCGGTGCTCCTGGTGGTAAGGAGCTGTCATCTCCAAGACCTGCAGAGGGTTCTGTATGGCAGCCACCCCAAAGGCTTGGAGACGGGAGTAGGTAGGGAACTGTAGGACCAAGACTTGGGAAATGGACTGGGCTGGTCTCTGTTCTCCTGCTGTGACTTCTGCTACTAGCAGAGCCAAAACCAGCGAGGCAGGAGACCTGACCTCACACCCACCTGAGATCTTTACTGCAACTTTCTGACAGAGCCTTTGCCGATGTTCCTGACCCAATGCACACAGCAACCCATTTCCAGAGAGAAAATGGACCCTTGGACTTCCCAAGGATTTGAGATGAAATGCACTGTCACCATGTCAGTGAGTTCAAATCTTTGCCTAATTGCTTACCCTTCACTGAAAACTATTCCAGAGAGGGAGCCGAAAAATTAGCAGAGAGTATTAGATCTGCATTGATTGAAAGGTCAGGCTGGGATAACGGTGTCTAACAGGCATGGCCTCTCTCCCTAGCATCCTTCCACCAAGACCCACAAAGAGATCAAGGAGGATCTTCACGGTTAAGGCTCTGAAGAGCTGTCTCTGAGATGAAAGTCTCTTCCTGTGAGGGTATAAACTTGACACAGACAAGGGAATCCTCTCCTTTCTCACTGCTGCTACAGGGGTGACAGAGCAATGACAATGCAAACATCTACCATGTCCCTCCTGGAGACAGCAGCGAAATCACAGCCATGTGAAGGTGCACGGGCAACATTGCCCTGAGGAGACCCCATGTTTTCTGTCTGTAGAAGCCACAAGTACCCAACCACGGCCTAGTCAATGTACACAAAGGCTGAGATTCTCCTTGTAAAAATGGAAAAAAAATCTTCCCAGAATGAGTGGTCAGACACTGGAACAGGCTGCCCAGGGAGGTGGTGGAGTCCCCATCCCTGCATGTGTTCAAGAGTCACTGAGATGTGGTGTTGGGGGATCTGGTGTAGGGAAGAACTTGGCAGAGTGGGATTGATGGTTGGACTCAATGATCCCAGGGGTCTTTTCCAACCTGAATGAACAATGTATTAGTCCAATTTGGCCACCCTGAACTTCCTTGAAGCAGAAGCCATGAAACAGACCACTCCAAGGGGTGATTCATCTGCCCACCGTGGATACCCACTCTAGGCTGCAGAGAAGGGGCCCATCTTCTCCATTCCTGAAGAGACAGCTCTTATGACTATTTTAGATGAGCACTGCTCTGAGAAGCTCCTCAGAGTACAGTACCAAGCAATAAGGTGAGCTCACCTGTGCATCCCAGCGCGCACCCTCCAGGAACAAACCGTGGACATATGCCCCTTCCCGAGGAGGACTGGCAAAATCCTCCCTGGTCTTTTTTGTCACATCACACTGCAAGGTCATCTTGTCCAAAGGCCACTCATTCTTCCGGGCTGTGGACTGCATGATGGCTGTCAGGAAAGACTGGGGATTGAAGAACCCAGCAAGCCACACTGCTGAGGGTAAGGAAAAGTCTCCTGTCCAGGCCTCCAGTTCCTTGATGCGAGCGAGGAGGTCAGCAAACCATGTGCCCAGGCTGGCTGTGGAAGGGTAAGCCCTCCTTATCCAGGATTCAGGCACCGCGTCCAAGAAGAGGGCATTCTGCAAGTTCTCCATGTCATTTGTCATGGTCAGTTCCCCCTGAGTGAGAAAGGGCAACAATCAGCACCGATGACTGTTTCACCTGAACAAAGCCTGCTTGAAAGCAGAGGCTGCGCTAGGAAGCGTGGAAGGGCCTGAGACCCTACACAGCCACAACAATTCACACACTGGGGATTGAGTCAGGGGTTCTGGATTTTCATGAACTGCTGCGTATTCCTCCATCCTCATCTTCCCTACTGTAAAAATAATACTTGGAGAAAAGTTGTGTAACAGAGTGACAGTGAGCATGAATGCCTCTCGGTTGTCCCAGCGTGGTTCTCTCTTTTCTCTCACTGACCTTTATAAAGTAGATTTTTAGAGGTGACAAAACTGTTCTCACTCATGCTGCCAGGGCAGGATACTGGAGTCTTTGATGGTCTACTCCAAAACTGTCCAAATATTTGTTATGTCAAATCCTATCCCCCTTCTCTCCTCCGCTTCCCTTCACTTCCCTCCTCCTTTATTACCTTGCAGTGCACGTCTTTCTTTTCGGCTTCACATGGTGCCTGCAAATGTAATCACAGTTTCTCTCACAGCAGGGAAACACACAACAAATTAAGAGCTGATGCAGCCAAGTCAGATATGGAGAGAGGTTTGGCTTTTCCTATATCCAGTAATTATTTATTTTTAAAGCTTTTGGAAACCTGTATCAGTTTCACCCAGGCAGGAGAAGAGCTGGAACATCAGTGCACGGCCCACAAGGGCTTTTGCATAGCAATAACAGCATCCCTCTTGACCTTCTGGAGAGGGTCCCCAGTGTCTGCCACATCTAAAATTAAGAAAATTCCTCCTGTATCCAGCTGAAATTACATGGATGGTATCTTAATGGCCAAGAGAAGGCACACAGACAGGGCTCACAGCTTTGTAAGGGCAGCAGACGCTTGCTTAGCAATGGAGGTGACGTGCCATGGGACACTGTCCCTGCCACCATCTGGAGGAACTGTCCCTGCCACAACAGAAGCCGTAGCTTGGACCAAACTCCTGATGGAGGCTGCATCCATGTCTGAGCCTGCAGGCACTGCCTGGAGCCTCTCACTGAGCCCAGGGATGGAGACTGTCTCCCTGTCTGTAGATGGGCACTAGTGGAGGACTTGTGCCACCATCTAAAAGATCTGCAGGAGGAGGCCAGAAAACTGTTTAGCATCAGAGATGATGAAAAAGAAACCAACTGGATCTTCTCTGAGACCCTGCAGACACAAGAGGAGCCTCAGCTCCCAACGGTACCAAAGGCAGGCAGAGTCCATGCCTGTCTCCTTGGGAAACACCCACCAGGTGAAGGCTGGATGCTTGTGACCACCCGCAACAGGAGCAAGGCTTCCATTCCCCCTGCAGATCTACAGCTACAGAATAGTTTCAGTACCCAAGCAGGAGACAAGGGGTTGGGAACTCTGTCCATCAGAGCGCCCATGCCAATGGAGCCAAAGCCGTGCAGCAGCACAGCAGAGATCAGCAACAGTAGTAGCTGACTCCCTGCTGCAGAGGACAGAGGTCCCAATTGCCAACCTCTCTTGCCCTCTGGGGACACTGATGGCACATTGGGAACCTGGATCCAGGACACTGTGGAAAGGCTGCTGAGGTTTGTCCAGCTTTCAGACTATTACCCCCTCACACTTTTCCACAGGGCCACCAGTGATGCTCAAAGATGGGTGTGCTGGCATTGAGAGGGACCTGGACAGGCTGGAGAACTGAGCTGAGAGGAACCTCATGAATTTCGAGAGAGGGAAATGCTGAGTCTTGCACCTGAAGAGGAATAACCCCATGCACCGGTACTTGCTGGGGACCAACTGCCTGGGAAGAAGTTGTAGGAAAAGGCCTGGGAGTCCTGGTAGACAACAAGTCAGGAATGAGCCCCTGCAGCAAAGGTGGTCACCAGCAGCCTGGGCTGCACTGGGAGTGTTGGAGCAGCTTAATGGCCACACTCTGCTCAGCATTGGCAAGGCCACATCCCGATGCTGGGATCGTTCAGCCTCTAGAGAGACGACTCACACAGAATCTTTTCAATGCCTATAAATACCTGATGGTAGGAAGGAAAGAAAATGGAACCAGACTTCTCAGTGGTGCCCAGTGACAGGACATGAGGCAACGGGAACAATGAAAATACAGGCCGTTCCATTGACACACAAGTCCAAATTTTCTTACTGTGAGGGTGGCTGAGCACTGGAACAGATTTCCCAGAGAGGTTCTGGAGTCTCCATCCTTGGAGACGTTCAAAACCAGGCAGGTGATGGTCATGGGCAACCTGCTCTGCCTGACCCTCCTTTGAGCACGGGGACATCTCGAGAACACCTCACCTGTGGTTCTGTGAGACTCAGGCCAAGCACTCTGCAAAAAACAAAACTTGCAAGTGCAGGCTCAGCTGCTGCGGGCAGTAATGCCCTTCACAACTTAAATCCTTGCTGAGCTAGAGGGGTACAACACGCCACAGCAGTCTGGAGTCTTCTAGTTATTGCTGATCACTGGTTTTCATTATAAACACTTACATTTGTCCCCTTATCATTTTGCCAAAATTTATCTGACTTACAATTTCTCTTTGCCTCAGGCTGAGTGTTTTTTGGAAAGATTAACTGAAATCAGTTGAGCCGTCGCTGAGAACGAGGGCGAGGGAATTGGGTCAGTCTATTCATATTAAAAAATCCCAGCTGCTCTTTCACAGGACGTCAGTGCCTCCAGCCATAAGGTCAGAAGACGTGCCCTTTGCTGGGGCCAGAAAAATGTACGAAGCTTTAGCAAAAGCTAAATCTGCTTAAAGCAACCCCAACATGTGTTTGGCCATGCTTGTCAGAGTCCAGCAGTCAGAAATCTCTGCACCTGACTCCTGACCGTGTGACGGGTCCTGTGCCTGGGGAGGAATAACCCCCTGCACCAGGTGACCGTGTCCTGCAGAGCTCTGATCCACAGGTGACACTGATAGACTACAGGAGGACAAGATCACCACGAGACACTCAACCTGACCAAGGGAGAGCAGTGGCGAACGCCCTTGGTGGTGGCCCATGCTGTGTCTGGCACTAATGAGTGGGTGGAGAAAAACCTGATGAAATTCAACCAGGGCAAGTGTAGGGTCCTGTGCCTGGGGAGGAATAACCCCCTGCACCAGGACAGGTTGGGGGTGACCTGCTGGAGAGCAGCTCTGAGGAAAAAGGACCTGGGAGTCCTGGTGGACAAGAGGATGCCCATGAGCCAGCAATGTGTCCTGGTGGCCAAGAAGGCAAATAGCATCCTGGGGGGCATCAGGAAAAGCATGGCCAGCAGGTGGAGGAAGGTTATCCTCCCCCTCTGCTCTGCCCTGGTGAGGCCACATCTGGAGTCCTGTGTCTAGTTCTGGACTCCCCAGTTTGGGAAGGACAGGGAACTGCTGGAGGGGGTACAGCAAAGGGATACAAAGATGCTGAGGAGACAAGAACATCTCTTACGAGTAAAGGTTGAGGGTCTTGGGTCTTTTTAGTCTGGAGAAGACAGAGGGGGGATCTGATTAACACCTGTAAATACTTCAAGGGTGGGTGTCAGGAGGACGGGGCCAGTCTTTTGTCAGTGGTACGCAGGGACAGGACAAGAGCAAAATGGGCACAAACTTGTGCATAAGAAGTTCCATCTAAACGTGAGGAGGAACTTCCTTACATTGAGGGTGGCAGAGCCATGGAACGGGCTGCCCAGAGAAGTGGTGGAATCTTCGTCTCTGGAGATATTCCAAACCCACCTGGATGCATTTCTGTGCAACCTGCTGTGAGGCAGGGGAGGGTTGGACTAGATGATCATAGAGGTCCCTTCCAATCTCTGCTCCCCTCCCCCTGAAAGTTTCTCAACATCCACAATACAATTCATTTTGTCTGGCAATAAGCAAAGGGCTGCACTTCAAGGGGATGTGTCTCCCCAGCAAACACTGATTCCAGTCAGAGCCGAGAGCACATTTGTACAGGTCCCATGTCTGGAAGCCACTACAGCCCGGGGAGCCCCATCCAGCATTGCCCCCCAGAGATGTGTGGTTTCCCACGCAGAAAGCCCCTCCCTGGGAAATGTCCACCTCTCAACAGGTCGGACTGGTACAAGGACTTCTCCCAAGTCACAGGAGATGGGACGAGAGGAAATGGCCTCAAGCTGTGCCAGGGGAGGTTCAAGCTGGACATCAGGAAAAAATTTTACACTGAAAGGGTTATCAAGCCTTGGAAGATGCTGCCCAGGGAAGTGGCTGAGGTACTATCCCTGGAGGTATTCAAAAGACGGGTTGACATAGACTTTAGTGACACGGTTTAGTGATGTTTTTTATCAGAGTTAGGCTGATGGTTGGACTAGATGATCTCAAAGGTCCCTTCCAACCCTGAAAATTCCATGATTCTACAATTCTATAAGGCAATCCAAAAATGACTCATTAAAAATAAAAAAAAACCTTAAAGGCAGCATCTGAATGTGCTGGGTTTCCCCACGGAGGACAGATTTCTGGTGGACAGAAAAAAATCATGTGTACAAAGGTTTTAAGATGCTTTTTGGCTTAATATTCTTGAAGCTAAAAGTGACAAATAGGGTTGAACGAAAAGGTGGAAGCAGCACTATTTGCAATCAGTCCTAAAACATGAGGAACGACCATAAGCACCTTGCAAAATACAAATCACTTTCAGGCATTTTGTGTGAGCAGGGATCAGGTCAGTCTGTGCCAGTAAATCAGTTATTTCTATACGATGATTTTCCATTTGTAGGGAATTTTAAAATGAAGGGTTGCCTGGTAAAAGGTCTTTAAAGTCCTGGGTAATTCCAAGCAGAAGGGTCAAACAGAAATGAAAGATGTCTCATTTTGGCATTTGTCTTCAAGTGAAAATGTGTGACAAAGTGACAAGTGACAAATAAATACAAAGGCAGCGTGCATTTCCTCTTAGGCACACGAGCTGTTTCACTTTATCTATAACTCACTTTAAGACAATTTAGTGACCCCTAATTAAAGCCCACACACCAGAGAAGCATGGCCGTGTATAATTAGAGGGTCTGGCAATGACAACTTGACCTCACCGGGTGGCAGTTGCCATGGCTGGTATGTATCACTGTGTATCATGCGTACACAGTGATTCATTCATTCATACATGCACATCATTCATATCACATGGATCATCATCTCTCATCCCAGGAGGACATGGACCATGAGGGGACCTGAGCAACAGGCTGGTCTCTGGGTAAAGCTGTGACAAGACCACGCAGGAAGAAGAAGAAAAAAAAGTCACAGTGGGCAAGCACTGCCCTGGTCCCAGCAGGAGACTGAGAACCACGGGGATGTCTAACAGCAATGGGCAGTAATTTGCACGCCGGGAAAGCTTTTAAATCAGGTAAAAATATTGTAAACTGTGTGCAAGCAGTCACGTTGATTTATAGACAGAACCCTCATGATCATATATCCTATCTAGTTTTACTTTCAGGAAACAAGTGAATTAGCAAATGTAATTCTCAGGAAGGCTTAAGAAAAGCAATTTTTGAAGGCAGCGCAGTCAAGCGTATTTGTTGGAATCTCCTGTGAGGGTTCAAAGCACTAGAACAGCTATCTCATATACTTGTCCAAACACAATTATGCATAAATTTGCATTGCAGATGCTGAATGCTAAAGTGCATCCGGAATGATTCCCGTTACTTTTTACTTTCCAAAATGTTGGAAGTAGTTTTCATTAAAGACACCCTTGAAGGAAATCCTAATCAGCCTGCAGATATTCCCTCAAGATGAGCAGACCATTGTCACAAATTGCTTTCTCAGTGAAGGGTATTTTCACTCGATACAGTGAAATACCCAGCTAGCCTTTATGAAATCTGGTCTTATTCTATCCTTTTATAATATTTATTATCCTCATTTTGGAGGCTTATCCTTCACTGAAGTTGCAAAACAGAAAACCCGCTTGCAAGAACCACACCGGGTACAACATTAACATGCAGGAGTTCCAGCCCGGGCTCTGGTCTCACCGAAGTCATCCAGAACAAAGGGCTTTGAAATGCAACACGCCAGTTATTTTTGATGGCTACCAGTCTATTGCAATTTCTCTTCCTCTTAATGGGATGTCTCCTATTTTTGGACCAAACAATCACTTTCCGCTACACAGACACAATGAATTATTCAAAAATTCAAATTAGGCATGACATTTCCAAATCGCTTTCTTTTAGCAGATAGTCAGTTAAAAACAATAAGACTTGCTTCCTCTCTGTTTGATTTATTCTCTTCGGTGATCTGCGGTTCCTGTTATGCAAACTCTTCTCCGCTGAGTGCTGTCAGTAAAGATCCCCAATCCTAGAGATTAACGTGCATTAACAGCTCTCAGAGGAGCTGCTCTCAGAAGGAACAATGAATGAAGGATTTCTCCCCTGAACTGAGCCCGAGACCTGGTTGTTAAGGCAGGACAACAGCACTGCCTACAGAAAGAGCCAACAGCATCCCCTGCCCGGTCTCTGGTACCCAAGGCATAGGAAGAGCCCCTGGGGGATGATGGGCTTGTGGGGTGGGTCAGGCACGACTTCCAGCTCAGCTCTGCAGGGACCCACGTGCAACCCCCCTGCTTGCAGGCACAGAAGAACTCCCCACTGGTGGTCTCTCAGTCCCTTCAAATTTGTCTCTTCAGCAAACACAAGATGAAGAAAAGCCAACATCAATAGGTAACTGCTACTCATCCGCTCTCCAGTTGTCCCTAAATCCTGGCCCTGTGGTGTCTCTGAACCACGCTGCAGGTACCAAGGCTGCTGGGACCAACCTGTGTAGTCACTAGAGGGGCTGTCTCTGCAGGTACCATCTTCCTTCCCTGCCGTGATTTATGGCAGGGTTTGGGGAAGAAATTTGCACCCTCTATTATTGCCTGATTTCTGTTGTTTATTTTGCCTGTGGTTTATTTCAGCCCATGCAGCCACGCACTCCCCCTACCAATATTAAATAGCTTATTCTTCTCTGCATTAAATCTAATTGCTACACATTGTCTCAGTTACAATTATATCTTGTTTGGTGCTCCAGGATTGAGACATTAAATCACTTGTGTTTACCTGTCTCAGGAAAAGGCAATTTCAATTCCACTGCCTTATGCTAGAAAATAAAAGAAATCTGTTTATAATAATTGACTACATAAATATCAGCCTGTTTTAAAATGGATTGTACATATTGAGCCACCACAAACCGCGTATGATATGTCCCTCTTTTGAATCGAGACAATAAGCATCACCAGCGAATGCAATGCAGAATTGTCTGAGCCAGCACCAACTCAAGCTGCTGGGGTCACAGCACAACACGGCTGGGATCTAGGAGCAGCTTCATCCTGTCCCTGCAGAGCCACCAGTACCTGACACCCCAAGGGCCAACCCCAGCACTGCCACGTGCACCCTGCAGATATGTCCTTTGAAGATCTCTCTTTAATGCTGCCTCAAGGAGAGGGCTGGGACTGTCCTTCAGTCTCAGGACAGGTCCTCCTGCCCCACCTGTCAGCTCTTTCTGCTAATGGGGTCATAAAAAGTAGCTGCAGTTCCTTCAAGCAGGATGCTTCCCACGCTTTGCAAAATATTTTTGCGAGCTGAGCTTTTTGGCAAAAAGGGGGGTGACAGCCTATTGTTCAGGAAGGGATGGAGCAGGGAATGCCCAGAGACTGATGTCCTTAATTGCTGCCTCACACCACAGAATAGAGTCACAGAATCATTGTGGCTGGAAGAGACCTTTAAGATCACCAGGTGAAATCATCCAGGGAGCAACTTTGTGTCTCTAATGGAGGGAAGGCATCCGCATAGTGCTCAAGCCACCAGTTTTGTGCTTCAAGCTCCAGGCATTGCTCCTCTGCCACACTTAGGCCTTTCTGAGCTCCAGCACTTGGCCAGGGTGAAGGGTCTTTGGGGACAACAAGGTGAAGGGGAAGTGCCCCAGAGGGACACAGACATCACCTTCTGGGAGCAGAGCCTAGTTTCTGACCAAGGTGGAGAAGCAGCTGGGTGTGCAGCAATCATGGAGAGTATCTCCATCAGAAAGGTCAGCTCCTGAGCCTCCTTCATTAGCCAATGACTCACACCCAGCCAGGAGAGTTGTGTCTCTTCCAAAACTGGTGGAGTTTTTAGGCTTTTTCTCTTGTAGCTCTGGACATTTTGTGTCCTTCCCCATGACTAATCTTTCTTTTGATTTCAGCTCAGGTGCTGCCTTTAATGACAAGTTCTTACAAGTTCCCCCCAGTAGCTGGGCACTTTGTGAAAAGGTTACCTTTAAACAGGCCCTGTCTCAATTTCTGAGTGACCCATCGCTGCTGCGCTACAGTACTGGGTGGCCAGAAGTGCCTGGTTTCTCTTCCCAGGAAGCAGACACTGCTAGGTGTGTCTTCAACCTCTCCCACCACCTGCGCTCACGTCCTGAGGACAATGAGCCCTTTGAAATCCACCTGCGAACCCTTCCCCAAGGAGCCAAGTTGGTTTTGCCGTAAAAAGCGATGAATAAGAGAGAAACCCCTTTATTCCCTGAGCCCCTCTCCCACTCACCAACATTCTACCATGCTGCAGCCGCAAGCATCTGGAGCTCCTACCTTCAGCCCCAGATCCAGCTCCTTGAGGGAGCGCTTTATTTCACCGGTGAGGACGTTCATGCGCTCACACTCCTGGAAGGCAACCACGGTGTACGGTGTCCGCTCCTCCACCTTTGCCATCAGTTCCGCAATGTTGAACTCATCCGTCAGTTTCTCTAACATCTCTTCCAGCAGCGCTTTCACCTGGGAGCCGAAGGGAAGAGAGAGCGGGATGCGGGTGAGTGACCCGTTGGGTTTCCTGGGCTGGCAGCTGCCGGAGCGCGGATCAAGGGCTCCATCTGCCACTTAGCGTCTCCGAAAACCATCAGAGTCAGCCGCGCTGGGCACGGCACCTTTCAAAGAGCTCGCCCCATCCTATTAAAATTCAAATGCTTACAAAAGTTAATGTCAGACAAGAAGCTTTCAAACTGATGGCTTAAAAATGTCACCACGACATGTGGCAGCTTCTGTTCTTCTCGGGTCTCACGCCTGTTCTCTCCCTTCTCCTGAGGTCAGACTCAACCCCAGAAGACAGATGGGGCTACAGCCTCAGCTGAGCCTCGGGACCACCGAGCTTATGAGCTGTTTCTACGTGGTGTGTTGATAGAGAGAGGTGATTATATAAAATTGGATTTTAAGCCGAATTTGGCATTCTGAACTAACAGAGCCACGGAAGCAAAGCATAATGGAACAATTATTTTCTATTCAATATTACAGCTTGGTTTGGAAACAATGCTTTATATCTCTAAATAGTAAACAGGGGAAGATCCAATGCAACAGGATGCTTCTTGTGCCTAAAAAACAAATAACCTTTTAGCAAAAGCTTTTCTGGTTGTCAATGAGGCACAAAGACCCTGATCTTCACAGAATCACAGAATCACCTAGGTTGGAAGGGACCTTTTAAGATCATCTAGTCCAACCAATGGGGGAGAAAAAAAAAACCCAAAACCTAAACACACACCACAACCAACCCACACTATGACACAAACAACAACAACAAACCCCAAAATACCACACTCCAAACAACACAAAAAAAAATAATAAAAAAATCAAAAAAAAACCCAACAACCATAAACACTACCCCACACCACCCAACACTAAGCCATATCCTTGAGCACCAAGTCAACTTCTCTCTTGAATACCTCCAGGGATGGTGCCTCAACAACCTCCCTGGGCAGCCCATTCCAATACCTGACAACTCTTTCAGTAAAGAAATATTTCCTAATATCTAGCCTGAACTTCCCCTGGCGCAACTCGAAGCCATCACCCCTTGTCCTATCATCTGTAACTTGGGAGAAGAGACCAGCCCCTGCCTCCCTACAGCCTCCTTTCAGGGAATTGTAGAATCAACCATATCTCCCAGGTTTACGTTAAACAGCTTGGCACAGATAGGTCTCACACGACCTTTTGCTTTACCTCTGCGCTGGAACCCCAGCGAGACTTCTTGGGGAGTTCTCGGGAAGGCAGAGCGACAGCTCTGTGATCCCATGTGCAAATCCCAGTGGGCCAGGGCCAGTGCCAGCCAGGGTCAGAGGCAGCCCCAGGTCATTCTATCGCCCTGACCCACGACATTCATGCTTTGTACTCTGTTCTCCAGTTTCCTCCCGTCACTGCTCTTCCAAAGCCTCCTGACTCATGGCAGACGTCATGAAGAGGTGACATTGGGGAGGCTGTTATTGCAGCCAGTGAGGGAACTGAAATTAAAACTCGGCTGGAAAAGCTCTTCAGCTGCACCTCAAATCAGTACAGAAATATCCTCTAATTTGAAATTCCCCCGCAAATCCCCTCGGCTCTGATTTTCTCACAACAATTACAGCCCATTTTCTGTAATGTGGCCTCAGAAACCTGTGGGAGTAACCGGACTTGTCAGAGCCTCAGGAAAATGACAGGCTCACGGTTTCCCTGCAAACTCTGGAAAACCACCTCAGCCAAACCAGGGGCTGGAAATCCTCAAACAGAGGAGCTGAGAGACAACTCTTAACTCCCTCTCATTCCAGGACCAAGTGAAAGGGACACAGCCACTGCCAGTTATAGCTCAGGTAATGAGAGAGATCACCTCCAGAAGAAAATTAGCCATGGCAGCATCCCCCCAGGCACCACGCAGTGCCGCATTCAGGCTGCTTTCAGGTACCTCTTCTTCTCAGAGAGATCATGAAAGCCACGAGGGTTTGTGTGCTCCTGCGACCATTCTTCTGGACTGTCACCAGGAGTTGCCCTGTGATGCCACTGCTGGCTCTCTCTCTGATAATTTTGCCCCTCTAGACAAGGAGTTAAACTGCATTTCAACAGTGAAAGGACTGAGAGGAGAGAAGAGGTAGTCACATTGGCTATTTTTGAGCATCTCCTTCAGTTTTTCTACCTCTGGATTATTCCCCTCACCTCCAATTCCCACAGAAACTGAAAACTGAACAGCTTCTTTAGCTTCTGAGAGCCCCAGATGTAAAGACATTAAGCTCCCCAGCTCCACACCAAGCCATGTGTGAAACCACAGACTTCATACGAGCTTTCTAGTAGCCATTCGTTAATTTGCAAAGCTTGAAACACAGATCTGGGACCTTGTGACTGCAGAACTGAAAACCTGAGCAGGTGTTGGCTACTTTGAGATCCTGTTATGAAAGCGTGGACAGATTTTAGTGAGCTGTGAGTTTGGAGAGGAAGGGCTGAGATCAGGCTGGTATGGAGGTAAAGCAAAGGAGTTCAGCTGGAAAAAAGGAAAGACAAGGAGATGGGTGGGCCCTGGTTATCATCAGATAACTGGGCCTGGTGGCAGAAGTAAGCGGTGGGCTGAGCTCTGGGTGGCATGTTGTACCCAGGAGACCATCGATGTGCCAGTCACAGCCCGGTGCGCGGGACCGGGCGCTTCAGAGACAGGGGAGGCCACCGGAGGTTTGTTTACAACATCTTCACAGGATGGTAACGAAGGCACAACAGCTCAGGGGGTAATTAAAAGCCACTGTCCTGGTACTGACAATACTCCAATTACGTCCCACCATGGCGATGTTCTGAACAATATGAGGCCTGTGGTGTTAGATACTCTGTTTGCATCCAGCAAAGTTAGCCAAGTAATGTAATATTATTATATAAAATGTTAATATATTACATTATAGGTAATATAATAGCATAATTTTATTATAACATAATCATCACATTATAATAAGCTGTTGTGAGACAACCTGAGCCAGACAGAGCTACGTAGGAATGAGCCAAGTATCAAAACTCCACAGCTCCTTCTCTCACTCTCACCGTTTCTTCCCTGGTCCCCGCTCCTCCTTCGCCCACGCTGGTGTCCCGGGGCTGCATCTCCAGCAGGATTCGGAAGAGCTTCTCGGATGTCTGGGTGAGGAAGCCGATCTCAGCGTTGGGATGGAGGCCATACAGGTACGGAGACTCCGGGGGCAGTGCCTCGTCTATGTACTGTGTGGAGAGATCCAGGGTCAGGTTAGAGATGGAGTCCAGGGCACTTCGCCTGCAGGGTTGTGGCACCAGAATCATCACCCATCTGAGCAAGCTCAGGCTGATAAAACTCTGCTGAAAGAGACTGAAACCCCCGCAAAGTGATGGCAGAAAGGGCCATTCGGTTGTTTACAGAATGGCTGCCGCTCCTGCTGGTAAAATTTAGTAATTGCTGAAGTTTGGCTTGGCTACATATCTCAGGCCTGGACCTTCTCTAGCAATTATCCACTGTGCATTTGAGCATCAACATCCTGAAATCTCTTGTGGGAATTTAGCTTCCAGTAGTTAGGTTTTATGAACGAAACCAGCCCAATATGCCTATCTCTGCTACCGCATTTGTGTACGGAGAACAGATGAGATCAGTAAGTAGATCAACAAGACCCTTCAGTGTTTCTCATCAAAACTGATGATAAAAGGAGCTTGAAAGGGCCATTTTCGCAAACAGTATGTGGATGCAATTTTCCAGGAGCCCCACTCAAGTCTCGAGAACCAATACAGTTGCTCTGTTCATGCATGAACAGAATGAGCCCATGATGAAGTAGCAAATTACCATTAGGCTTGGTTCATCCAAGGGAATGCTGAAACGTCTGCAGAAACAGAACGTAATGGGAAATGACAGGAGGTGTGCTGCAACACCTCCGTTCTATTCACCGCCTCCAAAGACACATCACAGGGCAGTTATGGAAAACATTACATTTAGGTGTATAAATAATGCCAGAAAACAAAGAGCTTACCTGATGATAGCCATTATAGTCCATGTTCCCCGGGAGGGGGAATCCTGGAGCTAGGAGGAGCTCTCCCTCCAACATTTCAGGTTTAATAAATTCTTCTAAATAGGTTTTGCAAAGTCGCCTGTCCCAGTCATCGGTGATGTGACCTCCGTACATAATCTCACCAAAGAGGTAGCGTAAATCATCATACGGGACCTGAAGAATGAAGCAGGAGGGCATGAAGGAGTTTGGCCACCAGAGCTCCCCCAGCCGTGCCGCTGAGCCGCAGGCTCTAAGCACTGACCTGCACAGCGAGCGCTTCCACTTCACCACCTCAGTTTTCTAAGTAAACTAACATTAGGTATTAAAACCCTGCCCAAGGAAAACCAGATCACAGCACCGATTTTCTGCAGTTTCCCACTGAAAGGAAAATTTATTCTAAGATCTGTTAAAGCAAAGACCGCTCTGTATTTTCAATTAATAAAGACCAGAGGCAGTACGTGCTGCGATCTGCAAACTGCTGCAGGTGTGAGGGGCACTGAAGCTTCCCATCTCACCACAAAAGTACACCGAACCAAGAAATTCTAAACCCAAACGCACCAAGGAAATGGTGTTTAAGGAGACTTCTCGGGAGTTTCAGCACAAGGAAGCTGCTCCTGTGGTTAAAAGCCACCAAAGAGCCCAGCTTTGTCTCACGCACCTTTGAGCTGGCCTCCAGGTAATTGTACAGCACGTTCACAGAGATGGTGAGGTCTCCCGTGTTGAAGGGGTAGGACCGGTTCCAGCCTTGGGGGCCAAACTTGCGCCTTTCTGCCACCACAGCATGGAAATAGCAGAGGGCAAAGAGGATGCTCTTGAACTCGTTCTCCCGGGTGCACATCTCCAGGGTGTCCTGCAACACAAGGAGAGACACAGGGCTGCGTACGGCCCCACTGCCCTCAGTCTCAGCAGCTCTTAGGGCCTCCCAAATACACCAAAATACTTGGACAGGGGTGAACTGGTTTGCCCAGTCAGTTCCTTTCTGCATAACACTGATTTTCTACATTAATGGCTTTGCATTGCAAATTCACAGACAAATTCTGATGCATATTTTCCAAATTAGTAGTTTCTTTTTCCAGCTCCCAGTGGCTTTGCACAGGAACACATCCTGACAGCCAAGAAGGGGAGGACACATGCACCGCCCCACCGCCTGCACGTGCCCCACATCCCACACCAGGGAGATGGAGTTGTGGGGTCGCCACACAGGGACAGCAGTGGGACTGAGACCATGGCCCCCAAGCTCTCACAGGGGAAGCTGAACCCCCCCATTGCCATGGCTGAGGCCAGGCGGGAGTTTGCCCAGCTCTGGCCCTCACTCTGCCTTGGTAAGAGCAGCGTGGTCAGGCAGCGGGTCCCCTGCCCCACAGCAGAAACCTGCTGGCATCTCCCACAGCCAGCAATACCCATCTCTCCAGGCCTGGGAGATGAACACATTGGGAAGGGCTTGCCTTCACCTTCACCCATGTCTCTGCAAACCTTCCCCAGGAATATCCTGCGTACCCAGGGTGCGGTGGCTCTGACCCGCACAGCTGAGCAAGGAGGGAGTAGCTACAGGAGCCCCTCCATCCTCCTCCCCAGGGACAGCCCCTTTAAGCCCACTCCGCTGAGTGACAAAGACTACAAAGGCAGCCTCTGTGACTTCCCTTCATTAGTTTTATCTTAAAAAATAAATGCAGTGTTAGGTTCCTAATCAGCTGGGGAGCATAACAGAGCTCCGGGTCTGCGCTGAGAAGGAGGAATCTGTAACTCTGAAGTGTGAAAGATGTTGAGCAACTGCAGAAGACGATCAACAACATCCCAAACCCTCTTTTCCCCATGATTAGACAGACGGGACTCAACGCTCCGTTCATTATCGGCCACCTGATGAAGAACTGGTTCAGATGTGTGCTGAGCACCTTTCCCATTTCAGAAAACACCCCTGGACTCCAAGGGGAGTTCAAGTGAAGACTGAGTGAGAATCCAGCCCTGTCCCATTCAGCTTCTCCATTTAGTTGTGCATTTTTCTTCAGCTACAAAGCAGAACAATATCCCCCGCACAGAATAATGGGCCTTCTTTGTAGCTTTCAGCTGAAAGCTAAATTTGAACACCCATTCTGTATGAAGCAGGGAAATGAGGTGTAAAGGGGCCCCACCCACTTGCTTCAGGATTTCTGATAAAAGACATTTTGTAAGACTCCAGCAATTTAGAAAATGCTAATTACTATCTGATTGAAATGAGCAGAGGCAGGATGAAAATGTTACTTGGGGTGAAGGTTCTCCCCTCCCTCGCTCTCCAGGACGTTGCGTGGAGTTCAGGATGATATAAATGAGTTCAGCAGATAAAAATGGCATCATCTTCCCTGACTGTGGGCATCGATCCTGGTGCGGTGCCTCCCCGCCTGCCCAGCCCAGCCATGCTGGCTCTTGCGCTTCAGGTTCCCTCCCTGCCCATGTCCTGAAGTGCCACATCTACACCTTTCTGAAATCCCTCCAGCGATGGGGACT
>VZRU01011467.1:288904-302002 GCA_013398155.1 Pedionomus torquatus
CTTCCAGCAAGAAATCAGCTTTTATATATATATATATTTATTTATTTATATATATTAGGAATGGGGCAGGTCACACACAGCAGGGATTTGTGGGCTAAAACAACCCTCATTTTAGAGGTAGGTGTGTAATCCAAGCTGACTGTGTTAGCAGGCACTCTGGAAGGTGATTTATTCCATCCAAAGGCAGGACAAGGAACTTGCTAAACTTAAATTAAATGCAGCCGCCAGAAAGATAAACTACTTGGAGGTGGCAAGGAAATTACATAAAGGAACCATATTAGAGGCTTAGAATAAATATATATCACCTATAAAAAGGACCAGAAAGGAGCTCTCATGGTTAAATAGCAGAGTAATGGAGACTATTAGGAGCAAAATGACATTCTTCACAAAGTGGAAATTGTGTCCAAATGAAAAAGCCAGAAAACAGCACAAAATCCAGTCATGGTAAGGCCAGAAAAGGTTTTAAGAAGCAATATTCTGAAAACCATAAAACCTACTAATAAAACCTTTCCAGAAGCCAGAAACCTTCCAGAGAGCCCATAAAACTACAGGATGATCAAGGTGTGCAGGGAACATCCAAGAAAGGTGAGACCACCACAAACCAGCTCCTGTTTGCAGGAATATTCACGGCAGAGCTTGGGGAGGCTCTCACTGGGATGGTGGCATCACTCTGATGTTGAGCCTGGAGCCCTCTCTGGAGATCATCCATCCAATCCTCCTGCCAAAAGCACGGTCTGCTAATTACAGCAGGCTGCTAATTGTATTCAGCTACGTTTCTTGAGATCTCCAAGGACGAAGCCTCCACAACCTGGCTGGGCAACCTGAACCTGCCAGTGTTCAATGGCTCTCACAGTAAAGAAGAGAAGGTATAAAATAAAATAATAATGTTTAAGGGAAACCTGTATTTCAGCTTGTGCCCATTACCTCTTGTTCTTTCACCGAGCACCACTATGAACTGGCTCCATTTTCTCTATTCCCTCTGCGTTTAAACCTACTGATACCCCCCCACCCTGCCTTCCTCCATGCCATTGCTTTTTGAGGTTAAATAATCCCAGGTCCCTCAGCCTCCCCTCATATGACAGATGCTCCAAGCTCTTAATCATTGGAAACACTCTTAAACCAAAACAGCAGATGGAAGACTTCTTCTGAAGAACTGGTAAACTGATAATAACAATTTACAAAGACCAGACGGAATCTGCCCAAAAGAACCTCAGCTATGGAGGGGCTGCATTACCCTTCAGCATGTTCCAGGCAAACCAGCAGGGGCTCTAATACACCAGGAATTAACACACAAACAGGATGGGGTAGAGAAAACCAGAAATCTAGAATACCCAACACATTGTAGATAGCTAACAAGAGGGATCCCCAGATCTGAGCTTGTCACCATGAACTTCTTTCGCAGTTGCCAGAAAGGTGAGCTCCAGCAGGTGCAGCCCTGGAGCTGCCTCTGCAGGAATCTCCTTGCTCAGATTTTCATTGGTATCAGCTATTGATCTCTCAGTTATCATGGAATCATGGAGTTGTGAGAGCTGGAAGGGACCTCTAGAGATCATCCAGTCCAACTCCTCTGCTCAAGCAGGGTTGCCCAGATCACATCCCTCAGGACTGCATCCAGGAGGGGCCTGAAGGTCTCCAGAGAAGGGGACTCCACACCCTCCCTGATCAGCCTCTGCCAGGGCTCTGACAACCTCACCACAAAGAAGCTTTTTCTCCTCTTTGAATGGAACTTCCCATGTCCCAGCTTGTGCCCGTTGCCCCTCGTCCTGTCACTGGGAACCACTGAGAAGAGTCCGGCTCCATCCTCCTTCAACCCACCCTTCAGATCCTTGTGAGCATGAAGAAGGTCTCCCTTCAGCCTTCTCTTCTCCAGGCTGGAGAGTCACAGGTCTCTCAGCCTTTCCTCATCAGGGAGATGCTCCAATCCCTCAATCATCTTTATCACCATTACTGCAGGCTACAATCCAGTTCAGCCACAGGGAACAGGGTGGGAAGCTCCCAATGGAGTCTGAGCTGCTTACTACATTCAAAGACCATCTGAAGGAGTAAACGATTAGCAAGCCAACAAAATTAGTCATAGGATAAAGTAATTTCAAGTCCTGAAAATAAAACCTGGTGGTAAAAAAGCTGCAGCAGTACGCCATCAGTCTGAGGGACTGGCAAAGACAAGGCAGAGGAAAACCATTGGTGTTAAAAGTACTGGCCTGAGAAAACCAGCTCTAGATATAAACAACGATGGGTTCAGAATTGGCTGTTACCACTCAGGGAAGAAGATCTTGGAGCCCTCACCATTTTTTCCTGCAAAGACCAGTTCAGTGCTCAGCGATGTGAAAGGAACCAAATGTCAGTGAAGAAACAGAGAATAAAGTAGCAAACATTTCTTCTGCCCCTCCATAAATCCATGGTGGGCCTTCCTTTGGAAAACAATACCCAGTTCTCACTTCGTTACCCCAAAAAGGCTTCCCCAAAGGGAGGCACTGAATTGGTGCGGGTCCCCAGTTCGGACAGAGGAGAACAGGGTGGATCGGGAGAGTGAAGAAGAATGGGGAGATGAACAAAAAGAGCACATGGACATGTACTTTCATATGATGCATCACTGAACTGTCAGTTTACTAGCTCGGGGTTTTGTGGCAGGTGAGAGAATCACAGAATGAAACTGAGCTTAGACCTGCGGAGAGAAACATCCCTGCCCGCTGTCACTACTGATGTTCCCTTTGCCTTCTCCCTGGCAGGGCACTGGGGTGGCAGCACCCGTGGCTGCCCCACAGACTGATGCCCTGCAGGAACATCCAGGGAGCTCCCTCATGTGAACATGGAAACCTTCTGCTGGCTCCTCAGTTAGAGGTTTCATGTGCCTCTTGTGACCAGATCCCATGGAGAGATCCCAGCCAGGACTGGAGACGAGGGGGAACAGTTGTAGAAAAGGAAAAGCTGATGTTCTGTCCTGGTTTCAGCTGGGAAGGAGTTAAGTTCTCTTTCTAGCGATTGCTCTGAAGGAGTATCAATAATACCCATTGCGTTCAGTTGTTGCTAAGCGATGTTTACATTATTCAACACCTGTTTTTTCCAGCTTCCCACAGAAGAATAGACAGAAGGATGGAATGGCCCGTGAAATATTCCATACCACAGAGCTCGTGCTTGGGATGTACATGGGGATTCAACAGGGGGTGGGAATCCACTTGTCACTGCTCAGGATGGTGCCAATTCACGGGTGTGACCTGTATCATTATGGGGATGGACCACCCCAGTGACAGTGCCCAGCTCTGCCTGGCCTGGAGAAGCGGGCAGCAGTTACTGGGGCAGACGGAGCTGTGTCCATTGCAGCAGGAGACACATTACTCTCACTGGTTTTAGGAGTATCAGAAAAGAACAGCAAGCCTTTTCAAACTGTAATGCCTTTTAAAAATGCAGACTTAACTATTTCCATTTTCTTACCTTCTATGGAGCTGGGTACGAAGCGTCCCAAGAACTCAGCAAAAGCTCCTGGGCTTCTGCCTCCTTGCCCAAATCCTCTGTGCTATGGATGTAAATACCAACTCTTCTGCTGCTCGGTAACCTCAATATTGCCCTCTTCTGAACAAGGTTTTATGGGGCCGTCTTCACACTCTAAGTCAAATGAATTGCTAGACGTCTCCTGCCAGAGGCCAAGACGCCGCCTCTGAGACAGCAGCTGCTTCAGAAACATGAGTCAAGAGAACTACTGTCTGGGGAAGCCATGGACACCTTGCACCCTCCAGTCTTGTTGCCCCAAATCTGATTCACAAGGCTGGGAACATTTCTTATTTAGAACAGCATAACTCCAGTCTCCTTCCCTGAAAGGATTTAGGGTTGTGCTCACATTCCATGGGTGAAACAATGTTTTGGGGGATGGGGGGAGACAGGAGGAGATGCCTGAACAAAGGACTCGCGTTCTGGGGAAGGGTTGCTCCATCATTAGGAGCGACCACGTGAAGAACAGCAGAGAAAATGCAATTCTATCTGAGCGTTAATGCACCAGTGCTCGCCAGATGCATTTAGGATTTCAAGAGATGAGGCAATCCCCAGGGTCCAGGCAACCAGCTCTAAAACTCCCATAATAAAGTAGGAGTGGACCAAAATCTGTAACCCAAGTGTTTCATGGAGCAGTACAGGGAAAGAGCTCACCAGAACAGCCCGAGAAGAATTGTGCATTAAGTATCATTTTAATCACAGACTAAATACCTGACCTTAAGTATTTTCATCTTAATTGGTAGTTTCTTCCCACAACTGCTTTTGTGGCCTTAGATGGCTGAAAAATAATTGCTTTTGCTTGTGTTGACACCAATGATCATTATTTCTCAGTATCGCTGACTTCTAACAGCCAACTTAGGGAATATTTCTAATCTAATGATAATTGAGTGCATTTACATATCATCCTTTTCTGATAGAAGGGATGGAAAAGAGGTATATGTGCGGCAAAACATGGGTCAGTACCAAGAATTCATTACTTGATCAAATGAATATGCCTGCAAAAAAGAGACGGGGGTGGCGTGGAGGGGATTCACAGGTTTGGAGGAAACTTTGCAAATGAATTCTCAGCCGTCAGATAACAAAACTTGACAGCACATGACTAATGACTACAGATGCGGTCATAGTAATTGAATGTTATGTCAATTATCACTAACGACACAACGCAGCCAACACTGCATTAACCACAGCTGAGCTCCACGTTCACTGAAGAACCGCCTCCTCTCGCTTGTTTAGGAACCTGCCTCCCACCAACTTCATGGGCTACCTTTAGATGTTTTTCAAGAGGAAGAGGGGATAATCCATCCTGCCCACCCTCCTTTGGCTCAGGGCTTGACGCTCTGCCAGTACGATCTCTCTAAACCACACCGGACACTTGCACTGAGCCAGTTTTATGTCCTCCTCCTTCTGAAAACCCCCCGAAGACATTTACCCAGGATGGAGCAAGGTAATTCATGGCTTTATTACATTTTTTCTTAGCCAGATTTCGAAGCCTGTGAAAGAGCTGCTATGTAAGAGTAAAAGACACCCCCACAGCACGTCTGGGTTTTCACAGCCCATGCCAAGATCAGTGCTGTGGGCAGAAATGGGCTACAGGCTCAAAGCCATTACCTTCCTTTATGAATAGGGGGGGTGGGGGCCAAATCCTGCTGAAAAGCCGGCAAAAAATAAATCTGCAACACCATCCCGTGTACCCCGACCCTGACCACAGCACCCTGCCCCGTGTCGTTGCCCCACTTTGTGATATGGAGCAGGAGTGACCGAGGAGGAGGGCGGGAGGCAAGAGCTGGGCTGGGGGCACGTGGTGGAATCCGGGAGCAGCAGAGGCTCTTGTTGGGAGTTCACTTCCAAGCACCTCTGTGTGTTTGTGCTTCACAAGGCAGAACATATATCACAGGACGCAAGTGTTGCCATGGTAACCATCAGAAATAGCAGCACATATATATATAAACCAGCACACACTCCGCAACGCGCTCCCTGTGCTGATAGCGACTGGAGACCCTTCACATCTCTGAAAGCAGCTCTCTCCTTCACGCCTTATCACAAATCACTCATGGAGTGATGAGGATTAGTTGTTTGTACAAAGTTTCATTCTCTTGCGAGATGCTCTCAAAAAAAAATCACCGCTGCTTTTACAGTAAAAGTGAAAGCCAGGCCTTACGGTCAGGAGACAGCCCAAGACTTCCATGCTCCATTGGGCTGAGGTATAGAAAAGGAGAGGGAGGGGGCACTGCAGGCAGTCTCTTCCCTTGGCCAAGCTCACCATCAATGGTAGTGTGGGGGTTCGTCACATGAGAAGATGCCACACATGCTCAGGAAGGGCTCCACAAAATCCCAGACTGGCAGGGGTTGGAAGAGACCTCTGGAGACCACCCAGTCCAACCCCCTGCCAGAGCAGGGTCAACCACAGCGGGTTGCACAGGAATATGTTCAGATGGGGTTTGAACGTCTCCAGAGATGGAGACTCCACCACCTCTCTGGGCAGTCTCTTCCAGGGTTCTGCCACCCTCACAGGAAAGTTCTTCCTCATGTTCAGATGGATTTTTCTGTGTTTCAGTTTGTGCCTAGTAGTTCTTGTCCTGTGAAACAGGGTACCATTGAGAAGAGCCTGACCCCATGCTCCTGACACCCACCCTTTAGACATTGCTCAGCACCAGTAAGATCCCCTCTCAGTCTGCTCTTCTCCAGGCTGAATAGCCCCAGGTCCCCCAGCCTTTCCTCAGCAGAGGTGCTCCATTCCCTTGACCATCCTTCCACAGTCAGCCCTGTCACCATGTGAACACTGCAGGACTTGGAGACCAAGAGGGATGAGCACAGACTCTACCACCAACCCCTGCTCCTACATCTAGGAGACCAAGCTATTTCTGAGCACCAAGCTTGTTGGTGCTCAATATGGAGATGGGCTTCCAGAGCTCTGGAAGCACTGGGGAAGTTCTACCCTGTCTCTGCCTGAGCTGAGAAACGATGGGAGCCGCCTCCCAAGGGTGCCCCACTCGGCAGGCAGCGAGGGCTCCATCCCCTTCTCCCCTTCATGAAGTGCTTGGGTTTCAGCAGTAGCACCCGGAGGCTCTTTCAGACCTCACTCCACGGTCACACATGACAAAGAAAAACAGCCTTGATCCTTGCAGAGTCAGCACTATCTGATCCCTTCTTGAAGCCCTCATGGAGCCTCTCCACTCACAATCAGGGAGGGCAGATTACAGCAGGTAGAAGCAAGTGCAATTAATTTGTTGTCCTTCAGCCTCACCTCTGAACATGCTGCCCGTTCCTCTTGTGTTGCTGGGCCCTGTGAAGTTCCCCATCATTGTACTTGGGCTGGGCCAAACGAAGCAGCTCTGTCACCTACAGTGTCACCTCCCTGCTCACCTCAGCCACTGAGCACACGACAGCACCACTCTTGTGCTGCATTAAAAACTGCTCATCTATTCCTACCCTCTGCGTGTGGATGTTGTCTCCTCTCCAATCTGCAGTGTGACTTCACCAGCACAGACGTGGGAGCAGCCCTGGTCAAGCTACAGAGTAGAGCCAGTACCAGCATCTAGGGGTGCTTTACACCTCTACGAGCACTCAGGATCTTGGCTGGGCCACCGCTTGGCCCCATACCCAACCTGTGCTATAGCAACCTCACTGCTCTCAGGGCTTGTATGTACCCACGTCTGCTGCAATCCCTTCTCCAAAACAGAACCCAGCCCTCTTCTGCTAGAAGTTGAGCAGAAATGGGTTTTTCTATGACCTGGTCAAGGGCCACAGAAGGCAGATGCAAGCGGAGAAAGGGCACAGAAGATAAAACCCAAAGAGGGCTGATCTGAAATCTTCACGTCACTTCCAGCCTATCAGCAAGCATCTGACTTGTTTTTAAGACAATTTTGGGTATTAAGTACAATATATTTCACATGTTCTTTTAGCACAGACATGCCTTCATGTTGATGATAGTAAATGAAACGTGCTTAGGACTATTCCTTGGCTAATTTGTTCACAATCACATCTTCCTACACTACTGACCCATTTTATGCTCCAAAATACAATGGGTAATATATGAGATGTCTGTTGGTGTGATCCTTGGCTTCTCCTCACTCCTGACCTTTAAAGGAGAGGGAGCCAGACCTCTTCATCCAACAGCAGGAGCCAAACCTGTGCTGACAATGAGACAGGACAGACAGCTGAGGTCCAGCCCTCAAACGTCTCCTGGCAGCTTTTAACTGACAGGAACGGACATTGCCTCGGGACGACGGCAGAGAGGAAGGAAAGAATTAGGTACAAAGACAAACACAAGAAAAACTTAAACAGGGACTGAATGAGTGCATAAAGCATGATTGGGTTCTGCTGAGAGGCTGGTGATACCCAGGAGAAAGAGAAAGTCAGCTGGAGTGAGCAGTGCCTGGTCAGACAGGAGAGGGCCTTCAGGGGAAGATGATGGCATGATGTTGCCTCTTCTAAAGAGGGACACCAAACCCCTGCCTGCAACAGCAACTGCTACCTTAGGTGTCTCTCTCTCTGGCCTCTTCTTTCTTTTGACCCAATAAGACAACGGAAAAAACAGCATCACATGGAACCACTTGTATTTATACAGGATCTGACACAGTTTAAGGCTGAGGAAGGCATTTGAATTTGTCCTCATTTCTTCTCCAACCAAGCCGGTGCTCATCCTTTGCTTGAACCCCACAATCCAGAGCTGGCATCTGGACCTCAGCCCAAACGCAGCCGAACTGCTGGGATTTGCCAGGCCAGAGAGCAGATGCACATGAACCACAGAAAACACGGAGACACCTCAGCTCCTCCAAGTTTTAAAGAGAATGTTGGAGCTTAACTTAGCGAGTTTCACTTTATAAAATAGAAAGATCTAAAGGTAGGTAGGGATGAGCAGGTGAAATGCACAGCAAAGGACAATTGCTTGATTAATCTCAATAAAAGGAGGATAATAATCTTTATTTTCAGGAGGTCTCTATTACATTTGGGTTTTAACCCAAAATATGTCTTGAGATGAAGGCTTCCAGGACAGTTGTACAACAAAACTGGAACTCCAGTAGTTACAAAGGTATTGAAAGGCCAACAGAAACAGAAATCCCATCCCAGACCAGTATTTGGATTACTTGCTGGTTTGTAAACTGATTTGCAGTTGGGAAAACTTGGGAACGGCTATTGTGACAGGAGGCAAGAAGGAAAACAGCTGCCTGAACTCCAATATCTTTCTCCACCAGAGCATTTGTTCAAAAAATCATGAAAGAGAACTGGCGGTGGTGTGGATATTTCGATTTCTATATATCTAGAAACAAAAAGATACTGTGGCTGGAAGGAAAATTACTCTCTTCTTTACTGAATCAGAGGCTTAATGCCAAATACTTCTGTGTGGCTTGAATGGACGACGGATCTCCTACAGGACAATGGATCTCTTTTGTTTGTAGCAAGGGCCGGTCGTGGGGTGCGCAGGAAAAGCCTCCATCGTATTTACGATGCCGTAAGAAGGTCTCTGCCAATGTCTGGATCTCACACAGTTTTGCTCCAGGAGCAAACTGTTATTCAATTTAGCACGTGAACCTGACTCAGTGAAGCAACAACCTATGATAATGGAAAGATGCTCAAGAATTAAATTAACTTGATCACAAAGAGAGGGAAGTGACATTTTGGCTAATGGATGAAGACTACAATTAAATTGGGAATATCTAATGTCTGAACTTTTCCCTGCATCAGTTCATTCAGACGTACACCTGTAAACAAGTAAACAAATGTCACCCTTTCTTTGCTATTAGGCTGATAAACTTCATTTTGTGATAGCCACGGTCACTGCTTTAGCAAAAAGCTTTCAAGTAGGTGCAGAGGGGGAAACCAAGCAGACACAGTGGATGGCAGCTTAGAGCTCAGTGCTCCCTGACATGCAAAGCTCTTTCTTCCTTACTCAAGGGAGACAACATACATTGAAGAAACCATATCTGTGGCTAAGTTGATAGTGGGAAAGCAGAGATCGCAGAGTCACTGCAGCTGGAGACACCTCTGGGGATTTTCTAAGCTCAAAGCAGGGTCAGGTAGAGCAGTTGCTCAGGACCATGCTCAGCTGGGTTTTGGATATCTCCAAAGATGGCGATTCCACAAACTCTCTGGACAACTTCGTCCAGTGTTTGACCACGTGCACAGTAAAAAAGAGTTTCCTGAATTTCAGGTTGCCCCCATCTCCCCTTTTCTTGTCACTAGATACCACTGAGAAGGGTCTAGTCTTGACTGCCTACCATCAAATGTTGATTATTGATAAAAACCTTAAGTTATCTCTTTGTGAGGCTGAACAGTCCCCAGCACTGGACCCAGCCAGATGTGTTTCACCAGGGCTGAGCAGAGTGAAGGACCACCTCCCTGTCCTGCCAGCAACGCTCTTCCTAATGCAACCCAGGACACAAGTGACCTCCTTTGCCATGAGGACGCTCTGCTGGCTCATGTTCAGCTTGCTGGGCGCTGGGCATCCCAGGTCATTTTCTTCTTTCCAGGCAGTTGGCTCCCAACGTGCACAGGTCATGGGGTTATTCCTCCTCATGTGCAGGGCTTGGCTTTTCTTTTTATTGGATATCATGACGTTCCTGACAGACCAATTCTCCAGGCTGTGCGTGCCCCTGCAGGGCAGGACACCCATCCATCAAACAATTCTCCACATTTTTACACTATCTGCAAGCTTGTCCTATCACCCAGGTCACTAATGAAGGTATTTAACAGTACAAGACCCAGTACCAGCTCCTGGGGTAAGGTATGACTCTAGTGAACAGCCTCCAGCTGGTCTTCACACTGATGATAAACCATTCCTCAGTTTAGAGGAAGTGATCCCTGAATATCAATGAGCTCTCCTGGACCCCTCTTATTTCCAGGACCACGTCCCACAGGATTCTTTAGAGCAGATCCCTGAAATGGCCAAAGTGTGCTTGGACAAATCCATACTTGTCATCTTTTTGCTTTGTTCCCTCCTCTCAGGATCCATCATCCCATGGTCACTGCAGCCAAGGCTGCTCCTGACCTACACATCGTCAACCAGTTTTTTTGTTTGTGCACATCAGGTCCAGCAACGAACCTCCCCTCATCACCTCTGCCGGGACTGAAGCAGGTTTTTTCTCTTTGCTATTGGTCTTGAGCACTGTTTGATTAAACTGCATCCCATATCAACAGCTCCAGACCTACAGGCTCTGCCAGTCTTCCCACACCACATTTCTCCTCTATTGCCAACTCCTCTTCAGTAACATGTCAGTGCAAACCCACTAACACATGCTCTTTTATTTTTTTTAAGCCAATGTCATATCTAAAGTGAGACTTGCCCCAGGACTGTTTCCCAGGAGTTCCACGAGCAGCATTCAGCTGACACACTCCTGTGTGGCACCATCTCTGCAGCTCCACAACAGCTCCCATCAATTACAGCTGCTGCAGTTCCTCTACAATGTCTCTTACCTTCAACGTATCCAATAAACTCGATCCACCTTTAGCAAACTCTTATTACATTTGATATGTTTACCTACAATCCTTTACTCATTTTGCCCTTGATGGTTTGTTCTCAAACTCTGCACACTGGTGAGTTTGCTCCGATAATTTCCCACAGTTTTAAATGCAGATACTAAAGAATCTGTTAATTGCTAGTCAGATGGCATCCTCTGATTTGACAGATTCATTATAAAGACTTGCAATGAACCTGAAGTTTCTTCTACCAGAGTTTTAATATTCCGGGATACAGATTATCTGGCCCTCCGAGCTGAGCACATCATGCTCTTTGATCTGATTTTCCTCCTGTTTTTAATAAATCTTGTTTGCAAGAAAAGTTCGTTTTGGGGAGGTGTTTCAAGCAGCCAGCCCTCAAGGACAACACGTCTTTCAACCTTGGAAAAGGGCAGGCACCGAGACTCTCCCAGCCAAAAAACATTCCAGAAAGGGACCAAGGACTCCTAATGAGCAGCTTGGGAAGATGCTGTTACTGGAACGGCGCAGCCCTGTGTGCGGGGCCTGCCAGCAGCAGGATTCACCAGCTGCACCACGAGAGGTGAGAGATTACTCAACTATATGTGGGGATTTTTAGACCAGGTGGACACATCATCATAGGAAGCTTCCATCCAGTGTCACCTGCAGAGGATAGAGCCCTGCTGCACCTTGAGACCACCTCCCAGCTGTGGAACCGGCCTTCTTCCAACCCCCAATGCTACAGAACTTGCCATGAAGAGCAAACTGGCAATCAGCTCTAACTCCACTTTAAAACTGAATGTTACCCCTTTCCAGCAGATGGAAGGCCATGGAGACGAAGGTCCTTCCTGGGGAGAAACTGCATGCATTTGCAACACCAAGCTCCTACAGCCCTGTGCTTCCCCACCATCCTGTCTGAGGATAATGTCCTAGTTTGGACAACTGGATGGAGAGCAGCCCTGAGGAGAGGGATTTGAGAGTGCTGGTGGATGAGAAGCTCAACATGAGCTGGCAATGCGTGCTGGCAACCCAGAAAGTGCCCCATATCCTGGGCTGCATCCCCAGCAATGTGTCCAGCAAAGCAAGGGGGGACATTCTGCCCCTCTGCTGTGTTCTGGGGAGACCCACTTGGAGCTCTGTATCCAGCTCTGGAGTCCTCAGTAGAGAAAGGAACATATGGAAGTGTGGGAGCAGGTCCAGAGGCCATGAAGATGCTGCGAAGGCTGGAGCCCCTCTGCTGTGAGGACAGGCTGAGAGAGTTGGGGGGGTTCAGCCTGGAGAAGAGAAGGCTCCAGGGAGACCTCAGAGCCCCTTCCAGTCCCTAAAGGGCTCCAGGAAAGATGGGGAGGGACTCTTGATCAGAGAGGGGAGCGATGGGACAAGGCGGAGCAGTTTTAAACTGAAAGAGGGCAAACTGAAATGGGATCTTGGGAAGACATTCTTTGCTGTGAGGTTGGTGAGACCTTGGCCCAGGTTCCCGGAGAAGCTGTGGCTGCCCCATCCCTGGAGGGGTTCAAGGCCAGTTTGGAGGGGGTTTGGAGCAACCTGGTCTGCTGGATGTGTCCCTGTGAAATGAACTACTTCCCATCAGCCAGACACTGAAATGTAACTCCATCTCACAGCCATGGGGAAAAAAAAAAAAAAAGAAAAAAAAAAAAGAAGAAAGTTTGTTTCCTTGGGGCAAAAGGAACATAGAGCATTCGAAAACTCCTGAAAAGGAGAATTGTTTTCTGATCGAAAGCCCCACACAGTATCCCACAGCCTGTGACTTGATGGAACCTGCATTTCTCCCAACCTTATCCATGAGAATGCAGAAAAAATATATCTTTTTCTCTTGTAATCAGAGAAAACTATTAAGGTGGGGGATGAGCTATGACCATGTGCTTTTATTTCCATCTGATGTTTTTTTTGTAGACGTTCAGACTGCCAAAGCAGTGGGATTGCATTTTTGACAAAGCCTGCAATAAAAAAGAAACTTTCAGTTCTTGTCTTTGTCCCAGTTTCTCCAATGGAAGTGAAGACCATTTGAACTGTTATTAAAGCCCCTCCAGGGGTGACCTGACCAGAGCCCAAGCCCTTGCAGGTCCTGCCTGCTGGGCACCAGCAGAGAGCTATGGCCTGTGCAGAGAACAACAAAGCTGGCCAAGAGGTTTCTGGCACATCTTTTTTTTTTTTTTTTTTTTTTTTTTCTTTTCCTGA
>VZRU01011467.1:302024-315136 GCA_013398155.1 Pedionomus torquatus
TTTTAAGGCAGGAGATGTCAATTTGTCAAAGCTGAAACCCACATGCCAAGGGCTGGCTCCTGTAACTTCATTTTTAACTGTTTCCATTTTTTTTTCGTTAAGACATCCAGGAATAATCACTCTGACCTCACATCTGCAGCATAAAAAAATAAATAAATTGCTGTTTTCATGGAATCACAGAGTTGTCAGAGTTGGAAGGGACCTCTAGAGATCATCCAGTCCAACTCCCTGCTAAAGCAGGATTGCCCAGAGGATGTCACTCAGGACTTCATCCAGGTGGGGCTTGAAGGTCTCCAGAGCAGGGGACTCCACACCCTCCCTGGGCAGCCTCTGCCAGTTTTCTCCCCCAAAAAATCTTTTCATTAAGAAGTTGAATTTAATGAGGGCAAAAATAGAGATTCAAAAAATAAAAATGAAAAAGCACCAAAATACAAGCAACACTGACCTGTGCAGAAGAGGCAGCTGGTCACATAGGAGCTGTGAGTCCCGGGGGTGTTTAGGGCCCCCAACTCCTACTCATGGGACTTATACTCTGTCAGGACGGGGGTCTGTCAACAGCCACGCACCTTCCTCAGGGTCCTGGCATGTCTCAGCCCCTTGTACAGACACTGCTGCTGTCACCTAGTCTGGACACCCCTAAAATCTGCTCTCCAGCTTCAGTACCCATGTTTTCTGCTGCTTCCATCTTGTAACGATCAGCCAACCTTTGAACCAGGGATGGGGCAGCAGTGTCACAGCACCTGTGATCATTTCTACAGGCTGCTGAGGGTCACCACGGGGATGAGCCTTGAGATGCTCTGTCAGCTGTGTTAGCAGTCCCCACCAGCCTTGTCCTTAAATCTTCTCCTACNGCATCACAGCCCCTGTCATCATTTCTACAGGCAGACGCTGCTGAGGGTCACCATGGGGATGAGCCTTGAGTTGTCCTGCTCTGTCAGCTGTGTTAGCAGTCCCCACCAGCCTTGTCCTTAAATCTTCTCCTACAGAGTGTGGACAGCAACAGGGACAAAAGGAGCTTAGCTAAAAGGCAGGTGCAAATCCACCCAGCATCAAAAAGGGTCTTGAGAAAAAAGTGGGTTTGTGATAATCTAAAAGTCTAAATCTATGTAGAACTTTCTTGGGTCTTTCAAGATGTTGTTTCAGTGTTGTCCTACCTCCACAGCAGACCTGTCTCCACCAGTCGCTACTACCACTTCAATCTACATCTGACAGATGATGTTGGATGCTCAATGCCCAGCAGTTGCTCTTTTCTAAATTGTTGGCACTGAAGAACTGAGGCTGATCCTTGAGCTCCACAGAAATCCATTTGATACCAGGGTCAGGCTCTGGCTTTCCTTAGAAACATTCATAGGTTTGCAAGGTTTTAAACCAGACTTTTCTGGTGGTAATAAGGGCACAGAATTTTTATCAGAATTTCTGATACTTCTCTTTCGATGGGTGCACCATCCAACCCCTTGGCACTGAGCTTCCAACATCCCCTGTTTTGGGATGCAGAGAGGAATGGGCACGGCTGCAGCCAACCCCTGCCTCTCCTACAGCGGTGTGTGCACCTCACGGCTCAGTTAAATACGTGGCAAGATCTGAGCAGCAGTAAGAGAACCAGCCTAATAGCCCTTAAAAGCAACGCCATTTATTTATTCCTGTAGCAAATAAAAGCACAGGAAAGTATTGCACACCCTTCCCTCAGAGCACTCCCTACAACTGCACACCCTACCCGATGCTCATCAAGGAACACGTGAAAGAAGGCGCTTTTGACCCCAACAGTCTGGAGAAATACCACCCAATAACAGCAACAGGCAGCAGCAAGAAACAGAAGGTGGCTGCTCTGGACACACAGGTGACGCCTTGTCCCATCTCCCAGCAGATGAGGATGACAGATGGCCCTTGCTCCCGTGACCAGAAGCGGGTGACCTGGGAGAGGAGTGGGATGTCCCCCAAAGACACCGTACCTGAAGGATGACCCAGTGACCCTCCTTCGCGGCCAGGTCCAGAGCTCGTTCAGCAACTACCTCTTGACCTTGTCCAAGGGAAACATTGTGGAGGTTCCTGTTGTTAAATGTATAGCCAAGTTTCTTCCCTAAAAGAACAAAAAAGAGTAACGTTCAGCACTTTTCCCTGGAAGGGTGCAGCGCAGCTGAGCTCGCCAGGGTTCAGCTTTATCAAAACCCCTCACAGAAGAGCTATCGAGCTTCTTCTAACAGTTATCTTGTCTCTCACACACTCCCTGCCAAAGCTCTGAAAACAGCAGCAGCTTCTCCCAAACTACTTTTAATTACAGAGCAGCATCAAGACAAAGGTACATTACTGCAAAGTGCCTCTTGTTTAAAGTGCGTTATTCCCCTGCAACCTCGTGTAAAAACATATTTTACAGCGATAGGAAATTAAAATCATTTCCTGCTGATTAAATACGCTTTGAACGAGATATGGTTGGGTGGGGAAATGCACCCTGCAGTGCATGCCAGAACCAGCAGGAAGGTTAGATCACAGCATCGCAGAATTGTCATGGTTGGGAAGGACCTCTGAGAGCACTGAGTCCAACCACACACACACAAAAACCCCAACAACCTCGGCCACTAGAGCATGCCCTGAAGTGCCACGTCTACACCTTTCTGAAATACCTCTAGGGATGGTGACTCCACCACCTCCCTGGGCAGGCCCTTCCAGGGCCTGACCACCCTCTCAATCAAGTCATTCTTCCTAGGATCTGATCTGAACCTCCCCTGCCCCAACTTCAGACCATTTCCTCTGGTCCTGCCATGATTCCCTTGGGAGAAGAGGCCAACACCCACCTCCCTACACATTCCTTTCAGGTAGTTGTAGAGGGCAAGGAGGTCTCCCCTCAGCCTCCTCTTCTCCAAACTAAACAAGCCCAGTTCCCTCAGCTTCTCCTCACAGGACTTGTAGGGAACCATTCACCTTTGAGGTAGGACACTGCGATCCCTGGGGCCCCCAACCTGACCTGTATTATCTCTTGATCTAACCCTCCCCGAGGGGTAACCGCCTGTGGGGGTCACACTGGGTGCATACAATCATGGTGGTCTCAGAAGTGATTTGGGGAGAGATAACATCACAATAGCCAAAGGATTACTTGAGCAATGCACCCAGCCGATCACCACAGTGGCACCGAGGTCTATGTGCAAAAATGGCTGCAGGTCAATCATCTCCCTCCATCAACAGGGATCAGCCCCGGAGCCCACTGAGCTCTCCTGCGTGGCAGAGAGAGCACAAGAGACCTCCCTTTGAGCAGGGACATTGTTTAAGGTCACTGCTCAGGATTCAGAGATTTCTTGCCCTGACACATCCTCGGTCAGTCGTCTAAAACATGTTGAACTTTGAAATCAGAGCTAAGAGATATAAAGGATTAATTGCACATATACAATTCTTCAGACAGAAATCATTGACCAAGTGTGGCCGACAGGGTGAGGGAGGGGATTCTACTCCTCTGCTTTGCTCTGGGGAGACCCCACCTTGAGCACTGTGTCCAGCTTTGGAGTCCTCAGCATAGCAAGGACATGGACCTGTTGGAACATGGCCAGAGGAGGCCACAAAGGTGCTGCAAGGGCTGGAGTCCCTCTGCTGTGAGGACAGGCTCAGAGAGTTGGGGGGTTCAGCCTGGAGAAGAGAAGGCTCCAGGGAGACCTTAGGGGCTCTTCCAGTCCCTAAAGAGGCTCCAGGAGATATAGGGAGGGATTCTCGATCCAGGAATGGAGCCACAGGAAAAGGAGAAACAGTTTTCAACTGAAAGAGGGGAGACTTAGATTAGGTATTAGGAAGAAGTTCTTTGGTGGGAGGTTGGTGAGACCCTGGCCCAGGTTGCCCAGAGAAGATGTGGCTGCCCCATCCCTGGAGGGGCTCAAGGCCAGGTTGGACAGGGCTTGGCCTGGTCTGGCGGGAGGTGTCCCTGCCCAGGGCAGGGGGTTGGAATGATCTTTAAGGTCCCTTCCAACTCTAACCATTCTGTGATTCTAAGTCTTGGACTAGGATTGGATCCAGCTGCACCAGACTCCTCTGAGAAGGGGTTTAGAAAGCTATGGGGTCCTTTCTGGACTTGTCTTAATGGCAGGGTCTCCCAGGCAGTTCTGTCTCCCCCTGACCTCTGTGCAGTAAATAATCCCAAGCCTTGCCATCAAATCTTTTGAAAATGCTGTCATATTTATTATCAAAGTCTGTTAAATCCCTGTTTTATTCCAATAAATGTATCGCTGCTGCTCCCTACGAGTGAAGTTCATCACTCCATGTGTGACAGGAGCCAGCTAAAATGGAAATTGCCCGAGCTCCCATGACCTGGACCAAGGCCTCCCAGATTTCTTGGGTGGAGAGATCAGACATGGATCATCACAGGCATTGGCAAGCATGGAGCTGCCTCTGGGAGCACCTCGATGTGTGTGGGAAGGCCCATGGACCAGGGAGTACAGCAGAGCCCATGGGAAGGGGTGCTCTGGGAGCCACCACAGACTACCCCCTGCAGCCCCTTCTGTGTATGGTGTGGGGCAGGAACCCCAGACCTCATGTCATTTACTGTCCTGTTCTGAAGGAAGGATGGTAACTACCTAGTGTTTCTTCATTTAGTCCGTGTCACTCCTTCTGACTCCTCAGCATCCCAGTGCCTGAGATCCTTTAAGTGACCATGGTTAAAAGATCTCCTGCCCTGTTTTCTGAACCTCTGTCATCCAACGACACCAGTTGCTCCTCATTTTGCAGGAGAAATAACTGCCAGCAGCAAGCACTCTCTGCTGTGTGCTCGTCAGATGAGGGAAGCAGCCCAAGAAACATCCACCCTGGCTCCACACGTCACGGCAGGCTGCATTCAGCTCAGCTGGGGGGGTCAGGACACGTGTCCCCATCTGCATCCCTTGGGGTTGCCTACACTGCTCTCTGCAGGCATGTCTGGTGCACCTTTAATTCCTGATTTCTGCTAAAAACAGGGAAGTTTTAGAGTACAACAAAAATACAATTTGTCTTGCAAGACTTCAGCTCATGGTGTGAGATTGGTAACAGATGGCCAGAAATAAAATAAACATCCCAAACTTTTCCAGTTGCCCGAGCTCTCTGCTTAGCCTTACTACAGCATCCCCCTGGGACGTATTCTCCCCATACCCGGGAGTTTCCAGTTCTCTTTCTCACCACCTCTGCTGGTGCTAGCTTTGACCACTGCAGGGCTCCTTCTCAGCCTCCAAGAGCCACCCCATTAAGAAGGGACGGGACACATTTTCTAAAGGCAGGGTGTTACCTCGAATCAGGTGATTGATAATAAAATGAATATCTGTCATAACTACTTCCACTTCACAGACAGGACTGTGACTGCAGAGACAGCCTCATCAGAGATGATGCCAGCCTCCCTCTGTCCTCGGAGAGGAAAGGGGATGGTGTGGCAGCCCCGGGGAGGTGGGGAAGCTTTCCCAGACTGGCAGGAGGTTTGCTGCAGGGTCCTCCCCACATTGCCAGGTAAAGGTCCCAGGAGTGGGCAGCACCTGGAAGAAGCTACCTTCCATCCGCAGGAATTACATATTGCACTTTTAATAAAACCAAATGAAGGGTAGAGAAAATACGGAGTAATGAATCCAGTCCAAACCCCAGCGAGGGAAGCTTTAAGGCCGGTGCAGCTGCACTGAAGCAATGGCTTTATTTCATTAGATTTTTTTTCACTTTTACTTGCTGTAACTTTTCTGGCTGACTGACCCCAGGTGCTCAACTACACTCAGCTTTACAATTCCAATTAAGCCATTCATGGGTGGATTTTAGTGCTTCATTACCCATACAAGACGGTAACACGGTGAGAGACAGGCCACTGATGTGGCTCCAAAGGGAGCTGCCTCCTCAGGGGGGTCCCTCTCAATTCATAATAATGAGAGCTGGTATCAAGGCAGAAAGAACATGAAACACAACGTGAAGTCCAGGAACTCCCCAAGTGAAGAACTCCATCTGGGCTGTGTCTCAGGCTGGACTTTAAGATATCTGGAAGCTGCTTGTGGGTAAAGACTGATTGAAATATTATTTTGGGATGACCCAGAAGGTGCATCATAGAGAGGAAAAGACATCCAGGGGTCAGCATTCTTCCAGCACTTGCCTGGATGATGGCTTAGCTCTGTGTTACTGGTTTCCCTGCAGACCTGCCTGTTGAAAACCAGCCAGCAGCTCTGCTGGGGTAGTCTGATATGAAATTCATACAGTTTAAATATACTCTACTCCCCACTGTGGGAAGTGTGGGGGCTTGGTGACAAGCCATGGCCTTGGAGACACATGGGGTGCATGGCTGGAGATGGAGAGAAGACATCTGATGAGCAGAACGGCAACCTGGAGCAGCCCAAAGGCAGTACCCGAAGGCATCTGACCCCCCTGCTGTACCAGTCTCTAAAGAAGTGACAGCAGTTACTGCTGTTCAACACTCAGAAGTGACCCCATTTCCAGACCTTCTGTAATTGCCATGTTCAGGCTGAAAATGGTACTTCTTCCACGCTGGAGCTGAGACCCAGAGCAAATCCTGCAGGCTGGCAGCTGCAGAGCAGAGGCTCCGACTGCAGCAGCCCGTCCCCAGCAGAAATCATTGCCTTCTCCAACACCCCACCTCAGGGAGGTCCCTCTGGCTTTGAACCCAGCCGAGAGTGCTACGTCTGACCATCCACACCACAATCGGCTCAGGAAGGATGGGATTAAGAACTGGAAACTCTGCCACTAAGCAGCAGGCTGTTACAGGGAACTACTGGTTATTTTTAGCTATCTGACAGCATATTAGACATCTCTGACGTAAATTATAGGTTGTGTACAAGACCAACTCAGAAACCGTTGCAGTGCGAACCACACCATGAATCTGGGCAATGCAGGAAAGAGACAAGTTTAATTTAAACTCTAGAAGAGAATCCAAAAACCTTTAAGACAAAAAGGGAAAAAAAAAAAAAAAACAAACAAAAAAATCCAAATCCCAATCACATCCTCTCACAATTATCTATTTTTAACAGATTACTCCATTATCTACAAAGACACGAGGGAAAAGACCAGAACAATAATGTCATGCCAAGATAATTATGCAGGAGATAAAAAAGCAGCGCTGTGGAATGCCTAGAGACGTGGTTTATTTACCTTGTTTCTCCACATCCTTCAGTGGGTCGACTCCTGGGGACAGGATAAACAACATGGGGGTTGCAGGTCCTGATTCCTCAAAGGTTGTTGCGAAATCCAAGGATCTCCCTACCACATATTTACTGCCAAGCTTTTCTTCTACGAAATCTCTGCCAGAAAGGGAAAAAAAAAAAAAAAGGAAAAGAAAAAAAAAAGTTTTTGCCAGCCTACTGTTGTTCAGAAAAGAAAGATTCCCCTGCAAATAATCGATTAATTCATTTTGATTTTGCTGTTTCGAACACACTAGAAATGAAAAGAGAGGGCTTGGAGTCATCTGAGAGGGGGTCGTCAGGCTGGGCTCCTGGAGGAACCACTCAGTAGCAATGTTGGGCACTTTCTACTGGGGCAAACCATGGGACTTAGAAGTTCAAGGCAAATGCCAGCTTGATGGTCACAAAGGCACCTCAGGAGAGAAGAAAGAATTGAGTGAATGTATAGAAAACTGCCGTGAGCTTTGCAATCCCTACAGCCTTTGAGGGGAAAGAGCACTCCTTTAGATTTATCACCAAAAGTAACAGAAAGTCCAGATGATTTACAAAACTGCTTTGTTCAGAAAAGACCAAAGGGAAGAGGTCTAAGAACATCCAGCGTGTGCAGCTCAGGCTCTGCTTGAGCATCACAAGGAAAAATACAACCGAGTGAAGAGGGTAAAATTCAGCCTGAGCAGAACAGCACGTGGAGAAGGTCTGGGCTGGCACTCCCCAGGAGGAGCTTCCAAAATCACTGTTTTAGAGAAAGAAGATACGCTGAGCATCGATTCAAAGGCAGGGATGGTTTATTCAAACCCCCAAACCACACAGTTACTCAGGGGAGATGCACCACTCAGGCTTTTGAAAACCTCAGTACTACGGGGAAAAAAAACATGGGCCAGTTTTCACCTGGTAGACGATACCAGAATCAGGCAGCCAAATTCTTTCGAAGAGAGCGGAGAGTCTCCTTCAAGGACTAGTGAAAGGCAATTGGAATAGAAACGCCTAGGGGATTAAAAAAGAAAAAGCTTCCTCCTTTCTTTGGTTCCTCTTTTAAGTAGATTTTTCTGTTCTGGGTCAAGATTTGCTAAAGAGCTGCTGGAAAGCTTCAGTCCAAAAAATGTAAAAAAGTCCACCAGATACATTCTTGTTTTACGCTGACTCACCTCTGTGAAATGATGCCTTGGAGATCCAGAAACACAACCACTGCAACTTGGGAGACTTTAAGATCTTTAAGGTCCCTTCGAACTCTAACCATTCTATGATTCTATGATTCTATGATTTTGGAACAGATCACATATGAAGGCCTGTCCTCAGACAGGGCTGGAAGAGCATCTGCACGTGGTGTCTTTCAAGCATGGCATTCCTAGGGGTGCCAGACAGGGAAAGCAGTAGGGTTTGAGAAATGGTGTCTTAATAAAAAGTGAAAATACCCTGCAAGACAAATGACTGGTTGACAGCTTTCTGAGGTTACGTGAAGCCACAGCTGTCTAAGATCCTTTATCTGGGCCTGTGTGAACTTCATGAAGTTCAACCAAGCCAAGTGCAAGGTCCTGCAGCTGTGTCAGGGCAATCCCAAGCACAAATCCAGGCTGGGTGGAGAATGGTTGGAGAGCAGTCCTGAGGAGAAGGACCTGGAGTTGTTGGTGAGTGAAAAGCTCAACATGAGCTGGCAACATGCGCTCACAGCTGAGAAAGCCAACGACATCTTGGGCTACATCCCCAGAAACAGGGCCAGCAGGGTGAGGGGGGAGATACTGCCCCTCTGCTGCACTCTGGGTAGATCCCCTGCCCAGTGCTGCCTCCAGCTCTGGGACTACCAACATCAGAAAGACATGGAGCTGTTGCAGTGGGGCCAGAGGAGGGCACGGAGATCCTGGGAGGGCTGGAGCCCCTCTGCTGTAAGAACATGCTGAGAGTGTTGGGGGGGGTTCAGCCTGGAGAAGAGAAGGTTCCAGGGAGACCTTAGAACTCCTTCAAATCCCTAAAGAGCCTCCAGAAAAGCTGAAGATGGACTCTTCATCAGGGAGGGGAGCCACAGGACAAGGGGAAGGGTTTTGAACTGAAAGAGGGGAGATTTAAGTGAGATCTGAGAAAGAAATTCTTTGCTGTGAGGGTGGTGAGACACTGGAACAGGTTCCTCAGAGAAGCTGTGGCTGCCCCATCCCTGGAGGGGTTCAAGGCCAGGCTGGATGGGGCTTGGAGCAACCTGGTGTGGTGGGAGGTGTCTCTGCCCAGGGCAGGGGGTGGCATGGGATGGTCTTTAAGGTACCTTCCAACCCAAACCATTCTGTGATTCTGTGACTCTGAAAGGTTGGTATAAGTATCATAACCATGGCTGGAGGTGCCAGCTACCCGAGTCCTTGGTTCTTCTGTACTGTTTCAAAGATCTGTCCTTCAAGGCACAAGTATCAATGCTTTTGGAGGGACTTCATCATAAGCAAGTTTATACCACTAGGTTGGACTGATTTGACTTCTTCATGGATGTTGAAGCATGGGAGCACAAGGTGTTGCAAGAAGCCCCTTGCTGATGTTCTTTAATAAAACTGAAGGATGAAAGAGTTATTTACAGTGGAAAATCCCTCTTCAGGAAATTATTGTGCTTGGTGACAGACAACAGAGCATTGCTCCCACCTAAGCTCTAAGGAGTGAGTCAGTGAGTGGTTTCTCCTGATGGCTCCTTAGGCCTAGGGAATGAAACAGCCTGTGCAAATACCCCCAGAGATCCGCTGTGGAGAGTGGCTGAAAAATCTAACTCCAAGTCAGACAGTGAAAGGCAAGAAGCCTGTACAGGGATGGATCATTTTAGACACCAAAGAGCTTCCCAGACCATCTTCATGGAACTGGCACATATGAGATGGGACATAAAGGGTCTTGCATCTTTCTGATCTGCACCTGAAAATGAGGTAAGGATATTCTAGGGCATCTAAAATACCCCCAGTCCCCTGTGTATAGGCTTCCAAGTTACTCCTTGGCTCCTAAAATGCACTCAAGTACTTGCCAAGACTCTCTGAGAGACAGGAGGGTTAGGACTAGCAGTGATGTCCACTGACCAGCAGGAAGGCTTTTCACATCAACAGATGTATCTCATTTACAGAAGGAAGACAAGGAAGACATCTGCAAATTGAGAACTGCAAAACAGCTTGTGGGATCCACCGACGTCAGAGGTATCTCAAGCTCCCTGCGGCGGTTAATGCACACACGATCTTGAGCTGCTGCTGGCTGAAGCAGGGAGTGAAGTCCTCATGGTCAGAGTGTGCAGCTCCCCAGTGCTCTACAAGATCCCCACCCCTTTTTGAAGGGTCACAGACACAAGACTGCTTCGACAGTGGTTAGGAGAATGACACCCCAGGAGAACATCAGCCTCCTGCGTGTTTGCAATTGGGAACACTGACTGTATTAAACTCAGCCCAAAGAGAGCTCTTCCTTGCTACAGCAGAGCCCTGGACTTCACTGACTGATGTGCGAGGGCAGGTCATCAGCCTCCTGGCTTTCCCAAAGAGGCGAATCATAGAATCATAGAATTGTCTGGGTTGGAAGGGATCTTTAAGATCATCTAGTCCAACCATCAACCTAACTCTGAAAAAAACCCATCAGAAAACCACGTGTCTAAGCACCATGCCCACCCAGCTTTTAAATCCCTCCGGGAATGGTGCCTCAACCATTCCTGGAAGGATTTAAAACCCAAGTGGGCAGCCCACTCCAAGCCTAAATAACCCTTTCAGTGTAAAAAATTTTCCTAATATCCAATGTGAACCTCCTCTGGTTCTCTGGATCTCTGAGGAACAGTGAAGTTCTTCACCAGGAGAGAAGAACCTGCCTTAGCCAGGCTGCTGGCTGAGCAGAGGTTCGAGGATTGTAACACTATCCAGGAAGAACCAGGAAATCAAACACATACTGACTGTCACTGTTACCACTTAATTTCACGTTTGCTTTTGGGGTATGAGATTTCCCTAAACAAAAGCTCTTCTTAAGCCTTCTGTGCACAGTGCCTGATGATCCTGTGCTTCAAGAGGAATTTTAGTCACAAACATCAACAGAGAAAGTCTTGGGGAGGGTGCTGTGCACCGTTGCTGGTTGCACATGTTTTACATTCAAACCTACTTCCAGGTAAGAAACAAAACAAAACCCAATTAAATACTCTTGTGTAAATGGAAAAGCTTGACATGCCCAGACCCTAAATATATCCACCCAAGCTTTTCAACTTGGATTCCCTTACCTATTCATAGAGGAGGAATATGAAAGGTGTGGAAACTTTATGTTCTATCTATTTTTGAGCTATGTGAGCACTGCCATGATGACTGAAAGAAAGGAACTCAACTTGCTTAAATGAAATATGCAGTTAAAAGTCCAGAAAGACAAGAGCTTCTTTTACTCAAACTAAACAACAAGAGGAAAACCAACCCTGTAGCTGAGAGAACATGAGGAGGATCCAGCCCTAAAAGAGTAAGAAATGAAGAAGATGACGGTTTAGAATACCAAGGTTATGATAAATTATAGCATTCGATTTAATAAAACCTAACACTATTGACCACAGGCAGAACTCCCTCAGTCTTGTCTGCATTTTTGTGCAAATTTTAAAGCACCAGCAAAATCTGGCTCATATGCTGCGTAGTTCAATCCGCTACACGCACCCACGTACACGCACACGCCAGATGGTGGAGCCATATAAACCACTGGAGAGGCAGCAGCACGAGAGACATTGCAGAAATGTCAGTTCATAGACTACGAGGAGAGAGGAGGAACAAACAAGTCCTAATGGAGCGAAAGACCTTTCGTTTCTCCTGGAACAAGCACATTGCTTTTTGCATACCTTTATAAAGTTTAGACATGCCTAATTACCTTCACTACATAATTTACAACTACAACTTTCAGAACCAGAATCACATAAATTTTGCATTTTACAGGAAGAGACGAAAAAAAAAGAAAAAAAAGAAAAAAAACCTCTGTAAGACTTTACTTCTACAATTTACTCTTGTGCCTCAGGACCAGCCATAAAGCACGTAGTAGAATCATTGAATGCTTGGAGTTGGAAGGGACTTTAAAGATTATCGAGTTTCCACACCCTGCCCTGGGCAGGGACACCTCCCACCACACCAGGTTGCTCCTGTCCTCACATCAGAGGTGCTCCATCCCTCTCATCATCTTGGTGGCCCTCTGCTGGACCCGTTCCAACAGGTCCATGTCCTTGCTACATTGAGGACTCCAGGGCTGGACACTGTACCTCCAGGTGGGGAGTAGTAATTAAAATGAACATTACCAAACTCTTAAAAGTTGTACTGATCATTAGAAGACTCGAACAGATGTGCAACATCTGTGTGATGATGCTCATCTCTGACTCGGCGTGTCTGCTTCTCACCCAGGGCCAGTTATCCTGCTCTACCACTACTGGTGATACTGGAGTTTCATCTCCCACAGAGAGAAATCCCAGTTAAATGAAACATGCCAATGGGTTCAGAGTCCAGAGCTGACTCATTCACCAGCTCATTTATAGGACACTGTTTGGCAGAACTCACACTCTATAATAAATAAATCTAAACATATTCCTGAGAAAACCCAGACCCAAAGCTGCCTGCAAGAAGCGTTAGGGAGGAGGTGAAGTGCCCCCACCTGATGGCATAGGTCATGCGGTCCGGTCGCAGGGCCCTCATTATGCAGAGGCGCTGCAGAGCTGACTTGTTCTTCCACTCCTGGGGGAACTTCTCCTTTTCAGGACATTCAGATTCAACGAATTTCTTCCACCGTTTTGCAGATCCCTCAATATCCCGATCCAGGTTTCTAAATTCTTCCATGGATGAGAGAGCCTGGAAAAAAAGTTAAGGAAGGTCTTTAGAAGAACAATCCCACCTGTCTCTGAACCATTTTTCATAGAACCATAGAATGGTTACAGTTGGGAGGGACTTAAAAGATCACCCAGTTCCAATCCCCCTGCCCTGGGAAGGGACACCTCCCACCACACCAGGTTGCTCCAAGACCCATCCAGCCTGGCCTTGAACCCCTCCAGGGATGGGGCAGCCACAGCTTCTC
>VZRU01011467.1:315234-337218 GCA_013398155.1 Pedionomus torquatus
TCCAGGAGCACTCCCAAGTCCTTCTCCTCAGGGCTGCTCTCCAGCCATTCTCTGCCCAGCCTGTATTTGTGCCTGGGATTGCCACGTCCCAGGTACAGGACCTTGCACTTGGCTTGGTTGAACTTCATGCCATTTGCACTAATAAATAATTACAATCAAAATGTAGGTAGATTACCTAATAAATAATTACAATCAAAATGTAGGTAGATTTATGTAGCTAGAAAGTGGCAACTATAACTGTTCTGAAGAGAAGTGAAGGCTTCAAATTATCTGTCATACAAGTGCTGGTAAGACATACTGCGCAGCTTGCAAGATTCTTCTATATTTCAAGCAAAGTTCCTGCTGAAACAAACATCTTCGGAGCATTTTGCATAATCTGAAGCTGTAAGCAGATGAACATGAAGTGGAAAAGACAAGCAAAGTATAAAAGACAGTGAATGAGCTGTTTTCTATAGAAACAGAAGGACCCAGAGTGAAGCAAAAGCTGCCTGATGGGCAGAGATGTTCTGCACCAGTAATGCTCCAGCTCATATCTCAAATGATGGAAAGCAGAGGAGAAAGCTCCTCCAAAAGGGCTGGTGTCACACTTTGTCTGGACCACCTGCAAAAATATACAGTTGCCAAAGGACTTTGAAAGTCAATCAAATGCCCTGGTAGAGTGCTGAGAGGCTGCCTTGGACATAGAATCACAGACTGGTTTGGGTTGGAAGGGATCTTAAAGATCATCCCGATCATCCAGTGCCAATCCCCCTGCCCTGGGCAGTGACACCTCCCACCACACCAGGTTGCTCCAAGCCCCATCCAGCCTGGCCTTGAACCCCTCCAGGGATTGGGCAGCCACAGCTTCTATAGACAACCTGGGCCAGGGTCTCACCATCCTCACACCAAAGAATTTCTTCCTAAGATCTAATCTAAGTCTCCCCTCTTTCAGTTTAAAACCGTTCCTCCTTTTCCTGTGGCTCCCCTCCCTGACCAAGAGTCCCTCCCCATCTTTAGGGACTGGAAGAGCCGTCAGACTGGAAGGGGCTCTAAGGTCTCCCTGGAGCCTTCTCTTCTCCAGGCTGAGCCTACCCATCTCTCTCAGCCTGTCCTCACAACAAAGGGGCTCCAAGCCCTTGGAGCATCTTTGTAGCCTCCTCTGGCCTCACTCCAACTGGTCCATGTCCTTCCTGTGCTGAGGCCCCAGAGCTGGACCCAGCGCTCCAGGTGGGGTCTCACCACGATGCTGTCGCACATGGGGCAGAAGACACGACAGGCCACTCTGCTCTGCAAACTGCAGGAAGCTACACTGACCTCTCAAAAGTTTTCCCAATGAGGAGACAGGACCAATGTAAAACGTTGGTCAATCTGACAGAATGAATAGACAGGCTTTAGTTTGAAGCTGTTCTTCAACCCAGAAAGTGAAGAAAGGAAAGGAAGACGCCAGAAAATAGGGCTTCTTTTAAGAAGTAAGTTCAGTGTGTTAGCAGCAGGAATGCCTGTAGATGAGACAGAAAGCTGTTCCCAGTGGGTGGCATTGATCTGGGGTATTTGTTGAATATACACTCACAGTGTCACAGAAGCAATGGTTGGAAGAAACCTCTGGAGGTGTCTAGTCCAACCTTGTGCTCTGGCTGGGCCTACAGGTGGTACTGAGCTAGATCAGCCTAAAATGCTGGCCTCTAAAATGAAGCACTCTCAGCTTCTCTGCCTGTCCTGCTGTGAAGCTGAACTATCCTTCTGGTAAAGACTAACAGTTCTTATTAGGATGTTCAAGCTGAGCCTCCTTACCTGCAATTTGTCTCGCTTGACCCTTATTACATTCGCTGCCAGTAACAAGTAACACTGCATTTGGCCCCATCATCTCATAAAGTTTCCTCCACCTTTGCTCACAGGTCGTGTGTACCAGGGCCAGAATTAGAGCTATAGGCAGGGAAGTACGTGTAGATGTTACTATAAACACTGCCACAACAAATCAGGCCTTGCCTGAAGTCACAATTTCCTTGATACCTCCCCGAAAGGCAGAGGGAAGAGCTCGAGATACCACCTGGGAGCTGCAGCATGGACTGACTCAACTCAGCACCAACCATCTCCACGCCAACGCCCGCGGACCTCGAGAACATCACGAAGAAGAGTGAGAGCGAAGCGGTGATTCAACAGATGTTGTTCTCCCACGTGCGGATCAGCACTGGCATGGAGGAATGCCAGCCACAGAAGCACATGCTCCCAATTCAGCATGACATCCCGCTTGGTGTGGAAAACTGGATGCCACAGCACAGAACACACAGAACCGAAATTCCCAGGACTGACGCCACTTATTCTGGGCTGCCAAAACCTCATCCCTGCAGCAATAGGTGTGTTTGAGGCACCTCTCGGAGCCGAACATAATATAAGGGCAAGTGCCGAATGCAGCGGATCCACCAGCGCAAGTGCTTGTATAAAACATCTTGACGCTGTTGACTTTTGAAGCAACTTCCTTAAAGGACAACTTTTTGGCTGCCGCTGCTTTGAGAAGTCTCTTGGTTGATGTTAACGAGGGAGACTGTGAAAAAATTGCTTTCTTCTTCCTAAATGACAGACACGTAATCAGAGCTGATGATAGTTTCTCTCTCCCCGAACAACATGTTGCGGAGTCAAGAAAGCTCTAATTGCAAGTACAAAGTCTGTATTATATAAATTAACACTAAAATTCTCATTAGTCACCAATTTTAATTGCATTTATTAGGAGTGATGGTATTAATAAATGAAACTGCTATTTAAAAGCCGGTGCTGGGAAAGCAATCTCCATCAGTGATGTTCTGTGACCATTAACTGCTTTCCAATACCTGTGCTGTGAAATTTTCCAAGAAACTTCAGCCAGCAGTAACCTATTGCTGTTTCCCAGCAGCGGGAGTCAAAGCAGGAGCGGTAGGTGGGGACAGCAGATGGGTGCTACACACCAACCCGGGTAGCGAGGCTATTTTTGTGAACATAATGAAGAATTCATTTGTCAATTAGAGTTGTCATGGAAATTGAGAGAGAAAATAAAAAAAAAAAACAAAACAAAACAAAACAAACAACAAAAAAAACCCACCAAACAACAAAACCACGAATGATCAAAATAAAATACGATCAAAAGGGCTGGAGGACTCCAGTTCCTGCCCCTGCAACCCACACAATAATCATCTCTTGGGGCTGGGAAGAGGAGGGTCTTGAGTTTCTATCTCAAAATGAGACTTTGCCAGCAAAACAAGTCTCTTCACACCACATCAAGGCAAGGATCATTGTTTTCTCAGATTTTGAATGATTTTCCATTCACTGACTCACAGACAACTTGCTTTAACACTTTGGTTTTCTATGACAGCTTCTCGTCTAAGTCAGAACCAGCTTGAAACTAGAGCCAATGCAGCAGCAGATGTGAGGGTGGCACATGCTTACAAAGGGAAAGCGCTCGCTCTCCCCCCACAGCTGGAGGAAACGCAGCAGGTATCAGCCCTCCCCACTGGTCAGCCCCGACCTTTGAGAGAGAAATACTGGTCAGGGTGCCAGAGCAACTGCCAGTGGGTCTACGGGGTGTCCTCACCCCCTCAGGGAGCCAGGGAAGGGCCGTGAGGGAAGGGGATGGGTGTCTCAGGGACAGGGGGAGGTCCTTCCCCAGATGCTCATGGATGAGAAACTCAACGTGAGCCAGCAGTGTGCGCTGGCAGCCCAGAAAGCCAACCCCATCCTGGACTGCATCAAAAGAAGCGTCATGGGAGGTGATTCTGCCCCTCTACTCTGCACTCGTGAGACCCCACCTGGAGTCCTGTGTCCAGCTCTGGAGTCCTCAACAGAGAAAGGACATAGAACTGTTGGAACGGGTCCATCAGAGGGCCACGAAGATGATGAGAGGACTGGAGCCCCTCTGCTGTGAGGACAGGCTGAGGGAGCTGGGGCTGTTCAGCCTGGAGAAGAGAAGGCTCNCCAACTGTAACCATTCTATGATTCTATGACACACTCTCCTGGCTGCACCCAGAGGATGGGCCAAGCCCGTAGAGCGAAGGTGTCATCCCTCCTGCAGGTGATTTATCTCCCAACGTCAGACAGACCGCAACAAGCTTTTGTCAGGTTATTGGAGAAAACTCTTGCTCTTAATACTAAAGGCAGTTATTCTAAGAATACCGTCCCAGCAAAACCAGCCCCAAGTTTCAGCACTGCTTCCTAACTTTTTATAAAATCTTTAAAAAAATTAAAAGAAAAAAAAAATAAAAATACTATCTCCATGTTTTCTTCCCCTCAGATCTAAAGGAAATTATTCTTTAAAAGTAAGACTTTCTTGTATTTTCAACTATTTCCATGGTTTCAAATACACTGTCCCAGAGCCATCAGAATCGAGAACAGGTCTGGGGTAAGGGAAGTCAAAACGGCTCCTCAGTACCCTGCTCTGCTGACATAAAATGTGGGGAAAATAATACAGTGCAAGTAAAAGCAGTGCTGCCAGACTCAGCTGCTAAAACCTGTTCAGCAGATTCCCCAGGAGCCACAGGGCTGAGGGTCTTCTAAAGAAACCATAATAAAGTCATAATAAAAAAAGGTGAGGGTTTTCTTTAAGCTATCTTTAGTTTTGGAGTCTTCAGGTTATATTACACCTGATCCATACTTTCAGTCTTAGCTCCTTATATATCTTGCATTTTAAAAAAGATCTATCAAGAACACACCGAACATCAAACACCTCTATAAAAATCATACAACTTGACAAAACTGCAAAGAAATCACATTTAATATTCTCACAGTTTTAATAATCTGTGAGTTCTTAGAATCATAGAATGGTTAGAGTTGGAAGGGACCTTGAAGATCATCGAGTTCCAACCCCCCTGCCCTGGGCAGGGACACCTCCCACCACACCAGGTTGCTCAAAGCTCCCTCCAACTTGGACTTGAAACCCTCCAGGGATGGGGCAGCCACAACTTCTCTGGGCAACCTGTTCCTGTGCCTCACCACCCTCACAGCAAAGAAGTTCTTCCCCAGATCTCATCTCAATCTCCCCTCATTCAACCTAAAACTGTTCCCCCTCATCCTATGGCTCCCCACCCTGATCAAGAGTCCCTCCCCAGCTTTCCCAGACCCCCTTTAGGGACTGGAAGGGTCTATAAGGTCTCCCCAGAGCCTTCTCTTCTCCAGGATGAAAAACCCCAACTGCTGGGTGATTGATGCTGGGGAACAACCTCACGCATTTTCCAAACACCTTCTAAAAGTCTCACTCTGTGTGTGTGTGTGCACTGAGAGTTCTGCCCATACAGGCTTCTGTAAATATTCATAATTTCTTTCCTTCATTTCCTGCAGGCAGCCCAAACCTCGTTAGGAAAATCAGGGAGAATCCTGAGAGAATGGGAACGTCAAACCCACATCTGGCTTGAATTGATAGATTGGATCATTTGGGAAACAGACGTAGAAGCAGATTAATTACTCCATTTGAATACTGCTGTTAACTAGAAGGATTAATGTAGAAAATGATCGATTATTTGCCATCTTTCCCATAGTAGCTTTTGTGTTGTATTATTCATTCGCTGAAGGTGTTATTTTCTGTTTAGCTGTACTACCTGTATTATTCAGCTCGTGAGAAAAATCTCTACCGAAGGTAAAAAAATAAAGACATGATGGGTTTGCCCAACTTCAACCACCTCCCAACACAAACATGGTATTTTAATCCTCCTTATTTCTTTGGTAAAAGCTGACTGATAATTTCACTGCACTGGATGGCCCTGTCTTCATTCAAACTCTTCCTTGCATTTTCCCCACATCCAAATTATCCTGGGATTCAGAGGTACGTAGAGCCATGCCACGCCACCGTACAAAACCTGCCTCCTGTTTATCTGCAGCATCACAGAACGCAGATGCCTTGCAGCTGGGTGACAGAAGTGGGCTGAGGAGCGGTGGGTTGGATCTTGCTACCTTTTCTTGGGAAATTCCCAGTGAAACCTGGGAATTTTAATCAGAAAGCAATGGCTTCAGCACTCAGGTTCTTCTTACGGGTGTGTTCTTACAGAGAGCTCCACCGGATAGGAAATGTCAGCAACAGAAATGAGATTTAGTGATAAACTTTCTATTAGAATGGCTTATAACCACTCACTAGATGTTCACAATTTTGCCTGAGATGTTTCACAGCTGGGTTCACACTGGCAACTTTCCTGCAAAGGTTGTCCAGGTTGATCTGAGAATGGGCCTGGCAAAGTCAGGCTGTTCTGCCAAGCCACACATTTCATCTTTCCCTCTTTCACTCTTTGATGCTCTCCAGAAAATTGAGGGGACACAGCCAGAACCAGAAGCTGTCCATGGGTCCCTGGTGACAGCTGAAAGGTGGTACTTATGTAATTCTGAAAAGTTCCCAGGATTCGGCTGTTAAAGATGACAGATGGGCCGTCACCACGTGCCAACGCACAGCAAAACTTAAAGAGAAAACGTCCCATAGACTGGAAGAGCTCAGCTGAAGCATCCAAGATGCCACCTGCTGGCAGGCTCAAAGCCCATGGTCTGTGTCCTGATACAGATACAGATACACGTATGGACCCATCCTTCGGTGAGGCATCTCACAGCTCTTTCCCCAGCAATGGTGTCAGCCAAGGTTTCCTGGTGGCACCATAGCAGAGCTGGTCTTGAGAACAGGCAACCAGAGTCAAGAAGCTGCAGAGTCCCTTGGTGAACTCAGGCCCCTGATACAATCCTCGTACTCTTGTCACAACCTGCTCGAGCAACCTCAGTAGCACAAACTGCAGAAATCTGTGCCTGGCCTTCTCTATCCTCTGCCACAAAGAGTTTCCAGATGTCTGGTGTGAATCGTTCTGAAAGCACTTTGAGATGCTCCTTGCTTTGCCCTTTACAGATACAGAAAAAACAATCATTCTTTCCCTTTTGGAGGACATTTTTTGAGGATTGTACCTTCCTGTCCCCTCAACCTTGAGGCCCTCAGACACAATCCTTCCCCCTTCTCCTCTATCTCTTCCCACAGTCATGTTTTCAGGTATCTCACACTTCTCACTGCTCTCCTCTGCCCTGTCTCCAGAAGGTCCGCATGTTTCTTAAAATGTAATACTCGAAGATCAAACCAGATTTCAGCAGAGGCTTGGCCAACCCCAAGTGAAGGGAAAAGCTTGCTCCTGTGGCTCTGTCAGAGTATATTCATTGGACAAGGATGTTCCTGTTCAGGTACTGGCAGTACTGGTGTCTGCTGGTGCCCTGTGGTCACACAGTAGGGACAATACGCAGATCGTGAGTGCCTCCACAAAAGGCCACCTGATGTGCCTCAACTCAGGTATGGCCTTGGTGTTACCAGGGTTCCAGAGACCGTTCCCAGGTGAAATTGAACCAAGCACCTACTCTGCAGCCTCCACAGACCCTCATGTGCCCCAGCGCTGCCTCGCACAGGGAAGGCTCTGCGTCACTCCTGGGTTCTGTGTCACAGAAATAAGGACTCCAACAGGTCCTTTATCTGGGCTAAAAAAGGAAGAGCAAATAAAGAGGAGCCAAATTCACACCATTTGCTTTCACTGCTTTCCCAAAAGCACCTGACACATCTGGGTGCAAACATCCTGCCCAACACCGATGACAGAGAACGAATCCTGGGAGGAGAGGCTGAGGGAACTGGGCACGTTGGAGAGGAGAGGGAGAGGGAGAGGGAGAGGGAGAGGGAGAGAGGAGACCTCCTTGCCCTCTAGAGCTACCTGGAAGGAGGCTGTAGAGAAGTGGGTGTTGACATCTTCTCCCGAGGGAATAATACAGAGGAAATGGTCTGAAGTTGGGGCAGGGGAGGTTCAGATCAGATACTCAGAAGAATGACTTCACTGAGAGGGTGGTCAGGCACTGGAAGAGCCTGCCCAGGGACGCAGTGGAGTCCCGATCCCTGGAGGGATTTCAGAAAGGTGTAGACGTGGCACTTCAGGGCATGCTCTAGTGGCCCAGATTGTAGTGGGTTTTTTTTGGTGTGTGTGGTTGGACTCAGTGCTCTCAGAGGTCCTTTCTAACCATGACGGTTCTGTGATTCTTTGGCTGCCTGCCCACCCTCAGTGCTGGCAGAGTGCACCCATCGCACCTCTCTGCCATCGCTCCTGCCTCCAGAGCCCACCCCCATATTTACAGGTGAAACTGCAGTCCATGTCCCACCCCCCATCTTTTAAGCAAAGCAGTAGGACTTCAAAAGATCTACACTGCCTAAAAAAGATACATTTGATATCTAAAAGATATCTCTGATGAAGCAATTCCTTCCCTTTCCTTCCAGTTAGAGGCTGAAAGAACTCTTGCACTCAAACTGACCAGCCGAGGACAGGCTTTGTGTCGCAGGCCAGTCTTTTTTAAATGACAGAGCCCAACGCTGCTGTAGAGGCATCCAGAGAAATTCAATTTCCACTCTGCAATCAACCCAACAAAGTGCGCCTTTAAATATTTGATGTGATCAAAATCTCTGCTGTATTTCAGACAAACGTCAGATCCTTAGCCAGCAGGTTAAAAACAAAAAGGGGGAAAAAAAAAGCTAAAGCTTTCTCAAGCCGGATTTCTGTGAGACACTGGGAACAGTTCTCTGAGACTCAATGTCTGGTGAGGACAGATGAATGTCCTCAGGAAACTTCTAGATGAGAGCAGATAAATGCACATCGAAGTGTCATAATCAATGTTTTCTATCAAAGATGCGCTAAAAGGCTCCACATCTGAAGAGCTGAGTTAATGGAAGAGATTTAATTAAGACTATGATTTTCTGGCATAATAATAATTCTGAATGCACACGAAGAGCGGGAGCTGCAAGCCTTTCCTATCTGACCAGCCTGATCAAAGGACCTTGCTTATGCACAAAGAACACAATACAGGCAGCAGATTGTGTCACAATGAATCTTTGACAAGAATGAAAAACTTCAGTATCTAAGAAGTACAAAAAAGTGAAAGTTGGAAGAAAGATTTCTGCTCTTTTGTCGAAAAAAAAAATCCATTTTTTTAAAAAATGTAAAATATATGATTATTCATTTTATCTCATAAGCCACACACGCAATCTTATCATCTGCATTCTGCAAAATTATAAATATGGAGTTAATATACTACTTTGTCTACCGCCGTTCTCCTCCTCGAAAGCTGAATTCGGTATTTAGAGCTCATTATTCAACATCACATTTATTAAACAATGCCCTTTCAGTAGCGTTTTCATATCTACATAATGAAAATTCTTCCTCTTCAGAAAAAGATGAGGGAAGTGATTGGGATGAAGAAGAAATCCGACTTGTCCAGGTGTATTCTTGCTGTATATTAACTAGCTTCGCTTCTCCTGCGGGACACATCTGCATTCAGCAATGAAGAGCAAGGAAAATATCACAAAGAAAATCAGACTGGGAAAATGTGTATCTGCAGCGAGAAGATCCAGAGCTGCACCCAACCATGGGAACAGGCTTGGTTCCCATAACTCTCCCGAGGAGAGTTAGATGCCTGCAAGGTCTGTCGGGGACTGTGGAGCTGCAGGAGGTCCAGGGCCATGGGGCAACATGGACACGGCTGCCCAGGAAGGACGCGGCCCAGAGGGAGTGGGAGCACGGTAGAATTTCACTGCAGAGATCACCAGGGTCACCGGGAAATCCATTCACCCAACCTTCAGCTCGTCTCAGTGGCCTGGAGAGCTCATCAGCACTTAAAGGGTGGGTGTCAGGAGGATGGGGCCAGTCTTTTTTCAGTGGTGCCAAGGGACAGGACAAGAAGGAATGGGCACAAACTTGAACGTAAAAGAAGTTCCATCTAAATATGAGGAGAAACTTCTTTCCTGTGAGAGTGCCAGAGCCCTGGAAGAGGCTGCCCAGAGAGGTGGTGGAATCTCCGTCTCTGGAGACATTCAAACCACCTTGGACATGTTCCTGTGCTGACCCTGCTCTGGCAGGGGTCGGACAAGATGATCTCCAGAGGTCCCTTCAAACACCTGTCAGTCTGAGAGAACCACCCCATCTTCTAAAAAGGTCTAGGTCTGGCAAAAGCAACCATGAAAATGAATCCCATGAAGGCGTGGCCACTGAATTCATTAGTAGTGGTGAAGCTCAGGAGGAACCCAGTCTGGCTCCGGGTACATTTATATGATCTTTTCTAGGCCAACACAACATGCTCTGCTGAAGTCCTAAGAACCCAGAGCATGGTGTTTTGGCACTGGGCACTGCCCAGAAGATGATAACTGGGCCTCCTGTAAGGTTCTGCCTGAGCTAATAAGCCCTACTGATGGGCAGATCATATCAGTTCAGGAGTAAAACCTCACTCGTGCAGCTGTTCCAGAGTAAAAACTGCCTCAGACTATGGGGAGAGGAAGCTTCTATCTGCCAATCTCAGACTCTGGTAGACCTATACAGTGAGGAGAAGACATACACTTTTCTGCCCTGCTGATCTTCTCCTGAATCTGTGGCTACAGAGGAGGTCCAGACACAAGCTCATATGAGCCACACAGTTTGCTAGTATGGTGCTGACATTTGACTTGGGCCAGCTCCAGAAAACAGCTGGATGTAGCCCAGGGGGCAGGACACTGCACAGACTGTCCATACCAAACAATATACGAGGTCTCTCTGGTTTGGGGGGGCAAGGAGAATTTCACTGTATGGATTCACACTGGGCCGTGTCACACACTGCCAGGGCCAGAAAAAAGCTGCTGGCCCATTTCACTTGTTAATGTAGACATAGTCCGGGAGACCCAAAAACCATAAAACCCAACTCAATTCAGACAACACCCATCTCCCATCCATCCATCCACGCATCAACACCATCATCTTATGACCCTGGAGAACTTCCAGTGAAGGAAAGAAAAAATAAATGGGGAAAATCCCTCCAGAGGATAACGTGTACGCTCATTCCGTGTTAAATTCAATCTTGCAACAAGAACATCAAAGCGGTCATTTGCACATGGCAGTGCCCTGACCTTCTGTGCAGTTCAAATTCATCGTTGTACCTTCGTGGTCTCGGATGTCTCCACATAGTTGTCTGTCAGGTAACCAGCAGCCAAGCCAGGAGAGGTGGACAACCTCCCAAACACAGAAAAACCTTTTTGAGAAGCGACAACTAAAACAAACACTTTCAGACTAAGTACTGGGAACACAGGGAACGAGGAAGGTACAACATTTGGTAATTAAGGAAACTGAAGAAAGACAGGAAACCTCATTAAGAGTAAAATACTACTTTTGACTTCTCAAGAGATCATTATTAAGCACCTGCAAAAGACAGGCCTTAGAATAAAAATGCCCAACTCTGTTGAACCAGAGCCAGGGACTCAGCAGAGGCACCACCTGCATTAAATGAAACAATTTTCTCCCCTTCCTGCTCTTAACCAACCCAGAGGCAGAACCTGCACCGAGACCACGGACGGTGTCCTTTGCTAATGCCTTCTCTTGGCTCCAGAGCTCACTGACCCGCCACCACAGGTGCCGTGCAAAACAGACATCAAGTGAAAAAAATACATTTTCCCCCACGTAATCTGACTGACGGACAGAACCAAGCTAAGCTCAGAGCAGGTCCTCTTCACCTGTACTTGGTTTAAATTCACATCCAATTTCAGGCTTAAAGAAGCACTAAAAAGCCTGAAACATAGTTGGTTTTTTTCCAAGTTTATCAGCAGATCTAATAAAAGATACCACCCCTTCCCTACAAACCCTGCTCTTCTGGACAGGGAAGTGGACTTCTTCTTTTCAGTAGCAAACATGGAGCTTTCCTGACACACACACAACAGCAAAAAGCTCAGGGAAACTTTTTCATGAACTCTTTTGATCTAAAATATGTAAAGGATATTATAGAATCACAGAACCATGGAATGATTAAAGTTGGAAGGGACCTTCAAGACCACTGAGTTCCAACCCCCCTGCCATGGGCAGGGACACCTCCCACCACACCAGGTTGCTCCAAGCCCCATCCAGCCTGGCCTTGAACCCCTCCAGGGATGGGGCAGCCACAGCTCCTCTGGGCAGCCTCTTCCAGTGCCTCACCACCCTCACAGCAAAGAAGTTCTTCCTAATATCCAATCTACATCTCCCCTCTTCCAATTTAAAACCATTTCCCCTTGTCCTGTCACTACCCTTCCTGACCAAGAGTCCCTCTCCAGCTCTCCTGGAGCTCCGTGCAGATACTGAAAGACTCCCTTCAGATGGTGCCCAGTGAGAGGACAACAGGTAATGGGCACAAACTTGTACATAAGTACATACGCTACCTGACAAAGAGTCCCTCTCTCCTGCTCTCCTGTAGGTTTTTTTACTGAAAGCAGCTAGAAAACAAAATCATAAACGTCAGACACCCCAGCACCGTGAGCTGCACAACGGCAAAGGACTATTAGCTCATATATACACTACCCACCAAACGACAACAATAAATATCACACCAAGTCACACCAGGCCATTTGCAGGCCCAGAGTCCTCAGCATTTAATGAGGTTTCCCTCGAAGTTAATGTGCCCAAAATGGGAGGCCCAGAATGGGCCACAAATATCCATATTGATTTCTTTTTGGCATCACTGCCTTGGCCTGAAAGCCCTGGCAAGAGGAGCGATTTGGGCAGGAGCATTTTCAATGTTTCTGTGAAAAATTAGCAGAATGCTAAATTCCACTTCGAATTTGAAATATGCATCTGAAATGTACTTTGCTCAAGCTTTGTTGAAGAAACAATTTATTACAGTACTTAATCTTCCTGATGAAAGAAAAGGAGATTTTAGCCTGCTAATAAGCTGTATAGAAGCCATGACTAATTAACCTAATTATAGCAGTCTGTGACAAAATGTGATTGTACTGAAATCATGCCTCAAGTAACTGGAGATGCCAAAAACTCAAAGGCTCATAAACTAACACACATTAATAGAACATAAACACTAATAAAGTTGACACCAGCCGTATTATTTATAGCAAAATCGATACTACAATCATCACAAAAGACAATCTGAAGAGTTTTCAGTGCCTGATAATATAGAGTTCCCTATCTGAAAATCCTGAAAATACATCAAATCAGCACAGATTATTGAGCAGTCACAGCTGCCCTTTGAGACAGCTCCTGGGGACTGGGACACGCGCTGAGGCTGAAGACACCCGACACATGCAAACCTTCGGACACGTTTACGTCCTGCCACCTCCAAGCTCAGCAAAAGGGTAGATGCAGAGAGGCATCTTCTTGGCATCACAAAGTTTCCACCTCAACCACAAAACCCCAAGAGACTCGGTGGGAAAGAGGATGCTGAGCAGGAAGGGCTCATCTCAAAGAGAATCGGTTGTTGCAAAGCAGCTTCAGGGGACAGTCTGCTCTCAGTTCCTGCCTCAGGACAAGTCTCCAGCTACTCCCCCCCACAAAATGACTACTTGATAATCATAATTAACACCCAACATTGCATCAGCTTTGGATGGCTGAGGGATGATGGGGCACAGGCTGCTGGTGGGGAGAAAAAATTTGAGAACTATCCCAATGAAATCAGGTTGTCTTCACTCCCTGCTTTACAGAACCAGGGGAATGTCCCATAGAGGCAGCATGCTATAAATAAAATTAATTCTTAAATCACAGAAGGTGCCAGAAATGGCTCAGAAGCCACAATCAGAGAATCACAGAATGGTTCTGGTTGGAAGGGACCTTAAAGATCTTCTAGTTCCAACCCCTTGCCATGGGCAGGGACACCAACGAAATGAAAGACACAATCTCAGATCCAACAAGGTGTGAACAACCAGGTCCATCAGCTGTCAATACCCCCAGCACATCTCTGCAAGGTCATATCTACGTTAAATTCCCACTTCCTCCCAAATATAGTGAAGATCTCCATGTTCTTTACAACCTGTAGCCACAAAAAAACAGAGAATATTCTCATTTCTGCCTAAAAGAGAGAGACGCCTCAAGCTCAAGAGGGAAAAAACACCTCTTTGGGGACACACAGATCATCAGAGCTACAGTCAGCAACAAGGAGCCCCCAGAGCTGGTCTTGTACTTACAGAACTCTCCATGGCTCTGACATTTTCATGCCACTTCTCATGTATGGTCAGTTTGTTCACCATAGGCTGTAAGGATCACCCTGAAGGCTGCTGAAAGGCCATTAGAGGAAATAAGGGATGCTGATTACACATCACATGGTGAAACAAGTACCTTGATTCCTCCCCAGGACTGATTAGACAGGAAATCCACGGGGCTTGTGACTCTGGTCTGTGCTGGGTATCTAAGGAGGAAATCCAGTTCCACCACGTTGATTTCTTTACTCATCAGAAGTATCTGCAATTCCAAACAAATAAGATATCCTTGAGCTGCCAGGATACAGAGCAGCAATACACTCCCATAGATCAATTTGTCAACTCGTACAGCTGCCAAATATGTGCCTAAAAAGTACAGTGTGCCCCATGCTGGAGGGCTGAGATGAAATATAACATGTTTCTCTGCTCTGGGTTTCTCCAGAAGAGGACCTGAAACAACTATGGAGACTGCCAACATAAGAGGATAAAAAGAAGAGGAAAAAATGATGTTGCAAGGGCTCTGATCCAGGTTCACAGAATCACAGAATTATATAGGGTTGGAAGGGACCTCTAGATATCATCTAATCCAACCTCCCTGCCAAAGCAGGTCCACCTAGAGCAAGCTGCACAGGAAAGTGTCCAGGCAGGTTTTGAACATCTCTGGAGATGGAGACTCCACCACCTCTCTGGGCAGCCTCTTCCAGTGCTCTGCCACCCTCAAGGGAGAGAAGTTCCTCCACATGTTTAGATGGAACTTGTTATGTACAAGTTTGTGCCCATTACCTATTGTCTTCTCATGGGGCACCATCTGAAGGGACTCTTCCAGTATCTGAAGGGAGCTCCAGGAGAGCTGGAGAGGGACTCTTGGTCAGGAAGGGTAGTGACAGGACAAGGGGGAATGGTTTTAAATTGGCAGAGGAGAGATTTAGATTGAATATTAGGAAGAACTTCTTTGCTGTGAGGGTGGTGAGGCACTGGAAGAGGTTGCCCAGAGAAGTTGTGGCTGCCCCTTCCCTGGAGGGGTTCAAGGCCAGGTTGGATGCGGCTTGGAGCAACCTGGTGTGGTGGGAGGTGTCCCTGCCCAGGGCAGGGGGGTTGGAACTCAATGATTTTTAAGGTCCCTTCAGACTTTAACCATTCTATGATTCTATGATCATAGATAGCACCCTGAGGAGAAGTCCCTGCCACAGAGACACAGGCTGAGGGATGTGCCGCAGGTCCACAGGTCGGTATCTGCAGCAATAGAACAGGTAACTCTCTGGAACGTTACACGTCCCAGTGCAGGCTGCCAAGGCCTTGTCCATCTCTCACTGTCTTGTGCCATTTTGAAAGCAAGTGGAGAATGTTTAAAACAAGCAAAACTAAAACAAAATGGGGAAAAACACCCAAACCACAAAAACCTCATGGTACATGCACCACGAGAATAAGCAGGTCCTGCAGGTGTCAAACATCAGAGAGCACTCAGGCCATCCAGCTGCCACTGGTTTTACTGTGAATGGTGGCTTTCAGGAGCACCCAGAGTAAGATTATGAGAGCAACAGCCCAGGTAGTTCTGGAAAGCCATAGGTACTCTGGAGCTCAGCCAGAGCCACTGCTCCAAGCGCTTTGTCACACTCCTGAAACCTCAGAAACAAACTCCAAACCTCTGACCATCGATTCCGGGTGGAAAAGGAGCAGTGCTGGAGTGGCGAGTTTGTTATGCCCTTGTCACAGATCCTAAATGGCATCTCTTCATGGCCACCAGGGCAAAGGCATCTCCAGTGTGCCTGGCACCTTGTCCACCAGGGACTGTAAGGAGACACTCAGGTAGAGAGCCAACTGCTTTTTTATAGAGGGGAATCCTGTGCCTCATCTCTAACTGCCTCCACACACTGGAACTGTGGGGGCTGGTTGTCCTGGAAGTGACCCGTTAACTATTTTTAATGCTTAATATAGTCCCAAGCACAATGGGTGCTACTTAAATATTTTATTTAGAGGTACAGATTAGAAAATTGAGGTATAATTTGGGTCAGAAATAAGGCTGATATTGCAAAATATAAACTGACTTTTCACACACAAATAATTTATTAATTAAATAAAGTGTTAAGAGACCAGTTTTTTAATGTATGTATATATATGTGTATACATATATGTATACTCATTTTCCCTTTCACACATAGTATTTTGGTATGTAGAATAGAAAAAGAAATATAGAAAAAACCCCTGGCAGTCCCCGAATCAAAGTGACCTACCCCTGGACAGTGTCTGAGCAGTTCCAACTTGGTCCCTACCTGCCTTCTACGTGCCAGGGCATTTCCACAGTCACTCACTGCACACACTTAACAACGGCTTTGCAGCATCACGCCAAGCACGATCTATCTATTGACTGAATTTGATTTCAGATTAGAAAGGTCTAGAGATCGTAGGCTAGATATTATGCTAACAAACTACACAAGAGCCAGCAGCTACGTAGCATGTTGTTTGTTCTGGATAAAAGCAATAAACCCTCATGCCCAGCTTGCTGTGCCCTTTTTTCCAGGTCCTTCAAGCAGGCGTTACTCTCTCCAGCAACCTTTGGTCAGCACAACGCAAATCAAACACAGCAGCGGCGACTGCTACCAGCAGGAGAAGCAGAGGAGAAAATCGGTTCCCCAGTGCCTGTATTTGCTCCTCCAATGTTGAAGGCCACGGCTGTGACAGATTGAGCTTTCCCAATGTCTTTGCCTGTAAAATAAATAAATCACAGCGTACAAATGGCGTGACGTGGTGATGTTTACCTGGAAGGTAACTTGAGCGGTGTAGGTCAATTTGTCACACTCAAAGAGCCCCCGGGCTGTGTACTGGAAGACAGAGAAAGTGATGCTGTCGATGAGGTTGAGCACCCTCGCTGGCAGGTTCTCTTCTGGAGCTGCCCTCTCAATGGCTTTCTGGAAGACCATGCTGAAGGCCTGTGTGGAGACACAGAAGGAGACCTAGATCTAGATCTAGAAGGACACCTAGGCTTCTGGATGCTCTTTGCATGCTCCTGGGTGTCACCTGATGTGTTGCAATGAGCAAAGCCAACTCAGATACTTTATCTCTAGAGACACAACCAAAGCATTTCCACCTGCCCAGCAGCAGGGCCACTGGCTCCCGGAGGCAGGGGAACAAGAGACAGAGACCAGACCTTCCATCTGCCTTTAGCTGCTTTCTCAAGACCACACAGCCAGGTCACGATGTGACACTGCACTCTTTCAGGCTTGAGAAAGCAGTGCAGAGACAGAATCACAGAATGGTTTGGGTTGGAAGGGACATTAAATATCATTCCAACTCCCTGTCCTGGGCAGGGACACCTCCCACTAGACCTAGGTGATCAAAGCCCCATCCAACCTGGCCTTGAACACCTCCAGGGATGGGGCAGCCACAGCTTCTCTGGGCAACCTGGGACAGGACCTCACCACCCCTATCACCCTATTTTTACCCATCATATTAAAATATTCTTCCTAATATCTAGTCAAAATCTCCCCTCTTACAGTTTAAAACCATTCTCCCTCATCCTATGGCTCCCCTCCCTGATCATGAGTCCCTCCCCAGCTTTCCTGGAGGCCCTTTAAGGACTGGAAGGGGCTCCAAGGTCTCCCTGGAGCCTTTTCTTCTCCAGGCTGAATTCCCCCAGTTCTCTCAGCCTGTCTTCCCACTAAAGGACCAGCCCTTCCAGCATCTCCGTGGCCTCTGGCCCTGCTCCAACGGGTCCATGTCCTGATGTTGGTGGCCCCAGAGCTGGACTACACGGGCGTCATCTCCCCACAGCAGAGTCCCAGGAGTATTTTACTGTCTGGATTCAGCAAAGGACTACATAAGAAGGGCAGGCAGGACTTTGTCTTGAGGAACTCGGGTGAACCAGCCAGTGAAGTCCCCCTGGGGATGGGTGGGTGCCCAGAGAATAACACTCTTACGTAAGATACTAAGGATTCTTGGAACAACATTTCTGATCTAAATGAGGAAAGACAAAAACCTTTCAGAGGTGGCCGAAGAAAACCCAGTAGCAACTTATTAAATGCAACTGGAAAGAATTAAAAAAAAAAGCGAAAGTCCTGATTAGCAATGCAAAAGCTTCTTGCACCAGGACCCAGCTACCAGGAAACAACCAGGGCAAGACAGATTCATAGCAGGAACTGGACGAGGCATGACTGTGTCGGCAGCATTATCTTTAGAGCTCTACAAAGGAAAAAACAACGCCTCAACAAATCAAAGCGCCATTGCTACCTACCACATTATTAAATAATTGCAGATTGCATTTTCCTGCTTAACATTTCTTGAAATTGTGTTAAAACACGCTACGGAGAAGCACACAAATCCTGTGTGCTCTCATATATAACTGGCTTCTCCCTGTGTGTGTTTTAACATCATCTCTGCGCATCTTTACACAATGTTTTATGATCCGTCATCAAAATTTATTAGATAAAAACATTTCACCCAATAATTTTCTATGTATTTATACACATCGCTAATGTTAACTGGAAAACATAAACCAAACAAAACACAGAAGATGTAGATTAAAGGTGAAACCTCAGAAATTCCTCCATCTATTATGCATGTGTAAGGAATGAATCTTTCAAAGGGCATCCTTGCACAACAGATATTCTGTGCATTTTCCTGGCAAAATTATTCCAATATCTGGGTCGTAGATACCAAAAAGAAAACCTTCTTTGTGGATGTGGCTCAAAATATTGTATTCTCAATTACTTTCTTTCCCAAGTCACTTGTCAAGGTAAGAAGTCATTTGGAAGAAGTTCTAGAGCAGGACTCTGTCTCATATAACTCTTTATCCCCTAAAATACACTTCTCCTGTGATAAAATGGGTCTTCCATTTTTTAAAAAATTAAATCCAAAAATTCTTCAGTAAATACACAAAAGAGCCCTTGGGTCCTTGCTTGTCATAGAACCACAGAATGGTTTGGGTTGGAAGGGATCTTAAAGACCATTGAGTCCCAACCCCTAGCCCTGGGCAGGGACACCTCCCACCACACCAGGTTGCTCCAAGACCCCTCCAGCCTGGCCTTGAAGCCCTCCAGGGATGGGGCAGCCACAGCTTCTCTGGGCAACCTTGGCCAGGGTCTCACCACCCTCACAGCAAAGAAGTTCTTCCCCAGATCTCATCTCAATCTCCCCTCTTTCAGTTTAAAAACACTACCCTTTGTCCTGTGGCTCCACTCCCTGATCGAGAATCCCTCCCCATCTCTCCTGGAATCCCTTTAGAGACTGGAAGGCTGCCATAAGGAGTATATTTCATTCTAAAGATCTAGCTCCTCCATTGTGGCAAGTGGAGTCTCAATTTATTGACCTGCCATAAAGAGGAGCACTGGTGTCTCTGAGACGGTCAAGAAATTTGGAACACATGGCCATGCTCTCATTCCCACAAAAGCTACTGGCTTTCCAGTGGGCTCTGCCACCACATGGCAAGTGGGACATCTCTTTGAGCAGTCATAATTATACTGAGATTGACCTGTCACGTTGGAAATGTTCTCCAGGGTTTCTGGTGAGAACAGCTCCATGTAGCAATGTTCTCCAAAAGAGGGACATCATTCCCTGCTCTCTATGTAACACGTCCACGTACTAGAGATACACTTTTAGGGAAGGGCAGTCTACTTAGAAATGACAGAAAAGCTTCGAGGCCTTTGGAGCACAGTCGCTTTGGATATGTCTCTTCTACCTTTGTTTTAGGAGCACAGGTCAAGAAGTGGTATCTCTCCCAGCACGGTCCCCATTGGGGTGTTCACACTGCCACCATGAGCACGCCTGGAGCTGAGACCGCCAGTGGCCACACTGCAAGGGGGTGACACACCCATACATCCCATCCAGACTTTTCTAAAGGTAATTCAAGGCTGTGAGCTTGTTGTCTGTCTGAAGGCAAAACAACACTGTGAGAAGAGCAAAAGCCCACCTGAAGAGGTGACTCCTCCAGACTGTGGGTAAGTGTGTGTGGGCCCCACACCAAAAGGTGGTGAACGTTCAAGTCATGCATGTGCCACACCTCACACCAACCACACGCAGAGACCACCCAGAGTTAGATGTCACACCATGCTGCTGACCACCTGAAAAACTTTTCCAGCTGTAACGAAGGAAACATCTGAGCTCCCAAAAGCCCAGCTGCTCAGGACACTTCCTGCACCGCAGAGATGGAAGGAGGAACGACTTGCCCTTGTATTCAGATGGTGGCAAGAAATCCTTGGTGATGTGGTCTCAGTTGGACAAGACTGCGTTTAGAGAGTGACGTGATGTTTTATACTGTGCCATTTGGGAAGTCAGGCCTGTTTCAACATCAAGGTCCTGGATAATTGTTAAGGGCTGCAGCAATTCCCGTAAACTTCTGAAATATCTGCACAGGCATTAATGACCCTGGTAACACCACAGAGAGAAATCCAGTGTAAATAGAGAGAAAGATTAACTGACAGAGCAAGTGCTCCAAATGCTGTGCAAAACTTCAGTGCATAAATATATAAAATACACAGAATAAGGTACTTTGTTGGCTCCTTCCCAATATGATACTGTCTGCATCCACGGCTCATCCTGTTCTGCCAGACCAAGTGCGTGAATATGGAAGAAAGAACAAATGCCTGGTGAGGTTTAGCTTTGCAAAGAAACTTTCTGGATTTTTTAGTAATAAAGAATGTTAATGCATCCCTAAGTCAGACCAGGTCTTTCCAAAAAACTTCAACTACTTAGAAGAGGGATGGTGGATGAGAAGCTCAACACAAGCCAGCAGTGCACGCTGGCAGCCCAGAAAGCCAACCGTATCCTGAGCTGCATCAGAAGAAGCGTGACCAGCGGGTCATGGGAGGTGGTTCTGTCCCTCTACTCTGCGCTCCTGAGATCCCACCTGGAGTCCTGTGTCCAGCTCTGGAGTCCTCAACAGAGAAAGGACATGGACCTGTTGGAACGGGTCTAGCGGAGTGCCACAAAGATGCTCAGAGGGCTGGAGCCCCTCTGCTGTGAGGACAGGCTGAGAGAGCTGGGGCTGTTCAGCCTGGAGAAGAGAAGGCTCCGGGGAGACCTTGGAGCAGCCTTCCAGGATCTGAAGGGAGCTCCAGGAGAGCAGGAGAGGGACTCCTGGACAAAGGTTAATGGTTTTAAATTGGAAGAGGGGAGACTTAGATTAGGTATGAGGAAGAACTTCTTTGCTGTGAGGCTGGTGAGACCCTGGAAGAAGTTGCCCAGAGAAGCTGTAGCTGCCCCATCCCTGGAGAGGTTCAAGGCTTGGAGCAACCTGGTCTGGTGGGAGGTGTCCCTGCAGGTGGGATGGAACTCAATGATCCTTAAGGTCCCTTCCAACTCTAACCATTCTATGGTTCTATTTTAATGAAATCAAGAAAATGAAGGAAAAACTAATTGTGACTCATCTAATCTGATTGCAACCTGGCAACCCTCAGCAGGCTGATTGGCAAATGCAGAGCTGAGCAGGGACCTTGGCCCACACCCTGCACTCAACACAGAGGGACCTCCTGGGGCTCTGCTCCTTCCACCAAGAGCAGGATGAGCCCGCTCTGCTCTGCAACTGCAGCACGTCTGGGGCAAATCTTTCCCGGGAGCGCTAAGTACCACTGCAGCAGTACTGAGGAGAAACGTGTGCTAAGTAATGGAAAGAAATGGAAAGAAATGGCAGGAAAATTTTCCACAAATCAGCGGAATGGTTTAGGTTAGATCAGCTCCTTCCCTGGGAATTCAAATATCCCCAACAGACCCAAGACAATGACTTTGAGCCTCAGTAGGAGACAAGCAGCGATGCTGCCTCCTGCAGCTCAGGGGACAATACCTTCAGAGAGAACTGGTACATGGGGTGGATGGTGCGGAGGTCGCTCATGGTGAAGTACAGCAGCGAGGCCCGGGCAGCAGCAGGCCTGTAGTGCTCTCTGGCCTCGTTAATCTTGGCTTCTGTCACCTTCGACTCCTGGACCTGGGAGGAAAACACAGAACAAAGCTCCTGTGCAAATACCTTTGGGAATCAAGGCCGGGGAGGGCTGACATAGAATCACAGAATGGTTTGGGTTGGAAGAGAACTTAAAGATCACCCAGTCCCACCCCCCTGCCCTGGGCAGGGACACCTCCCACCACACCAGGTTGCTCCAAGC
>VZRU01011467.1:337267-348839 GCA_013398155.1 Pedionomus torquatus
GTGGCCTCCTCTGGCCCTGCTCCAATAGCTCCATGTCCTTCTGCTGTTGGTGGCCCCAGAGCTGGAGGCAGCACTGGGGGGTGGTTCTCCCTGGAGTGGATCAGAGGGGTGGAATCACCTGCATCTTCCACAAGGATGTCAGACGAAGGTCTGGGCAACTCAGAGGCGAGTCCTGCAGGGACCAGTCTTGCCCTTCCAACCACTGCGCAGCTGGGCTCAGGCAGCCCCCTCCCCAGCACCCCCCCCTTCCTCTGGTGTATTTTCCCCTTGGCTGCATTTACCACCCTGCTGCCCATTCCTCTGTTCTCCTGAGATCCCAGGCTTCTCACTGGGATCCCTGCTCTTCACTAACTGGAATTATTTTTCTCGTCAATGGTTTTTTTCCTGCTACTTGCTCCCCTCCTGTGCAGGTCATTAATAACACAGGGCTGAACAGACCTAGTGCTGCTCTCAAGGCAGCTTCCCCCAAGGCTGAAAACTGCTAATTTATAATGGCTATTTGCTGCCTTTCCTCACCAGCATTTAACACCCTCCTGCCTCGCTGGCCAGGTGTCTGCAGAGCTGCTAGGATGGACACGGTGAAAATCCTTTTGGCAGATGCATCATCCCACTATCATCTCAGCCCTGCTCATTCTTTCATTCCACTTCAGCTGCATAAATTCACATCCTCGAGTCTCTGGCTCTGGCCATGATTGGTGTCGTGACACAGCCACAAGCTGCCAAGCCCCTCAGCCAGCCAGCAGTGGGGACAGAAAAGGGCTCAGTACGTGCCATATGAGCCATGGGGGCACGACACAGCCCCCACCAACACACACCCCATAGGGTCTCTTTCTGCCACGACCTGAGCTGGCGTGAGGACGTCTGGCTGGGGGACATCAGCCTTCCCAACGAAGCACAGACTCAGCCTCAACCTGTTGTGTGCAACCAGCACACGTTGGGATCCGCCTGTTTGCAAACCCCTGTGAGCAACAACACGCTGTAATATCTGAGTCCCCCAAAGAGCAGCTTCAACGTCTACGTGAATCCCCTGTCTCCACCCGGTGCGTCCTTCTGGCAGCACCCGTGTCTCCCTGCTGACTATAAAGGCAGCCTGCCTTAGACTTAGACACTTAACTTTTAGATATCCCATCCCAAAAGAATTACTAAGTCTAGTAAAAGAAAAGCCAGAGGTAGGGAAGATTGTTGCTTTCTATAAACGGTGAAGGAAGAACTTCCATGGGAAAGAACATGTCAGCTGAATGTTCTTCTTTGGGTAGACAGACCAAGAACAGAGTAAGGGTTAATTTGGGAAGCAGATCTCTAACAGGACCATGAGACAGCTTGTGGGTACTCAACCCATATAAACCAGGTGCAAACTGCCACAGAGCTGGCAGCAGCCAGCTTTACAACCACAACTTGCTTAGAAATTTAAGTACTTCAGGAACACCTGCTTCAAGAGGGAGATGCCAAGCTTGGCAGGTCAAAACACCCCTTCAACATCCCCTGTGGGGAGTCAAACAAACCCTCCCGAGGGGCCAGCAGAAATAATTCCAACTTTTAATGAGGAGGATCATTAGTTCCTCGGTCGCTGGGGCTACATCACTGAGAAGGGAGAGGCAGCTCCAGCCCAGTCCCAGTGGTGGGTAAGTGACCCAGCCAGCGGGCTGGAGGAGGACAAGCCTGGGCTGTGAAGACAGGAGGGCTGTGGAGCAAAGCAGCTGAGAATGGCCCTACAGGAGCCCTGTGGCCGTCCTGGCAGCTCCTGCAGTGGCAGGGACACCACGGTGCACTGACCCGAGCCCGGCCAGCCAGCACGGTGAGCGCCAGAGCTGGCGATGCTGACCCTGCACAGCTGATGCAGACGCTGACAGATACTCCAAGGGACGAAATACCCAAGTTCTTGCAAATTTACTTGAGATTGCAAACTCAACAAATTCCAGTCCCTGGTCAGTACTAAAATCCAGCTTAATTGAGGATGTGCGATATATCCAGGATTACGCCAGAACAGTTTAAAGCTGCCTTGACACAGTGTGTAAATTTTATTGGTTTTACATCAGGCACTGATGTTTTCTCTTGGTCCTAAATAGGCAATTTAACATATGAAAACTCCAAAAAACTAAATAGCCTGAAGCTGTCCATAACGGAGAGCACTTCCATTTATACTGCTCTCCATTCTCTACTCAGCAGAAGGGGCAGAGAGAGACGGGCAGAGGAAAGACGTTACAGTACACCCAGAAATCCTTAAAGATAACATCAGGCACACGCTTTTCTCCAAGTTCTCACTGTCTCTGTACCTTCTCCTCAATTTCTGCAGCTGTCTGCTTGGTGATCTCCAAGTTCTCCACCAAGGCCGTGTCTCCCAGGAAGTTCCCAGATGCTGACGACAGCCGAGAGAGCAAGTTGTCCTCTAACGTTTTCAAGGTGATTTTGAATCCGTTTTGTTGCTTCGTGAGCTCTGACTGCAAATAATAAAGGTGGAAAGTTTTAGCCACAAAATGCACAGGAAAGTAAGAGTTCACATGGGAACAAGCTTCTAACTGGCAATCGCCATAGTCCAACATCGCTTCCTCCCGCTCTCTGTGACTCCTGGGCATGGGCAGAGCTTTTGGGATCAGTCCATACCCAACAAGCCATCAGCACAAAGAAACCTCAAAAAGCACAGAAAGCACCAGGAGAACAAGTGGAGGGACAGTCCTCCCCATCAGCAGGAGGGATTCTTGATCAGGGAGGGGAGCCACAGGACGAGGGCTTATGGTTTTAAACCAAAGGAGGGGAGAATGAGCTCTCAGGAAGAACTCCTTTGCTGTGAGGGTGGTGAGACCCTGGCCCAGGTTGCCCAGAGAAGATGTGGCTGCCCCATCCCTGGAGGGGTTCAAGGCCAGGCTGGATGGGGCTTGGAGCAACCTGGTGTGGTGGGAGGTGTCCCTGTCCAGGGCAGGGAGATTGGAACTGGATGACCTTTAAGGTCCCTTTCAACTCTAACCATTCGATGATTCTATGACACAACCAAGAAATTCAAGTGTCTTGCATAAGAGTGTTTTACAGCCCTGCAAAAAAAATAGCCAGCCCCATGAAGACACAGATGTGGTGCACGTGGAACTGGGACATGTTCTGTGCCATGATGTCTGGCACGTGGCAGATTCAGTGATTTAATGCTCCAGAGGCAACTTTTGGAAAACACACCCCCACCTTCCAACAGCCTAGCAGGTCTGGAAGAGCCCCAAAGGTAGGAAATGTAACCCCACGTCTCTTCCAATCCCCCAGCACATGAGGGAGCAGACAGTGTTGGCTCTGTTGCCAGAGGTTTTCAAGCAGATTAATGAACTATACCATTAATAAGTCATCTTTCAATATTTGGGCTGAAATTTCATACACTTGCTGCACACACACTCCTTCCAAGTTAATGTCAACCCAAGTATTCAGCCGAGGGTGCATCGAAGCATGCCTTTTATTGGTAATTTACTTATAAATGGCTGTTTTTAAAGGCCTGTTCCGTAGTCATTATACACAGGAGTTTGCCCAGAGTGGTAAATATTTTACAAGTCTTGAAACAGAAAGCTAACATAGTCTAATTCTGCGCAATCCTGTCATTCAAGCATAGCATGCCTTCAAAAATGACATTTTGCAAGCTATTATTCCAGACCAGGGACTGTAAGCCCCGCAGTTATTAATGAGGGCGTGTGTGATTTTTGCTCCAGCAGCTTGTAATCACCACGCCACTTCTGCAACACACCCTCAGAAGGGTACACAACGCAGTGCTCCCCACCAAAGCCTGCATCTGCCGCAGCTTTATCATGCTATTGTTTTCAGCAGTAGCAAGGTCATCGTTTCTTATTTCTGCAATGGAGCTCATTATCTGCTATTTCACAGTTGATATATAACGGCGCCACTTCTGGGAAACAGGTTACTCTGAGAGCCTTCAAAATTTTGCTCCATGACAGAGATAAAAGTTCACCAAAGCTACCGGCTGGTCTGGCAGGATTCCCTGCCCAGCTCAGCCACAGCAGCCACCATCCTCTCCTCGTCCTTTGTGCTGGTTTGATTGTGTAATTCACAAACCACAGGGAAAAAAAAAAAAAAAAAAAAAAAAAAAAAAAAAAAAAACCACAAACCACTGAATTTTCAATCCAGAATCCTGCACAGCATTTTCTTTCCTGGAGAACCTCAACACTGGCCATCACAGCCCAGATGTGCAGGGTCTTTCTCACAAGCTTTACCTCCTGAACCATACCCTAAGTCATGGCCTGTCCACCTACAGCCCGGGATGCAGATGCCTAAATATTCTTCCTAAGGCTCTTCTCAGCCCTAAACAGAAAAGGAATTTGAGGTAAATGCCATTTGAGATATTTCAGTCTGAGCAGTGAAGCCTGGTAAAGGTGGGAGATATCCAACCTAGTCGTACATGGACCACAGACAGTGTTCCCAGCACACAGACCAGTCATCATTCCACAGGAGGTGACTCTCCCCCTCTACTCTGCACTTGTGAGGCCCCACCTGGAGTCCTGTGTCCAGCTCTGGAGTCCTCAACAGAGAAAGGACATGGAACTGTTGGAATGGGTCCAGCAGAGGGCCACAAAGATTATTGGAGCACCTCTCCTATGAGGACAGGTTGAGAGAGCTGGGGCTGTTCAGCCTGGAGAAGAGAAGGCTCTGGGGAGACCTTAGAGCAGCCTTCCAGGATCTGAAGGGAGCTCCAGGAGAGCTGGAGAGGGACTCTTGGTCATGTAGTGTAGTGATAGGACAAGGGGTAATGGCTTTAAACTGGAAGAGGGGAGAATTAGATATTTGGATATGAGGAAGAACTTCTTTGCTGTGAGNGGGGGGTTGGAACTGGATGATCTTGAAGGTCCCTTCCAACTGTAACCATTCTATGATTCTATCCCTGCAAGAGGAAATCACAAAGCAGACTAATTAAAGGCTTGTGCTGACCTGAGAGGGAAGAGCTCAGGACCCAGTTTTGCTTGTCTTGGTCTAAACTGGTTCCATTTTCTCTGCGCTGGGATGGTCTCACAGCAAGGTCACTGCTGACCTAACCTGGCTTAGCCCAGCTTTAATTTAGAGTCAAAGCAAGTTCTGGGCAAATCCATGTGTGTATGAGTGGGACAGAGAGAGCTTCAGAGGTACAAGGGAACAGAGAAATGGAATAACTGGGTAGAAAAAGATGATAGAAATGGACTGTGCTGAGAAAATATTTAAAAATGATAGTGTTATCATAATGGGATTAATAGTAGCTGTTTGATGAATTTTAATTAGGTTGTTAACAACAAATTCTGGGCTGCACATATAAGGTGTGCTCCGTCGTTGCCCGTAAGGACTTTGAGCTCAATAACAACTGTGTGGAGAGGATGGATTAAAACACACCTAGAGAAGTGACCTCTCCTTTGGGGAACCCAAAGACTCAGATCTGTGTCTTCAAGGAGCTCCTCCCAGATATCAAACAACAGCCCTGGTGGTGTTTTCCACACCACTAAATGGACAAGGGGCAGAGGAAGGTGCGGAGCCCCCCCTGCAGCCACCCCAGCCCCTTGCCCCGGCTAAAGGAGACCCGGCTTCACTTCTGTCTCTGTGGGGAAGGGATTTTTATAGGGGGCTATAGGGGTCCATAGGGGTCTGGTGGGGTATGCAGGGTTCCACAGGGGTCCAGAGAAGTTTGGGGCGGGGGGGTGGGGGGGGTCATAGGGGTCCATAGGGGTCTGGAAGGGTCCATAGGGGTCATTTCTTGCCATCCCACAGAACAGCATGGTGAGGACCAGGCTGACTGTCTCCCCCCTGACATCTGCTGGGACAGCAGGGCAGTAGAAGGGAAGTAGATGAGAGGTGAGGTAGTGAGCGCTTGCTGTGGTGACATAGAGAAAAAGGTCTTAAATTTTCTTAAAAGGAAAGGAAATTACATCCCCTACCGATCTGTAGCCACTCAGTGCTTTCTGAAGCGAGCCCCCCCCCCCCTATATCCCCCCCAGCTGGTAGCAACGACAGGGCCTGGGGAGATTTCCCTGGTCCTGCGTCCAGCCTCCTCCTTCTACACCATCTGCCCTGAAGAAGCAGGGACTCCAGAAGATCCATCCCTAATTCAGATGATGTTCATGGTTTTGGAATCCACAGCTCTGCTACAGCCTGGGATGGAAGCGCTGCCCGTTGCGAGGGACTAATTGTCAGAGCCTAATTGTGGGTTTGTTGACTGCGCACGATATCGAATCCATCTTTCTTATTGTGACAGCAGCCATTAACAGCAACGCCGCAGAGGTGGAGGGTCCTTAACATAAGGGCAGCTAATAACGACACCGCTCTGCTGATGGTGAACACCCTCAGTCCCCTTGAGTGAAAACACCCCCAGAAAAGGGGTCGCGTTTGACCCGGAGCCGAGCCTGTGCCGGCAGGAGCTGATCAAAAGGCTCAGAGTCTCTCCCGGCCCCAGTGAGAACACCCTGGCTTGCACATTAAATCAGTTCATTATGTATTTTGGATGCCATCTTTTGGCTCGTTAGCACATCAGCCTGGTTAAAACTAAACGCATCATTAAGGCCGCACAGCTAACGGACTCCAGAACCTCATTAAATGGAAAGATTATTACAAAACCAGCCTGTCCTGACTGAACGTGTGCAGTAAATCTCTTCCCACTCTCTGTAAATATTTAGCACTCCACGTATTCGTTACCTTGTTAGATGTGCCGCTGGAACAAAGGATTTCCTTTCAAAAATTATCTTGAAACTGAAGACAAACTTATTAAAAATAAAAAAAAAAAAAAAAGAGAGACAGACAGAGAACATTTTGCTCTGCTACGTTTGTAGAGGGAGGAAAAAAACAGAAGAGAACCATTTCATTACCCACCTCGCAATATTTACAGTGGAAATCTTACACCGTAAATGCCCCCAAAACAAGCCAGATTAATCCTACCTCCGAAATTGAATCTGTTAAGTCCAGGAAAAAAATCGATACAATGAGAATCTCAGTTTCCATTTCCAAGAAGAATAGGAAAACAAAGAGATCCTTACACAAAGTTTTGGAGAGAAAAAAAAAAAACACACCTCAAAATAGCAGCGTAAATCTTCCCGAAATACCAAGAAAATGAAAGACTGGAGAAAAAAAGATTCCTCAGGGTTTGTCATTCCAGGGAAATCTGATTTTACGACAGGCTCAGCGATCTCTGCAGCCCATGAAATGCTGTTTGGTCAAAACTAAAATGATGATGGTAATAATGGTGGAACACTGGCCCAGGTTGCCCAGGGAGGTGGCTGAGGCCCCTTCCCTGGAGATATTCCAGGTGAGGCTGGATGAGGCCCTGGGCAACCTGGTCTAGTTGGGGGTGTCCCTGCGACTGCGGGGAGGTTGGACCAGATGACCTTTGGAGGTCCCTTCTGGCCTGGATGATTCTTTGATTCTGTAATAGTAATTTATTATTAATGTTAATTTATTATTAATGTTATTCTTCTTATTATTATTTATACTTGTTCACAGCTACCGACCTTGAGCTCCTCCAGGTCGGGCCGCTCGGCGCTGACCACAGCAGCGAGGAGCTGCTCCTCCAGCCCGTCCCGCGTGACGGTGAAGTTGATGAGGGTGCACTGGGCCTGCAGCTCGGGTGGAAAGTGGGGGTTTGCCAGCTTGGTGTGCAGGAGGAGACGGAAAGAGGGGCTGAAGTCACACTCCTTGTCCCCGATCTTAATGTACCTGAAATGAGAGCGAAAGGAAGGTGAGCGCACGGCTCTTCCAGGATGTGTCCCCCCCGAGACAAACGGTGGCATCAACGGCATCTACCTGCGCGGGATCTGGCTCTCTTCACACAGAAATCACTATTAAGGCAAAAAAGTAATTAAAACTGGACACACCTGAATCACTTCTGATTTAGGATAAAAACCCCAGAGAGCTGCCCTTGAATTTTGAGCCCTATTTGAGAAGGTTCACAGTTTCCAGCAGCAGCACGGCCAGTTCAGCCACACACCCTCCTTTGCTTTTCACAGAGGCTGCGTTCACTCTGATGTGCTCGTTGATGCCCTCTGCTGTATTAACGTCCATAAATAACTTCCAGGGTGGGTGTCAGGAGGATGAGGCCAGACTTTTTTCAGTGGTGCCCAGGGACAGGGCAAGAGGCAACAGGCCCAAACTTGAACATTAGAAGTTCCATCTAAACATGAGGAGGAACTTGCTCACTTGGAGGGTGGCAGAGCCCTGGAAGAGGCTGCCTAGAGAGGTGGTGGAGTCTCCATCTCTGGAGACATTCAAAACCCCACCTGGACATGTTCCTGTGCAACCTGCTCTGGGTGGACCTGCTCTGGCAGGGGGTTGGACTGGATGATCTCCAGAGGTCCCTTCACCCCCATAGCATTCTGTGATTCTCCCTAAACTGACGCTACATGGAGAAAAAGCCTCTCAGCGTTGAGATTGTTATCAGCCAGAGCTAAAATTGCTTGGTCCGTTGGGTCAGATGAGGCCAACTCTGGTTGCACTGAGCTGGAGCAGTGACCCAGGTCCAGTGAGTGGCTGGCTGTCACTCCTGGGAGGTGACATCGCTTGGGAAAAGCCCTTTTTCTCCTGGTCTGCATTTCTGACATCAAGTCTAAAACCGTCAGAGACCCTGGGAATCAACACACTGTGAACCCAAGTTTAACAAAGCCCACAGGAACCACAAGAAAAGAGGAACTGGAAAGGCTTTCAGAGATGCAGCTGGACACAGTGGTGTTATCCTGGGAATCTGCATACCCTTCCCAATCAAACGTTGTCCTCTTGGCCACCCCAATTGCTTTTACCGCTGTCAAACCAAGACAGCGAGAGCTGAGGCAGCACACACGGCTCACAGCTTGGGCCTCTGCCCTGGAAAACACAAAACTCACAAAATTTTTCTTTGATTTATGACTTATTTTCCCATTCTTAGGAAACATATGATCTCACAGGGAGTTTTGAGAGCTGAGACATCCAGTCAGGACTGTATCCAGGAGGGACTTGAAGGTCTCCAGGGAAGGGGACTCCACACCCTCCCTGGGCAGCCTCTGCCAGGGCTCTGAAACCCTCACCCCAAAGAAGTTTCTCCTCCTATATGAATGGAACTTCCCATGTTCCAGCTTCTGCCCATTGCACCTCGACCTGTCACTGGGAACCACTGAAAACAGTCTTGGCTCCATCTTCCTTCAACCCACCCTTCAGATTCTAGTGAGCATCAAGAAGGTCTCCCCTCAGCCATCTCTTCTCCAGGCTGAAGAGTCGCAGGTCTCTCAGCCTTTCCTCATCAGGCAGATGCTCCAGTCCCTCCAGAATCTTTGTTGACCTACGCTGGACTCTCTCCAGTAGTTCCCTGTCTCTCTTGAACTGGGGAGCCCAGGATTCCCGTTGTGGCCTCACCAGTGCAGAGCAGAGGGGGAGAATGACCTCCCTCCACTCACTGGCCACACTCTTCCCTACACAGCCCAGGATTCCACTGGCCCTTTTGGCCACCAGGGCCCATTGCTGGCTCATGGATACCTTCTGTCTACCAGGACCCCCAGATCCTTGTCCTCAGAAGTGCTTTCCAGCAGGTCCACCCCTAAACTGTATCAGTGCCTGGCATTCTTCCTCCCCAGGTGCAGGACTCTATGCTTGCTCTTGTTGAACCTCATCAGGTTCTCCTCTGCCCAGCTCTCCAGTCTGTCCAGGTCATGCTGGATGGCGACACAGCCTTCTGGAGTGTCAGCCAGACACTCTGATTCAGTGATCCTCAAGGAACTCTGGGAATATGGAAGGCATAGCTTAACAGGCCTTCTTTAATTTCCTGCACAAATCCAGAAGCAGGACGGTGCTGGAGACGCAGAGGTCACCCCATGTTGGGTCCTGCCAGCAGCCAAGCCAGCAGGGGCAGAGACTTCTGAAAGCCTGAACAACACACATCCTTCTAAAGGCTGATGACTCCGCTCTACAAAAGCCAGAGAAACAACATCAAAATAACCCCTGGATGAAGTTCAGCACTGAGCACAAGGTTTTAGCAGTTGCCTTTATTTGAGCACACACTAAAAATGTGCCTATTTAACTTTAGGTACAGAAAGAAGGCAAAAGTGACCTCCCCTCACTGCCCTTCTCGGCCAGACGGTGACCAGCAGCTGACACGAAGAACCTGATCTCAGAATATATAGTTAATGCTTAAAACTGTATCTATACCCCTAAGCCGTGCACAGCATTTGTTAAAACCCAAGGTTACTTTTTCTTCACAACAGCAATAGCTATTTCGGTAATAATTCAGTGTCAGGACAGCCAATTACAGACACCAAGGTCACTCTACAAAAGGAGAATTACGGGTCTCTCTTTGACACGAGGTTTGAATGACACCGTCCAACAAAATGAAAAATCCAGGGTGATTTCAAAGCCATCCTGCGACTGAATTACCTGTGATTGCCTCATTTAAGACATCGTCCCTTCTGAAGGCAGGATGTTAGTGCTGCTCCATATGAACATCCACAATTTGAGGCCAGGGACAGAAAGCACAACAGCACCAAGAGCCCGTTCCCACCTCCCCAGAGCTCACCTTCCTTTCTTGATCGTTTCTCGCCCCAGTAACGGCCCCAAAACTGGATCTACGGATTCCTCCAGGTTTTCAATCAGAATCAGTTCTCCTGCAGCCAGGGCTCGTTCCACCATGTCCAGATACCTGTGGGAAATGGCACTGGTACCCACCACAGCAAGGAGGGTGCCAGGAGGGAAGGGGAGGGCAGCTCCGCACTGCGATGACAGTGACACAGGTGCTGGCAGTCGTGAGAAGGAGAGGGGTGAGACGGTGTCAACACACGGGACAGAAAGTGGCACTGGTGAGTCTCAGCTGTTCAACCAAGAGAATCAGGTCTCAACCATCCAAACCAAGCAGTAACAACAGTGTCTTCTTTCCCAAGGAAAGAGCATGAGGATCAGGGAACAAACAAGAGACAGCCTGGGGTTATTTTTAGCAAATACTTTGTTTCTGCCAGTATCCACCGGTGCAGTTAATCTTGCATAAAATCGAGGATGAAGAACAGGTTTCAGCTCTGTTGTACCCAAGGTCCAGGGTCACATTTGGGATTGAGGGCACCCTCCACTATCAGCAAATCGTGTGGGGAGGTCAACATGCTAGAGGGAAAGGACATCATCCAGAGGGACCCGGACAGGCTGGAGAGGTGGGACCATGCCAACCTCATAAATTTCATCCAGGCCAAGTGCACCTCAATCAGGGCAATCCCAGGTACAAATACAGGTTGGGTGGAAAATGGCTGGAGAGGAGCCCTGAGGAGAAGGACCTGGGGGTGTTGGTCTGTGAGAAGCTCAACATAACCTAGCTGCATGCGCTGGCAGCCTGGAAACCACACGCACCCTGGGCTGCATCAAAATAAGCATGGCCAGCAGAGCGAGGGGGAGGATTCTGCCCCTCTGCTCTGCTCTGGGGAGACTCTTCTCCCCTCCCAGTGCAGCCTCCAGTCTGGGGCCACCAACATCAGAAAGACCTTTCGGAGTGGGGCCAGAGGAGGCCATGGATATTCTGGGAGGGCTGGAGCCCCTCTGCTGTGAGGACAGGCTGAGAGAGTTGGGGGCTGGGGGTAGTTTTGGCAGCATGGAAAAGAGAAGGTTCCAGGGAGGCCTTAGAGCCCCTTCCAGTCCCTAAAGG
>VZRU01011467.1:351413-370299 GCA_013398155.1 Pedionomus torquatus
AACCTGTCCTGCTGCGGGGGGTCATTCCTCCCCAGGCACAGGACCCTCCACTTGCCCTGGTTGAATTTCATCAGGTTCTTCTCTGCCCAACTCCCCAGCCTGTCTAGGTCTCACCGGATGGCAGCACAGCCTTTTGGTGTGTCAGACACCCCTCCCTGTTTTGTGTCATCAGCAAACTTGCTGAGGGTACACTTTGTCACCTCATCCAGGTGACTGACAAATACATTGAAGAGGACTGGACCCAGTAGTGACCCCTGGGGAAGCTGTTACGTGTCACCAACTGGCCTCTGTGCCACCACTCATGACCCTCTGAGCTCTGTCTTTCAGCCAGCAATTAAAAACTGCTATAGTCATATTTGTCAGTGTTTTCCCATTCTATAGGATAGTTAAGTGTTTCCCAATCCTGTTGTGAACTAACACAAATTACACGAGCATCCCAAAGCTTCTTACCTGCAGAGCACTGAGCCTCGGGAATGGCCCAGCCCAGCCGGGCAGGCTCCATCAGCTCTGCCTGTAGGAGCTCTTGGAGACAGCTTGGAAGAATCTAATTAACACCCTGGCAAGCCCGCTGTTGTGTTGCAAAACAGCATTAGCAGTTCCAGAAACACTTCTCTGACACAGGGGGGCCATTTCTGGGTGTGACAACCAGAAAGCGTTCTATGCCAGAACAAAAGGGGTCACTCATTTTACATTTAGAAATATAGGTACCTCCTCAAAGTTTCTACATGCAGTCAGGCCATTTTTTGGAATAACACGGCCTCTGCTATCTAGATGTTTGGCTTAGCATTAAAAATTATGGAATGATCTTTTTTCCTCTCTCACAGAATCATCTGGGTTGGAAGGGACCTTTGAGATCACCTAGTCCACCCATCAACCAAACTCGGAAAATAAACCATCACTAAACCACGTCTCTGAGCATGTCTGTGTTGCCTGTGTCAACCCATCTTTTAAATCCCTCCAGGGACGGTGCCTCAGCCACTTCCCTGGGCAGCCCATTCCAAGGCTTAATAACCCTTTCAGCGTAATTTGTTTTTCCTGAAGTCCAACCTGAACCTCCCCTGCACAACTTGAGGCCATTTCCTCTTGTCCTATTGCCTGTGACTTGGGAGAAGAGACCGACCCCCACTTCTTTACCTCCTCCTTTCAGGGAGCTGAGGGAGGTCTCCCCTCAGCCTCCTCTTCTCTTGTCCTAGGGAATTTGATGGTTTTCTCAGCGTTTTGATTTGGGCATTTACTGATTACCCTTTTGATTTGGGCCCAGTTGTTACCTGATTTAGCAGCTTCTTGGCATCTCCCCAGGATTCATAACACCCCCCAGGATTCATAACACCCCGTTACTGTACTGATGTGTAAAAGCTCAGTCCTGCAGGAGACCGAGCACCTGCATTGACTGATGCATGAGAGGATCTGCTAAAAATTAGGAAACATTAAACAAGTCAACACAGTCTCCATCTGGTCCAAACAGCAAGACGTGGGTAAGATTAGCTGAGAGACACGGCCAGCATGAGCAGAGCTTGTGTCCAGCATGAAGGACCATCTGGAGTTTTTCCAAGCCTCCTGGAGAACTGGCAGGGAGCTCTGCCTGTTCCAGCAATCCCTGCTCCACACTCACCTCCCTCCTTCCAAGCCATCTCTGGCCCCTGGTTAAACTCCCCAGCTTTGGCACTGGGTTTGGGCTGCTACATCGGGGATTGTCCTCTGTGTGTGGAGGAAGTGGGTCACTTCCACGGAGCAAGGACACCCCAACATCTTCCCCAGAGAGGAGCAAATCAAGCATGGCTGCAGCCTGCTCCCCAGTCCAACTCAAGAGGGCCCCCCCCCACCTCATTAACTGAGGGAACTGGGGATGTTGAGTTTGGAGAAGAGGAGGCTGAGCGGAGACCTCCTTGCACTCTACAACTCCCTGAAAGGAGGGTGTAGAGAGGTGGGTGTTGGCCTCTTCTCCCAAGGGAATAATGACATGACCAGAGGAAATGGTCTGAAGTTGCAGCAGGGGAGGTTCAGATGAGATATTTGGAAGAATGACTTGACTGAGAGGGTGGTCAGGCCCTGGAACGACCTGCCCAGGGTGGTGGTGGAGTCACCATCCCTGGAGGGATTTCAGAAAGGTGTAGACGTGGCACTTCAGGATATGCTCTGGCGGCTGAGATTGTAGAGAGTGGGTTGTGGTCTTGCATATGGTTGGGCTTGGTGATCTCATCGGTCCTTTCCAACCGTGAAGATTCTGTGTGATTTGAGAGATCCCCTTACTTGAGGACATCAGAATTTATGGCCACGTAAATTCCAGTAACAAAAGCTTTTCAGAGAAATCAGGGCTTACTTTTAGCTGGTGCAAATACGGCTTCCAGATTCCCTCCAGCAGGTCTTGTCGGTATTTCTTGGTGAAGTAGCCCAGGTAGGAGACGAAGGCCGTAATCAGCAGGACATCGCCACATAAGGTGCTCTCCTGCTGTTTGAAGTCCTTCACAGCTTCAGCCCATCTCACGTTCTCAGAGGCAAGTCCTCCAACCTACAATTCCCAAATCAAATGGATCATCACAGTGGTTCTTCAAGCAGTATCTCAGGATCTGGCCGTTTCTACACCTTGTCCCTAAATTCAATTGACATTTGTTAAAATTTAAAACCTGGGGATGGGAATAATTCAGTGGTTACTTTGCTAACACTCCAGGCCCATTCCATGAAAGACTGGTCCTGCAGCTCAATCCTAGCCGTCTGCTCCACAACACCTCGAAAGTCATCAAGAGAGAGAGAGAATCCATCAATTTCCCAGCAGCAATTAGCATAAAGATACCTGCATAAGGATTCCTGAGGCTGCCCATTAGATGTTAATTACCTTAATGCCACATATTCACATCTCACTACACCCTCTCTCACACAGAGCAGGCCTCTCCAAACTCCCCAGCCCTCAGCTCTTTAAAACAATTTATTATTACCCTGGGGAGATGGAATTTGTATCACAGTCCCCTTTGGTCTACATTTTCCTTTCTTTGAGGCTCTGTCCAGAAAACACCCATGGGCACTTTCCAGAAGTGCACAAACAATCAAAGCGGGGAGTTACCAGTTTTGAAGAGGTACAGCATTTCCTTGTAAAACAAGGCATCTCTACATGCACGGACAACTTGGGCCATTGACACTTTTCAAAGTTCCACTGGTCCCCCGTTCTTGAAGTCATGCGATTATAGAAAATACTATTCTCCACCATCTTTTTTTTAATTTTTTTTTTTTAAGGAGAAAATTTTAGCTCTATTAACTGCTTGGGAATATCATAGAATCATCAAGTGGTTAGAGATGGAAGGGACCTTAAAGATCACCCAGTCCCAACCCTGTGCCCTGGGCAGGGACACCTCCCACCACACCAGGTTGCTCCAAGCCCCATCCAGCCTGGCCTTGAACCCCTCCAGGGATGGGGCAGCCACAGCTTCTCTGGGCAACCTCTTCCAGTGCCTCACCACCCCCACAGCAAAGAAGTTCTTCCTAATATCCAATCTAAGTCTCCCCTCTTGCAGTTTAAAAACATTACCTTTTGTCTTACGACTCCATTCCCTGGTCAAGAGACCCTCCCCATCTCTCCTGGAGTCCCTTTAGGGACTGCTATAAGGAGTATATTTCATTCTAAAGATCTAGCTCCTCCACTCCAAGTGAAGTCTCAGTTTATTGATACTTGCCATAAAGAGAAGCACCGGTGTCTCACTAATATAAATCTCCCTTCTTCCAATTAAAAACCATTCCCCCTTGTCCTGTCCCTCCACTCCCTGACCAAAAGTCCCTCTCCACCTCTCCTGGAGCTCCCTTCAGATCCTGGAAGGCTGCTCCAAGGTCTCCCCGGAGCCTTCTCTTCTCCAGGCTGAACAGCCCCAGCTCTCAGCCTGTCTTCACAGCAGAGGTGCTCCATCCCTCTAATCATCTTTGTAGTCCTCCACTGGACCCATTCAAACAGGTCCATGTCCTTTCTCTGTTGAGGACTCCAGAGTTGGACACAGGACTCAAGTTCCAACTTGACCAAGCCTTATTTCTAGCAGAACCCTGCTGCCTTCTGAGGATTAGGAGCCACCTTCTGATTGCAAACACGAATTCACTCCTGTCCAGTTTGTGCCATGGGTTCTCACACAGACACCGCTCCAACTCAAACATCTCTCCTTCCACCCATATCTACCTCCAGATGCTGTTATAAACAGTCAGTATTTTCTAGGGAGTGTGCTCTACTTGGCTGAGAAAAGGAAGCTGGTGTAGGTCCCCTCTGAATCAGCCACAGGAACAGCTCTGCTGCACCAGACCCAGGGGCCACCTCCCTCAGCACCTTCTCTGCCAACAGCAGCCCTTGGCAGGAGACTGGGGCAGACTGGACAAATGAGAACCTGGTGACAGCTCCTGACATCATCTCCCAGCTTCCCACCACTGGGGGTTAAGGACCTTCTCAAATACAGCTTCTATCTTTGTGCTTAATAGTCACTGACTGAGTCTAACCTGCTGCAGATGTCAACTGAGCTCTGGCACCTACAGCACCCTGTGGCCAGGAGATACACAGTTCAGCTACACTTCTACAAAAAAAAAGAAATCCTTTTAGTGGAAAACCAGTGAACAATCATGCTCCTGTCACCTTCTCCAGACCACTCGTGATTCCAAGCCTTTGATACCCCCTCTGCCATCTCCTTTTGAGGAGCTTTTATCTACTCAATAACACCTCACACAAAAGAAGCCTTTTGATTGTCCTTGCCATCTTTATCTTTACAGAATGATGTAATCTTTATTATCTGGTTTCTTTTTATTGTTCCCTTCTCCACACCGTTTCCCACCCTACCACATCCTTTGAGGAACGGCAGAGGGGGCAGAGGTTCAGCTGCACATTCAGGATTCATTTAGAACGTATTTATATAGTGAGATTGTGATTTTCCTCTGGTTTGTTCTCTCTTCTTTTCCTAATAAACCCTAACACTCCATTTCAGCTTGGATTTTCAGTTTGTTGAGGGGTTTCCTTTGCCTCTGGGATCGCAGAGCTCACATACTCACAGAACTTGTAATGCCATCATTTCATTCCTGAATGCTCATGAGTAGCTCAGCATCACGTACAGCCCCTGCAAAGTAAAAACTAATTTTTCCAACACAGATTAATCTACAGTTATCTCCCTAGCATTTCATTCCTCCATCACTTGGTATTATTTTTGCCATTCTTCACTGCCAGTCTCCGTCACTACTGTGTTTATATTGTACCTGTTTCCACACCATCTCGTCCAGATCATTTATGATTATTTTGATGGAGAAAAGATCTAAGAGACATCTGCAAACACCTCTGATGGCCTTTCTGCTGTGACAAACCTGTCCCTCCAGGTCAGTGATAACTGCCTGCTGGGCAGCCTGACTCTTCCCAGCACCAGAAGGAGATGCTACAGGTTTTCTGCCCCTATACTCTACCCTGGGGATACCCCAGCTGGAGCACTCTGTCCAGCTCTGGAGTCCCCAGCACAGGACTGGCTGGGGGGAGAAGGCTCCAGGGGGATCTTAGAGCCCCTTCCAGTCCCTAAAGGGGCTCCAGGAAAGCTGGGGAGGGACTTGATCAGGGAGGGGAGCCATAGGATGAGGGGGAAGGGTTTGACACTGAAGGAGGGGATATTGAGATGAGATCTGAGGAAGAACTTCTTTGCTGTGAGGATGGTGAGACCCTGGCCCAGGCTGCCCAGAGAAGCTGTGGCTGCCCCATCCCTGGAAGTGTTCAAGGCCAGGTTGGAGGGAGCTTGGAGCAACCTGGTCTGGTGGGAGGTGTCCCTGCCCAGGGCAGTGGATTATCTTCAAGTCCCTTCTAACCCAAACCATTCTGAGATTCCATGATTTATGACAACTTCCTTCCTCATGAGGGAACTGGGTCCTGTTCTGAGATCCCCTAATGGAGACCTTCCAGTCCCTAAAGGGGCTCCAGGAAGGCTGAGAGGGACTCTTGATGGAGTGGACCAGTTAGATGAGGAGAAATGTTTTTACAATGAAAGAAGGGACAATTAGACTACATATTAGCAAGAACTTCTTTGCTGTGAGGGTGGTGAGACACTGGCCCCATCCCTGGAGGGGTTCAAGGCCAGGTTGGACAGGGCTTGGAGCACCCTGGTGTGGTGGGAGGTGTCCCTGCCCAGGGCAGGGGGTTGGAACTGGATGAACTTTAAGATCCCTTCCAACTCAAACCATTCTGTGATTTTATGATTCTATTCTATGACTCTTTGCCGTACTCAGCCTCAGAGCTGTCCCCAAACCCGTCCCCACTGACTTCCTCCTTCAGGCACATGAACCACCCTCCTACTCACAGAGCTGCAGAGAAGGTCTCCCCAGGTCCTTTTGCTGACCTCAGCACATGCCAATATTCCCTCAGCCCTGACTAGAAAGGCTCATCCTGGTTGCCTTAGGAGCACTTCTGCCTCTTTGATGGAGGCAGGGAGAACAAAGCCTGAACAAATAGATTCCAGTGCTCCTCAATGGTTGCTGGCAACACGCTCCTGGTTTAGAAATAATCTGCTGTAAATCCATAGTTACGTGTCTGCATCTTGTGTCACTGCACTTTATCACATCCCTACGGTTCCCACCTCCAGACCACTCAGTTATTTCAACCACTGCCACACCTCCTCTTCGACTGTAGGAATTCCCATTTTACGTTCCTGGTCTTGTAGGTCTGTCTTATCTCCTGTACCCAGGTTCATTAAGTGGAGGGGTCAGGCAGCGTGAGATACACCTGCCCTCTTCCCCCTCCACTCTGCAGAAGCTGGACAGACCCTGGTCTCAACCCACAGATCTGTTCCTCTGCATTCCTACTTGTTGAAGAAGCAAAGCACTACTTTTAAGTCATTGGTTATTTTTAGGGATCATACTTAAGTTATCCTTAATCTCACGTGCAGTAACACTGTGTAGAAGTCCACCACTTCCTCCATCTTTCCTTTGTAGCTTTTATAGATTGCCTACAGGTCCTTCCTCCTCGAGGCCAGTTCTCACTCTGCTCTCATAGCCTCTAAGACCAGAAAAATCTTTATTTATCTGATTTTCCTAATACTTGCAGACTCTCTACGTACTCCTAATTAATTTATTCAGGTAATTTTTCTTTATCTACTTAGGTCCTGAGAGTCTTTTCTTCTCCTTTTCTCGGGTCCCACACTACTGCCGGTTTTAGTATCTTAAAGAAATCCCAGGTGTCTCTCACCGCAGATCCTAGAATTCATTGGATTTTTTTTTTATTTATCAAGTAGCAAATTAAAAGCTATTTCTTTTAATTACCTTAAGCTTTTTAATAATGAGGGATAGTGAACAATCATTCCCTATTCATCTTCTGCATATTTTTAATTCTTTTATTGGACTCTGGCACATCTGTCCCTACGTCGCCTCTTTTAAAAAATGAAGAGTCCTCATCTACTCCTTCTTTTCCCATATGGAAGCTGTTGCAGACATCTCTGTACCTCTTCTAGGTTGCCCACAGCCTCCTGAGACAGGGTCACCCGACTGCTCAGTCTGCGACACCACAGATCTGGACTGACACGGGGATTTGTTTGCCTTCTGCTTCCTGACTTTTTTCCTAGCCATTTGTAATATTCGATTTGCCTTTCTTCCTGCAGCCGAGCACCACGCTGCTCACTCTGAGAACACTCTGCAACAACTCCAAGAGCTCTTCTGTGAGGGATAATAGTGCAATTAGGACCTATCAATGTAAATGCATGACTACAGTTCATTTTCCATGCATGCATTATTTTGCATTTGTCATTACAACATTACATCTGCTACATTAGCACATACCCACTCAAAAACACCACTCACCATCCTCCCTTTCCTGGTGCACACATCCCCAGACATTCCCTGGTCCCTGGATTCTGAAGCATCTTCACTAGGTCATCTGAAGCTCACAAGGTGCCAAACTAAAATTAAGGCGCTGTAAAAATTTACTGTAGGGTGTAGCCAGAAGGGGGTTGGTCTCTTCTTCCAAGGAAGATGTGATGGGACGAGAGGAAATGGCCTCAGGTTGCACCAGGGGAGGTTTATAATGGATACGGGGAAGAATTCCTTCACTGAAGGGGTTATCATGCATTGGAAGAGGCTGCCCAGAGACACAGTGGAGTCATCATCCCTGCAGGGATTTAAAAGCTGGGCAGATGTGGTGCTGAGGGCCATGCATTAGGGGTAACTTGGCAGAGCTGGGTCAATGGTTGGACTCAATGATCTTAAAGGTTTCTTCCAGCCAAAACGATTCTGTGATTCTAAATCCGTACCTCTGCTTGCACCTTCCCTACAGCTCTAACAAGTCAGACATCTCAAAAGCACATAAAATCTGGGGCTCTCCACTAAGATGACATCAACGCTGCCTTTTGTGTGCTCAGAGGGTAAGCTCAAGTCAGCAGAGCTAAACCAGCTCCAACTCCACCGCCTCTCAGGCCAGGGCAGGGCTCAGGCTTGGGATGCTCTCCTGTAGCCCTGCTGCCTTGCCTGGAGGAAGAAACATCTCACTCCGAGCCAAGAGGCCATGCAGGAGCCAAAATACATGGCCTTAAGGGCCACTGTAGCGCTGGATGCAAGCGGGGGCTCCAGCTGATGGAACAGGCTGCCCAGGGAGGTTGTGGCTGCCCCATCCCTGGAAGTATTTAAGGCCAGGCTTGATAGGGCTTTGAGCAACCTGGTCTAGTGGGAGGTGTCCCTGCCCATGGCAGGGGGGTTGGACCACGATGATCTTCAAGGTCCTTTCCCACTCTAACCATTTAGATTCTATGATTCTAACAGCAGGAACACAAACCATTAACTCTCCATCTCTTCTCTGTGAAGCCTTGACAAGGGCACTGCCCCCAGAGAGGAGCAGGAGGCTGCACGTTTTGAAGACACAGCCAACCGTGATGCGTACCGATGGGCCGGTGCCAGGGACGGCACCGCTTCCTTAGAGCTCTCCACTCTTCGCTTTTTGTCATTTCAAAACCCGCAAAGCTACTGCCACGTTCTCACCAGCGTTCTCTGGATATGACTTTTGAGCCGTGCAGTTTTAGCCCACCAGTATCAGATCACACACTTAATTAACAAACAAGTGATGAGAGCTGGGAAGAGAGAACAGCCAGTCTCCTTACATCCGAGCAGGGCTTACCCTGAGGTATAAAAACAGCCAATGCAAAATCATTTTCATTGCGGAAACTTGCTGCGGTGCAGGAAATGGATTCCAAAAATAAAAAGAATATCAAACATATCCGAGGATGTAATGTGCTGTGCAGGCAACGGCTCACATCTCAGCGGCACCTGGTACCTCCCATTCACGCCACCGGAGCTGCATCTGCTGACACTCACCAGGCGGTTGGCAAGAGCGATGGTACACGCTGTAGCTTCAGCTTCTTGCTGACACTTGAGTTTGTCTGAAGTGGCCTTCTCAAATTTGGCTGTGAGCTTTCCCAGGTTCTCATTGAGGCGCTGCATGCGAGAAAAAGGAGAAAATAACAGTGTAGGAGATGGTTCTCCCCAAGCTCTGCTGCAGGGCACCCTGCCCAGGCTGGCACCAGGACACGGTGCCTTCAGAGAGTTGTGGCAGCAGGACCAGCACGGAGCAGTGACGTGCTGAGCTATTTGATGTGCTTGTAACTCACATCCCCCGCACAGGGCAGAGGCAAAGAACACACAAAACCAATTTCGCAGAAGCACAGAATGGTTTGGGTTGGAGGGGACCTTAAAGAACATCTCCAGTCCCACCACCTTTTGCTGCAGCTCCACTCCCCAGACTTGTAGCCACCTCATTTCCCAGGCAGAGAAAGGAGAGGGAGAGATACTTAGGATTTCTGACAATCAGAATAATCTCATTTATTACTAGAAATGGATGTGGGACAGCTCGTGGTCGGGGTTGTGAGCAGGTATGAATCAGACACACGTCAGTGAAGCTCTCCAAGACAGCCCAGCTTGGGGAGCGAGGATATACCTCCATATCCGTCCCCCCCTCACTGAGCAGTGTATCATCACCCATCTGCAGAGCGAAAAACTCACCTAAACCCATCAGTTTTGCAAGCGCATGCCAGTGGAGAACCAGTAATCCCCCCAAAGATTGCCATTTGCTCTAACAAAATCCCTCTTCTTTAAAAAGAGAAGAAAAAAAAAAAAAAAAAAAAAGCTCAGGCATTAAAAGCTTTGGAAGTGAGCAACACAAAGGGATGAAAAAAGTTACCCAGCACCATCTTTCACATCTGAGAAGGGAGAATTAGAGACTAAAGACCTGTAAATCCATCCCTGCTCCAGGCGCTGTGCCCACCCCCCTTTCATCTGCACCAGGAAGGGGCTGTGGGAGAGCTCCTGAGATTTTTTCTATATTTTTAGTTAAAAAGACTAGTAAGAATTTTAAGAATAAGCCTTAGGAGGCATCAAAACAGTTATGTACTTTTTAACATGAAGATGAAAGGTGGAAGAGATGAGTCCCCAGACAATACTAGTTGGAAGGATGCGCTGGCCCTCTCCAGGTGCGTATCCTTCTGCAGTGCTGCCTCCAGCTCTGGGGCCACCAACAGCAGAAGCACATGGACCTGCTGGAGTGGGGCCAGAGGAGGCCACGTAGATGCTGGGAGGGCTGGAGCCCCTCTGCTGTGCGGACAGGCTGAGAGAGTTGGGGTGGATTCAGCCTGGAGAAGAGAAGGCTCCAAGGAGATCTCAGAGCCCCTTCCAGTCCCTAAAGGGGCTCCAGGAAAGCTGGGGAGGGACTCTAGTTCAGGGAGGGGAGCCATAGGNGCGGTGGCAGGAAGGCTGCCTGGAGGGACCTGGAGAATGGCCAGTGATGGGATGCTGTGCTGGAGGACGGGCTGGTGGCGTCCCAGGTGGTTTCCATGGTTTGTATCAGTGGGTATTGGCCGGGGCACAGCGGGCAGAGAAAAGCACTATGTCTCTTAGCAGAGAGATAACTTTCTGAAGGAAAAAGAGAAAGGCTAGAAGCTACTCTCTAGAGAAAGGCACTTTTAATCACACAGTAATTTCTTCTACTTAGTTTTTTCGTTTTTCTTTTCAAGTAGGAAGTATCTGAAAAAAGATGCACCAACAGAGCGCCGCACTGTGCCAAAGTATTAGACTCCTCCTAGAGCAGTCTTCATCCTGGAAGATGTGCCCATGGCCAGGGATGGAGCGCGGGGACCAGCCCAGCCCAGCTCTGCGCTACCAGTGCTCTGAGTCAGCCCCTGGTTCCTCCCCACCGCTCCCCCGCACAACACTGGGAACGTACTGGTTTGAGATAAGGAGTTTTCTGAGGACCCATGAGTAGAGGTAAATTACATTTAAAAAATTAGGTAGGAGTAAGAAGAATTAATAATTATCCTTCTTATTAAAGTGGAAGCAAGGCTGCAGAAAAATAGGTGAGAAATAGAAAGCAGCATCAAAAGGGATAGAAAAGACAACAATCTCCTGAATCTGGATTCGGGCTGCAAAGATGACGAGGGGCCTGGAGCATCTCTCTTACAAGGAAAGGTTGAGAGACTTGGGACTTTTTAGTCTGGAGAAGAAAAAACTGAGGGGGGATCTGATCAACACCTAGAAATACTTCAAGGGTGGGTGTCAGGAGGATGGGGCCAGTCTTTCATCAGCAATGCCCAGTGAGAAGACATGAGGAAATGGAAATGGACACAAACTTGAACATTAGAAGTTCCATCTAAACACAATAAGGAACTTCCTCACTTCAAGGGTGGTAGAGCCCTGGGAGAGGCCATCCAGGGACGTGGTGGAGTCTCTGTCCCTGGAGATGTTCAAAGCTGTCTGGAGAAGTTTCTGTACAATCTGCTCTGGGTGGATCTGCTTTGGCAGGGGGTTGGACTAGATGATCTCCAGAGGTCCCTTCCCACCCCACAGCATTCTGTGATTCCCACCCTTCCCCTAAAAATACATGAGTGCAGGGGAGTAGCTTTCTCCAAAGAAAAGGCTTTCTCCCCAGACAGTGACTTACAGGAGGGGTCCCACCAAAGGGCCAAGGACTTACAGCAATTTTGGCCTTGATGCTGGCCAGCTTCTCCTGGGCAGCTGCCAGCTCGGTGTTGGCTCTGCTGAGTGCCTGACGCTTGGGCTCTACGTCGCAGTACACCTCGTGGAAGCGCACGATGTTCACCACCCAGGAGCAGAGGCCGGCGGCGGCGTAGGATTTGGTGGTCACGAATTCAGGTTTAAACTTGGGATCTTCTAAATAGGGCTGAAGAGCTTTGAGGCAGTTCTCGTGGATGTTCTCCTTGTCAAACTTGATCAGGGAGTCCAGGAAGCTATCCACCCTGGCCATGGCGATTTTCGCTGCTTTCCAGCTCCTGTCCTTGGGGATTTTTCCTCCTGGGGCCATCAGCACCATCACAGCTGCGGTGACATTGCTGACAGCTGAAGGTGGTGACCCAAAGGACCTCAGCTCCGTCAGATTCTTCTGAAATGGGCAAAACCCAAGGTTGTTAGACAAGAATGAATGGGCTTTCTTTTCACTTTACCACTACCAGAGGCATGCTTCCAAGCTATCAAAGTGATAAACTGAGTTTCTTTTGGCCCTTTGCTGCCTGTAAATCCCCACTCCACAGGTTTACAGCGCATGTGCTCAAATTCCCTGCCTCCGGCTCCTTACATCCCACTGGAGACCAGCACAGCACCAGGTTCCTCTCCAGACTCCCACCTCTTCTCTGCTGCCTGGGGCGGAGGGGGTCAGAGGGTTTTTTCCCTCTCATAAGATGGGATAAGGAAAAAGGAACCTTTTCAAATAATTAATAACCTCTGCAAATAGCCCCCATCCCTTCTAAAATGCCTTATGGAGCTTTCCTCCATGCTCAAGTGATCCCTGTGCCACACACCCGGGTGTTAAGGTCTCGTTGAACGATCTGTGTACCCCCGTGTCTCCACAGGGCCACCATCCAGCCTACATTTAGGCACTGACACCAAGTACCGTCAGCCCGAGAGCGGTTACAGGGGGTGCAGAGGCAGCGCAGCACTTTCTCCCCCCTCCCTCCCCAGAATCACCCAATCTCCAGGGGCACCCTCTTCCGAGGGAGAATTCCCATCTCCTCCCAGTGGTTCTAGCAAGTCCCTAGTATTAAGTGGGATGAATCTTAACCTAAGCAGAAAATGCAGTCTGGGGAGAAAGTGGGTGTTTTCTAACACACTTACAACCCCCACAACACGGCCATGCTGAGGGTTTGATCTGTTGAACACCTGAACTCCTGTCCCCAGGCACTTTTTCACTTTTGCGCGAGAAAAAGCAGTATAAATGTATCAGCTGGGTCAGAAGAGATGCTGTCATCAAAACAGGGGCAAGCGCTGCTTCAACACCCATTTAATAAAAAAATCCCAAACCTATGAACTTCTGCCAGTTCCTGTTTCTATCAGTTTTGAATTGGTTTTAACCTGTATTCTCTGATATTTTGTGTCTCCCAGTTTCTTCCTATGGAAGCAGGGTCGAATCAGGGAATTGTCAGAGATGGAAGGGACCCCTAGAGATCATCCCATCCCACTCCCCTGCTTGAGCAGGGCTGCCCAGAGCACATCCCTCAGTACTGCATCCAGGTGGGACTTGAAGGTCTCCAGAGCAGGGGACTCCACACCCTCCCTGGGCAGCCTCTGCCAGGGCTCTGACACCTTCACCCCAAAGAAGTTTCTCCTCGTATTCCAATGGAACTTCCCGTGTCCCAGCTTGTGCCCGTTGCCCCTCATCCTGTCACTGGGAACCACTGAGAAGAGTCCAGCTCCATCCTGCTTCAACCCACCCTTCAGATACTTTGAAGCATTAATAAGGTCTCCCTGAGCCTCCTCTTCTCCAGGCTCAAGAGTCCCAGCTCTCTAGTCTGGGACCTTTGAATATCTCTTTTTGGGATAAAGGTATCTGCACTGAACCTCTTCTTAAATGTGTCTTTTTTCCTCGTTTTTAGCTTTTGTTAATGATCAAGCTGATGGAGACAGGCTCCTGGGAGCTCTGTGCCTTTCCAGTGTAAAAGCTTTCTAATTAACATGTTTAATGACCTGAAGCCAAGTGTGAGCCCAGCTCTGACTCCCTGCTCAGGGGGGCGGGAGCAGCATGGTCTCTTTCCAGCCCAGTACCCACCCAGGGCTGGTTCTCAGGGTCCCTGAGGGTGTTTAAGAGCATCACCAAGTAAATGGGATGCTGAACCAGTACTGCTCCTTCTTCCCTAGGAGGTCAGCACTTCCACAACATGATGGGAACAGGGACAGTAAGTCCCAGGGACAGTAAGAGGGCAGCCTCTCCTGTCTCCCCTCCTGCAGCTTCATTCCCTGCAGCTGAAAGGAAAAAAAGGATGCTGTCCTGGTCAGGAAAGTGTGGAAGACTTGGACAGCTCAGAGAAGAGGCGGCTTTGGGGAGACCTTAGAGCCTCTTCCAGTTCCTAAAGGGGCTCCAAGAAAGCTGGGGAGGGACAATTTGGCTTCAAATTCAAAAGAGGGGAGATTGAGATTAGATACTAGAAAGAATTTCTTTGATGTGAGGGTGGTGAGCAATGTGAGGGCATATGGCAATAGGACAAGGGGTAATGGCTTCAAATTGGAAGAAGGGAGATTTAGATTACATATCAAGAACAATTTTTTTGCTGTGAAGGTGATGAGGCACTGGAACAGGCTGCCCAGAGAAGCTGTGGCTGCCCCATCCCTGGAGGGGTTCAAGGCCAGGCTGGATGGGGCTTGGAGCAACCTGGTGTGGTGGGAGGTGTCCCTGCCCATGGCAGAGGGGTTGGAACTTGATGTTTAAGGTCCCTTCCAACCCAAACCATTCTATGACTCTATGATCTCCTCTCACTTTCATCTCCACACAATCTGTCTCCAAACGATCTGAATGGACGTGGCTGCTCTTCTTTTAAACCAGCAGGTGATGCTGCCACAGAAATGCCCACGTATCAACACACTGAGCTCCTTGGTAGCTGACTATATGTATTTATTACTGCATTCCACTCAAGAGCTTTTCTTGCCATTTCCCCTATTAATGTTGCATATAGCTGTGCTGTCCAGATAAGATGACTTAGATAATTGGGGAGAAACTATATATACACACACATAAATACTGCTGATTATTCATGTCAGCAAACAGGTCGAGCTCTCTGATGCGTTTCTGATCAGCAGGTAAAGCAGACCGTGCCTCCCAGTGCTCTGCTAGCGCTGCTTTACGGGTCCCTAGAGAAAATCCCAGCATCTCCTTAATCTTTGCCTAATGAGACATTCTACAGCTCCAGCACAAACCCAAAACTAATGAAGTGACAAACATTTTCCCTTTGTACAGTCCTTTCCCTTCCATGAACAAAAGCCAAAGCAATGCATCTCAGCAGCAAAGCCACAGCTTTCCTGAAAGCTAATCAAACCACCCCTCCCTGATGACCCCAAGTTGCTTTTCCCTCCACTCCATGGGCTCTGACTGGGCCATGGTTTGGGGTACGGTTGAGCCAATCCTTGCTGTGATCATGGGAATAACTGGGATTTTCCAGCTGTAGCTGGTGCGTGGCCACTGCTCTGCCCTGGCTGCAGCAGGTGTTCGCTGTTCCAGGATGCTGTGTGAGCTGCAGATCAAAATGAATTGCAGGTATGTGTGTGTCAGGCACATCTGAAAGTGATGGGCTCCAAACAGGACCCCCTGGAGTGCCCTTGAAGGAAAAATTTCCAAGATACCAAAAGCCTTCCCTAAACAAATCAATCAGTCTCCTGCAGTCAGAGCAGTCCTTATCTCCTGGTACTGCATCAAAAATCCGACAAAATCCTGGTACTGCATCAACCCAAACATGCAATGATGTTTCGCTGCCAGCACTTCTTATTCAAACCAAAAGCCATCCTATGAGTGCACCTGTGGAGCCAACACGTATTGAGCATCACACTCAACAAGGCCTGAGGAACACCTTGGACAAAGAGAGGACAAGGCAAATCCCACCCCAATGTAACTGGAGAAGATCATTCCAAACCATCAGGCCACTAAGTTTTGTCTCTACAACAGCAGGGAATTCATGAGGGAAGGATGCCCAGAGGAGTCCTCTCCCCACTGGACCTCTGGTCCTTCTTCCCTCACCTTCTCTTCTCCCTTAGTCAAGCGAAGCATTTGCCATGGGCTGCAGGAAGCTTCTGCCCCACTGTGCTGCAGACCCAGAGGGGCATGGGAGCCTTCCCATCACAGACCCCTCTCCAAAGCAGAAGATGGGTCAAGTGGGAGCTCAGAGGATGCCCCTGCTCACTACCAGCTGCGCCTGAAAACTGCCAGCCCCACAGCCACCACCATGGCCTGCAGGGTGCCCAAGAGACATGTCCGTGTGAGGTTCTCAACACCAGCTATCCCACTGGGGAGAAAGGCTCATGGAGTAGCTGGGTGTAAGATCTGTCCTGATGGTGTTTTGGAGTGTTCTCAGCTCCTGCTGTGCTGATTGTGCGCTTCCCAGAGCAAACCACATCAACACTGTCCCTCACTGTGAAATGAAGGGGTGCTTGGGCTTCTGCAATCCCTCCTGCACCTCTGCCGGGGCCAACTAAGGTCACAGTGCTCCTTGCCAGCAGGAGGGCTGACAACTGGTCACCCTGAGAGCGCTGGCAGCCTCTCCTGTCTCCTCTCCTGCAGCTTCGTTCCCTGCAGCTTGGCCTCAGAACAGCCTGGAACAAGATTTGTGCGTGCCCCTGCCGTGGAGCCCAGCCCTCCGTGTCCTCCTGAACCAGAGATAGAGCCTGGAGAGCAACAGAGAGGTACAGACCTGGGTCTTGAAGGTGGGTGACAGTAAGGTGACCTCCCCTCCCCTGTGGGGCAGAGCAGTGGAGCCAGCCAACAGCGGAGAAGAGGTGCAAACATAGCACCTGCCGCCAAGTCCTCCTGCTCTCCAGCACGAGTAAAGGGTAATTTAATGCAGCCTTTTGGCCGCTCCAGGTTACACCAGGGGCCAAGTATGCACCAACTGGGCAGAAACTGGAGAAGAGTCCATACAGTGCCCAAAACCCTGACCCACCAGATGACACAGCCTACCCACAGTGCAGAGGGGAGATACTGGATTCCCGTGGGAATCTCCACCCTACCTTGTTGAGGGTGTTCAGAGCAGCCTGTGCAGCTGCCAGGGCAGGCTCAGCTTTGGCCAGGTCCTCCTCACAGTCCTTCTGTTTCTGTTGCACCTCCTGGGTGATAAGTGCCACTTTCTGCTCCTCCTCATCGGCGACTGCCTTCTCCTTGCTCACTTTCTCTGTCTCCACTCCCACCACCTGGATCAGCTTGTCAGCGTCCTCATTCTTCTGCTTCAGCTCCACTTCCTGGGCTGCCAGCTTGGCCTTCAGCTCATCCACCTGGGAGGGAAAAGCAATGTGAAGGGAGGAAGAAAGCATGAGCAGACTCACCCACCGGCTCCCCACCCTGCCCAGGGGCATGGGCCCACGCTCAGTGGGGCTGAGCAGCACCCAAAAGCATGGAGGACCCATGGGGAAAGCGAGCAATGCCCTGACAGCACAGAAAAGCAGTACTTCCAGTTGTCAGCAGGACACCACTGCTCTCCTTTGCCCCTGGTTGCTTGGGTCACAGTTGAAGAGCTCATGTCCATGGTTCAGACACCGGAGCAGCCTGACAGCAGCGAGGAACCCAGTAGGGGAGACACCAGCACCAGCAGGACAAGCTGCCAAAGAGGTTGTCCCACCACTGCTCACTGCCTCTGCATGGAAACTGGGCAGAGGTGCCAGGACACCACAACATTGATTTGAGCAATGGGAAGTAGGTGGAAGCTTTCATTTCAGGTATTCTTTGGATTATTTTTGTACAGTCCAGGAGCCTCCCCATGGACCAGGTGTTTGCAGGAAGCTTAGACTCATAGAACAGTTTGGGTTGGAGGGGACCATTTAAGAGGCAGCATCAATGAGATCCCCTCTCCAGCTCTTCTCCAGCTGAACCACTCCAAGTCTCTCAGCCTTTTTTCAGCCAAGAGATGCTCCAGTCCCTCATCACCTTCGTAGCCTCTGCTGGACTCTTTCCATCAGTTCCCTGTCCTTCTTGAACTGGACACAGGACTCCAGATGTAGCCTCACCAGTGAAGAGCAGAATGGTAGGATGACCTGCCTCCACGTGCTGCAGGTGGTTGAGGCCTCTTCCCTGGAGATATTCAAGGCGAAGCTCGACGAGGCCCTGGGCAACTTGGTCTAGTTGGGGGTGTCCCTGCGACTACGGGGAGGTCGGACTAGATGACCTTTTGGAGGTCCCTTCCCACCTGAATGACTCTATGACTCTATGACCTGTGGCAGGAATGACAATTTCCACCCCAGAAAGTTCAGGACTGTGATCTTTCTAAGCTCAAGGGGCAATAAAACGCAACACTGAATGAGTTTGAGAAGGGGTCTCCCGTTCGGCCGGTACCAAGACGCAGAGCAGTGGAGGCAGCTCCTCACCCCTTGCTTGCCCCCAGTAAGACAGAAGCCCTCTCCAGCAACAAGCTGAAGCCTTGGCATGGTGGGAGAGCTCCCTCCAACTCTCCATGAAAGACAGAAATGCTCTTTCTGAAAGCACCCGTTCCCATGAATGCACACAGGCTCTGTGAGACCACAGAGCTTTTCACTCGTAAAGAATTGCTTAGAGCTCCTGGGGTACATCTTTATCAATATAAAGAACCTCACTAGAAGGAAAGGCAGACACTTGCTTTTGTTGTTAATTCCATTTTTACACCAGAAGAGAGAGAGAGAGCACGATTTGCAATCTCATAACCAGAAGCTATTGAAATTCACCATCAGCTTCAAGCGGTTCCTCAAGAGCCTCTTTGTGTGCACCACCCATTGTCCCTTCCTGTCGCCTGTCATCACAGAGCTGTTTGCAGAAGGACAAAGACACCACTGCAAATCCAAACAGCTCTGGGCTCGTGGGAGCACATAATCCCTTCAGTCCAAAAAACCAGCGGCAGCTTCTTCTTCAGCACCACATCTTCAGGGATCGCAGGGAATTGAAGTGGGAATCATAGAATCCTCCAGGCTGGAAGGG
>VZRU01011468.1:0-11759 GCA_013398155.1 Pedionomus torquatus
AACACCACCCTACACTAATCCATATCTCTGACCACCAAGTCAACTCCTGTCTTGAATCCCTCTAGGGATGGTGCCTCAACCACCTCCCTGGGCAGCCCATTCCAATACCTGACAACCCTTTCAGGAAAGAAATATTTCCTAATATCTAACCTGAACTTCCCCTGGTGCAACTTGAAGCCATTACCCCTTGTCCTGTCATCTGTAACTTGGGAGAAGAGACCAACCCCTGCCTCTGTACAGCCGCCTTTCAGGGAGTTGTAGAGAGTGATAAGGTCTCCCTTCAGTCTCCTCTTCCTCAGACTGAACAACCCCAGCTCCCTCAGCCTCTCCTCATAAGACTTGTGTTCCAGACCCCTCACCAGCTTCATTTCCCTTGTCTGGACACACATTCTGGGGACACACACACACATTTTCTTGGAAACGTATATAGGTAAAGGGAAACTGGTAGCACATGAAGTATAAATACGAATTGACACAGACAACTGCAGAGTTTCATCTCTGATCTCTCTACATTCTCATCATTGCTACAGCTCTTTCACTGACACCAAATGAAAAGCATAGAAAGTGCCCCATTATGTCTTAGATTTGGGGAGAAAACAAAAAAAAAACCAGGTGGGATTAGATATGCTTAATTAAATAAATCTTTCATAGACATGCACAGGTACCCACAGTATTATGCATTACATCTAAAGAACACTGTCAAGTTCTCATTTTACCAGGTTTAAGTTGCAGGTGAGAAAGAAACAGACAACAGTGACCTGTGGGGTAGAGAACAAGATGCCTCTGTTCACCCTTTGAAGTTGTATCTGGGTTTGTGGTGTGCTCCTGACCTCAAGGAGCAAAGCAAAGGGTGCTGGGGAAATTGCTAGGGGAACTAAGAACTCTGGATACATAAAAGCAACCCAAAAGAAATTAGGAGGCGGCAGATGTTGCTGCACACAGACAACCGGTGACTTGGTCCATTAATTAGCTAGGTAGATACGAGACGTCCACACAAAGGATGGATGCGCCCAGACCATTTTACCACTGTCTATGTGACTGTTCCAAATTAACCATTATTTTAATCACAGTCTGTTTGGAATTGGTAGATTCATTTTAGCCTATGTGCTCTGTTTTACTGAAAGGAGTGTGGGTCCCTGAGCGTGCCTGTGTTGTCCTGCAGTGGAGCAGAGCCTAGAAGTTTAAAGGGAGTACCCCAGTCAGGTTGGCTTTTGGGTTTGTTTGGTTTGGGGTTTTTTTGTTGTTGTTGCTTCCCTTCCCCCAAGTCTACACACATAGAGGAAGCAGACAGGGGTCAACAGTGAGAAAGCTCAGCATCCACAAATCATAGAATTGTCTAGGTTGGAAGGGACCTTTGATACCACTTAGTCCAAACATCAACTTAACTCTGATAAAAAACAACAACCCATCACTAAACCACATCTCTAAGTACTATGTCAACCTATCTTTTAAATCCCTCCAGGGATGGTGCCTCAACCACTTCCCTGGGCAGCCCCAGTCCAAGGCTTAATAACCTTTTTCATGTAAAAATTGTTCCTAATATCCAACCTGAACCTTCCCTGGTGCAACTTGGGGCCATTTCCTCTTGTCCCATCACCAGTGACTTGAGAGAAGAGACCAACTTCCCCAACTACACCCTCCGTTCAGGGAATTGTAGAGAGCGAGGTGATCCCCCTTCAGCCTCCTCTTCTCCAGGCTGAGCACCCTCCAGCTCCCTTAGCCTCTCTTCATAAGGCTTACCCTCCAGACCAGCTTCATTGCCCTTCTCTGGATACATTCAAGTCACATTTCCAGGGTTTGGTTGGAAGCTTATTCTTTCACATTAGTCATAATGAGTATATATGCTCATTGGGTAGCTCTGAAATCAAGAGACACCAAACATCAGAAGACTTGCAGTGTCATCAGAAGAGGCCAGAAACGTTTTCCCTGAACTTATTTTTTAAACAGAAAAAAAAACCAGCATCCCTCGGGTTAAGTAAAGGATGATAAAAGCCCTCATGGTGCATCAAAACACTAGTGAAATCCTCCTCCATCTGAGCAGAGAGTGGAAAATATATACAGAACTATCAAGAATGTCATAGCAAAATATAGAGATAACTGGATCTGACCTCATTTCAGGCTCTCCATTACTACATGGACAATTTCTTTAACATATTTTTTGTTAGTAAACTGGAAGGTAACACCAATTAAAGTATGCCCAGGAATGCCCCAAGCCTGTTTAATCCATGAGACAGCTTCCATTTCAAGATGGCACTAGAAATACTGAGGTACTTGTACAAATAGATGTGAATACGGATCACCTTTTTTGTCTGGGTGTTTTGTTTTGGTTTTTTATTCCTAGAATATATTCTATGTGGCATAAACCGTAGCCTAACAAGCAGGCAAACAGATATTGGAGGCAAGAAAAGGTACGGTAAAGTACTGTTTTATATCATAGCCAGGAATCCAAGAGAAAAGCAGCAGAATGAGAGCTTTACGAGAGTTTACGCTAAAGAGTTTTGTTATCCTGTGACATGTTCTATAAAACAGTTTAATAAACTGTACAAACTAATAGCAACACTTGCAGTGTCACAAGTGGCTTATAAGAACATTAAGGTTTTTACAGCCGTGGCCCTTAGCGGCTGACATGCACGCACAGAGCTGTCTCTTTGGCCACCACAGTATTTATTTTTTGAGCCATTGTAGATGGTCACAGGCTGGCTGTGTAGTAAACCCAAAGGAAATACAGAGCTTTTGCATCTGGCCTTTATATAGCTTGTTGTTGCCACAACGGCATGGACGGGTACCACAAACCTCAGAGAAACAGCACACGTTTCCCAAAGACCCCAAACTCCCTTAGGATCACAGGGACTTTTTTTGGTTAACTCTGGAAAGTGGAGTCGACATGAAGTAGTTTCCACCAGAGGAACACCTTGTGATTTCACATACAGGGAACATTTTTGCTGCTGTATTAGTGTATTCAGAAAGGCCTCCTTGAGTACAGACTCTCAAGCTAAATACACAGAGCATCATTTCACCAAACCACAGAATAACAAATAACAAAGACAGTATGAGGTTTTTCTACTAAGTATGCGAATCATAGACACATACCAAAGGAGTACATTGAGAAGATGGAGGTATAAGCCTCAACTGAAGGTTTTCTAATAGCTACTTCTTATTTGGATTTCTAAAGAGATGCAATTTCTTACCCAGCAAAAATTTTTCTATGAGGACAGGCTGAGGGAGCTGGGGCTGTTCAATCGGGAAAAGAGAAGGCTCGGGGGAGACCTTACAGTACCCTTCCAGGATCTGAAGGGAGCTCCAGGAGAGCTGGAGAGGGACTCTTGGTCAGGGAGGGAGGCACAGGACAAGGGGGAAAGNTTTCTAGTGAAAAAGAAAAAAAAAAAAACAAACTGAAAATTGAATTTTCCATTTGAAACTGCACCCTGTGGCCTGAAAAGTACCTACCAAAGGGATACATGATGACAAGAAAAGCTATTGGGTAAGTGGCTCAGTCTGAGTTTCCTGCTGATCTTACTCCAGCTGAAAATAAGTAACTGAGGGGATGGAGAAGACCATCAAAAATGTTTATTAAAAAAAAAGTTTAAGAGTTAAGAAAGCAAAATTCATATAAGATACAAGTTCACTGATGTTTTGAAATGGGGAGGGGATTCTTTTAAGATGATCAAGTAATAGATTTTCTTAGTAAGAAGTTTCATTAAATCTTATAAAATCTGCTTCAGTTTTTTGTTTTGTTTTGTTTGTGGTTTTTTTTAAATTTAACCAGGACTCTTGACATTTTTGCAGTTTAGACAAAGACAGCCATTTGTGATGTTAGCAAATTTTCCTTATGCTGCCATCTTGTGCCCCAGAATCTCAGTTTACTCTACAAGAAAAAAAAAGGAAAAATAAATAAAACCCCTGCCTTATATATCTCTGGCTCTCATGGCTCTAAAAAAATACCCTTCAAAATATATTCAGGATATACAGGGTAGAACAAGAAAAGTTTGCCAGTGATTGCAGATCGGTTGAAGTAACAGTTCAGATATGCATGAATCAAGTCAACATTATGGGAAGGGGGAGGTTAATCTAAAATAGCATCACGCTTTTGTTGTCATCTTGCAGTATTTTCATTTTTAAATGGTTATATTGCTAATAAAATTCAGATAAAACCCACAGAAAAGCACAGTGAGGCCTGAGGAGCCAGCAGGAGAAGTGTCCCCATCCAGTGCCCCACCTCAAGTCAGAGTTCACAAGTGAAGCTCAGCAAAGTTCTGCTGGTCTTCAACTGCTTTTCTTCCCGTTTTGGTGTTTATCTACAGCCTACTCGATTAAAAAGTTGTTTCATTATGTTTTTCTCTTGACACTTACTTCAGCTTTCCAACTTCTAACCTATTAATTATACCAACGTTCCTATTGTACCATAAAATGTTCACCCACCATCATGTTAATAAATGGCATCAGCTGTTTCACTACTGCCTTATCCAATTTTCCAAAAAGATACTGTTCAACTTGAACTACTGAAGACAAAATTGCACCACTGAATTCACCTAATGCATTTAAATAGTGTAAATACAGTAATATTTAAAAGACAGAGCTACTTAGTGACTTGGAATACATTTCGTATTACATGGATAATAATCTGACCAAGGCCCCCAGGGACCAGCGTTTCATTACATTGGGTGCTACAGAAATGCAACATAAAATACAATCCCCCATTTCAAAACACAAGAGGGTTATACACAGCGGGGTCCAAGCCAGTAAACTGTACAGAACCATCAGTAGCACACATGACTGACTTAACCTTTATTAAATTTCCCTAGCCATTTCAGAAAGGTAGGAAAGGGACTGTTTTAAGGAAGGAAAACACTGAGAAAGCATTGCTAAAGCTACAGGATGCTCCTTCCCAGCATGATTAGACGCACACAGTGCTAGTTAATTTATTACATACAAAAACAACATCAGGCTCTGTGTTCCCATGCTCTAGGGCAATAAAAACCAAGCTGTCCTATTTGGAGGACAGTAACAACAGAGAGACCAGAATGCTGTAGTGTGGCAGGAATGATCAGTCTGACTAATTGCAGTAGGGCAAGTGAACAGGAAAAAGGGCTCCACAACACCATTGCCTCTCCCACCTTCAACCCATCTCCCATAACATCCCCCTTGTCTTTCCGCTTTCCTGGCAGAAATAATATAAAAATCTATATTTCTTATGAAATAAATCTTTAATTATCTTTTTTTTTAGCTGAACAGACTAAAGTTTAGTCTTGCCATTTACATTCCATCAGCATGAGAAAGATTCAAGATATCTTCCTTTTTCCTACCAAAGTTCCCACTTTAAAGAGCAGGCACATGCATGCTACATCTTGTCGTCCACCATATATAACTTCATTCCAGGACAACCTAAAAATCTCTCAAGTCCCCCATGCTCAATGACCAGATGATTCCTGAAATCCCACCAGGATGGATCACCTCCGAGAGGAGCCTCCATGTGCTCAATGCCACCATCTAGGTGGTGACAACACATGCAGAACTGCACTGCGAACTCATCAGCTGCTGGTTACACCTTGAACATCAACTGCTGTTGGTTTTCACTCAACAGTTCAGCCAGTTTCACACTCACCCAGCAGGTCAATCACTCAGGGCATCTTTTATTTACTGGTTTCCCATCTCTTCTGTCCCAGCCCATCACAGAAACCTGGTCTATGGGGGTTGAAGTTGTTCATAACACTCGTGGAAAACACAAAGAATGTTCTTAAAGCCCTTGATAGGTAAAGGGTGTACAAGCTTCCACAACCCTCCCAAGCAATGCCAAGAAATAAAGCTGATTTTTCTATGGAGGCATAGAGTTGAACATCACATTTAATGTATATCCAAAAACACTTAAAAAAAAATAGTAAATCAACAGATATTATCAGATTGTTCCATTTCCAAATTAAATTTGTGTAAAAATTAAATTTCCAAATTAAATTTGTGTAAAATTTTTAAATTTTACACAAAGTGGACACAAAGCTACAAAGTTCCTCCAGACCAATTGATACTAAAAAGAAACTGGAAAGGGTAACGTTCTTCCCCCTTCTCCTGTTGCCCATAATCTCCGACTTTCACGGTACAGCATTTTTGTACAGAATAAAACTAAATCAAAGGAGTTAAGAAATAAACTTTTTCATAGACAGCACAGATGCCTTGAGCACTACCCTTCCTGTAACAGTTTTTACTCCACTGTAAATCCACAACTTTTCTGCTGGTTTGAAAAGCCAGAAAGCTGACAGAAATAGCTCAATATTTACTAACATAAACCAGTTTATTAGGAATATAAAGAATTCGTACTGGTTCTGGGCCCTGGTTATAGTACAGTAATATCAGGCTGCTAAATCTAATCCATAGTTCACACCCCAGAAGTGTAAGGCAAGATGTCTTATTCTAGGCAAACAAAAATAAAAATCACTGGGGAAACGTACACCAACCAACAGAATCCAAATCATTTTCCCAATTGCCTATACACACACACGACAAAAAGGACAAAAAAAAATTGCCTTGGATTGGTGACATTATTACTTATATTAATTTAAACTATTGAACAACACATCTAGTGTCACAAGCATGAAATGTGGTGTTTACTTCTCATAGGATCTCACAGGAGGTTATACTAGAAGAGTCACTTGCAAAGCATGGAGAGTTTTTATTTGGTTGAGGTAACTACATCAAGAAAGTATTACGAACAGAGAAATGGACTGCAACACACAAAAAGAGAAAAAAAATGGCAAAATTATTCACAGTACGTAAGAAAAACTCAGATTTCATACACAACAAAGAGAATGGCAAGCACTCATTCACCACTGCAGATGAAAGACACCCATCCTTATACTTCCAGGTAAAAAAGATTAAAGAAAAACCCACCCAAAATGTTACCATCATTTACGACCCCAATTATACTTACCTTTGTGGGCACATGAAAGAAGGCACATCATTAAGTCTGACCCAGGCAGCACGCTAACATCATACCTTAATGCAAACAAAACAGCCTGGGAAAGTGGCTGCCTTAAAAGCAATGGCACAAATCCCTCCCCGGCAGGACCAGTTTTGCTCAGCAGGTGAAACCAATACAGCTTCCAGGTGGTGGCAATGGTGGTGTTGCCTTCCCAGGGCCTGAATAAAAGATGACAGGAAAAAAAAAAAACACAAACTAGTGTCTATCATAAAGAGACAAGGGATCAGAAAGCCCCTGTGTTTCAGGAATTTTTGTTTATGGTATTTCACAAGAAGGCCAGGCATCACTCACCTGTATCAGAGAATCCAGGCCAGTTGGCACACCTTGGATTCAGGCTTTTTATGTGTTTTAATTAGCCATCTGCATTACTTTCTCTTTACTGGGTATACTACATTGAGAGCTGAATGTTGGGTTTTTTTAAAGTAAGAAAACATCAGCTCTTGGAGATGGACAATTCCTGCAAAGGTTTCATACTTGCAGCTGATACGAAGGGCAGCAAGCTGGGAGCCACCAACAAGCCCATTTCTTTGCAGTTCCCATGCCAGGGACAGCTTGATGGAAGGAAAGGAAGGAGTAGATGCGTGTTCCTCAAAGGCAGAAAGGAGTAATTCCCCTCCTACAGCCCTCAGCCCATCACAGTGAATAGAGATTTATGGGGTTTTTTCCTTTAAGAAGTGTAGATAAATGGAAGTGAGAAGTCATTCAGCAATGACCCAGAGAGCACGTGGGGCTTTGAGGTGAACTGCAGAGCTCTCCTGAAACCACCATCAAATGAAACAACTTTTCAAGTGGAACCAGCAGGTTTATATCACACTAAAAAGTCACAATTTCTTCAGATGGACAGACTTGCAGAAGGGCAATTTAGGGATCATTATGGGACCTTCTGACCTGGCAGGTCGGTGGGTACGGGCGTGCGCATCGAGGATGGGGTCCAGCATAAGGCTGACCTGTGAGCCACAAAGATCAACATCCTGAGTCCAGATAAAAATGGTCCTCCACTGATTTAAGTAGAAATTGGGCTGGAAAATCCAGTACTTTGTGCCCAGACAGGGCTTTGGGACAGTCCAGAAAGGCTTCAGGGTCTGTACCACAGGCACCTCCTCCTGCTCCTCCTACAGAGCTGCAACAGCCGACAAGGCCATCCATCCTGCAATGCATTTGGGAACAAACTTATACTTCAGGAGACTGTCTGTGAGTATTTTAATTCTGTTAAGAGCAAAATAATGATAAACAAGGACAACAGTTACAAAAAATTCCCCCTCCCAAAAGAGTCCTAGAAATTCTAATTTACTGACTGGTAGCTAGTTTCACTAAGTAGAAATACAGTAATTTAATAATCTTAGCATAGCAGTTTTCAGTAAGGAAAATTAACTAATTCATTATCGCTTATAATTTGCTGAGGCATAGCTGCCATATTTGTAAAATCAGCAGGTTCAGAAAAAAAGCAAGTTTTTAATGAATGTTCTCTTTTTTTCCTTCCTAGATACATAAATGATACAATTACTTAGCTCCCTCTAGTGCCAATTTCTAAAATAAATTTCCCACTAATGACTGTATTCACCAATGTAATCATAGGAGCAAATTAAAAATTCACTTGGCAATAATTAACTAGTGAACTCTCAAAGGATTTAGTAAATTGCCGTGAACTAAAGCAGAATTCAACTAGTGTCACAATTACAAAGAAAGGTCAAATGTAGGCTTTTTGCAATAACAAAAATATGACATGAATGTTCAGACATTGTGTAGTTTGAACAATCGAGGCCCACATGCCAATAAAGAAGAGCAGTCGGGGAGCAGCGATAGCAAATGCAGTAGCTCTATCATTCCTCTGACATTTACAATGCCATTATTAAAGTTGCATTCATTTCTTCTCATTTGTGGTCTTCATTTCCAAGGCTCAATACTTTCGAAAGATACTCCAGGCTGAATTAGGACAAAAACCTAATTTTATTGTATTTTTTAATTTTTTAAAATCTTAAATAATAAAAAAAAAGACAACAAACCCCGCTGCATTTTTCTTCTGGGTTTTAAAAATAGGCAGAAAATAGTGCCATATGCTCTTACTCTGTTCTTAGATTCTTCCCTTGGCATCTCCTTTAGATGCTGAGCGTGATCAAACTTTGGAATAACCCCGCATAATACTCTAAAATAATTAATAATAATAGGCACTAGTAGCAATAATAACACACAGACATACAGTACGTCCAGAAGAAGGCTTGTGCCCACCCAGGAACTGGAGGACAGAGGCGCCACAGGGGCAGGAAGGGTCCTTATCTTGTATTACTGGTATCAGGTATGGCTCCCATGAGCTAGACTGTAAATAAAAATAACCATAAACACAGCCGTATGAACCAGTTTATCTGTAAGAATATTGGGGGGCTTCTTATCACTCTTGGCATAATTCATAGAATGATAGAATCATCCAGGTCAGAAGGGACCTCCAAAAGGTCATCTAGTCCAACCTCCCTGCAGTCACAGGGACACCCCCAACTAGACCAAGTTACCCAGGGATTCATCGAGCTTTGCCTTGAATATCTCCAGGGAAGGGGCCTCAACCACCTCCCTGGGCAACCTGGTCCAGTGTTCTACCACCCTCAGAGGAAAAAAAATTTTCCTAATATTCAACTTAAATCTACCCTTCTCCAACTTAAGTCCATTGCCCCTCATCCTATCCCAGCAGGCCTTTGTGAACAGCCCCTTCCCAGCCTTCCTGTAGCCCCCTTTAGATATTGAAAGGCTGTGATTACTTCTCCCTGGAGCCTTCTCTTCTCCAGGCTGAACAGCCCCAGTTCCCTCAGCCTGTCTTCGTAGCAGAGGTGCTCCAGCCCTCTGATCATCTTTGTGGCCCTCCTCTGGACCCTCTCCAACAGGTCCATATCCTTCCTATACTGAGGGCTCCAGACCTGCATACAGTGCTCCAGGTGGAGTTGTTCTATGCTCCATTTCTAGATTTCTTTTCTTTGCTACCTCCATACAATGCACTTCAAGAAAAAAAATAAATATTTTCTGTGTAGAACGCATGTTGTAATTATTTTTTTTACTCAGAGTTTTAATAAGGCAGCCATTCTGCAAACGCAAGTTTATAAAGCAGTCCATGCTTAACTTGGAAGAAATGTCACAGCCTACCAGAAAAGACGTATGGATACTACAGTAAAAGTCCTCATTTAATATGAAAAAAGATAAAATTGAGGACTAAGGTGGGTTGAGCTTTCCTCAGCAGGAGTTTGTTGTGCCCCAAAGAATATAAATCCAACAGCTATTTCTTTCAGCTCCTACTTTTCTTACTCTTTTCTTGGATTTTCTTGTTAAACACCTGTTCCAGATACCACAGCAATGATAGTAGAGCTGATAGAGATGTGATAGCCCAAATAAATGACCCAGAGACCTGAGTTTCCTTGGGAGGGTGTTACCATCACCACCATCACCAACACTCCCGGGTGTCCCCACCACCCCTGCTGACCCCTGCGGGAAGGTCAGCCTCATCTCAGCAACACTGAGATCCCATCAAAAACAGTCATCTTTGAGGGAAAACCTCTCATTAAAACTTCTCCCATCCAGCACCTCCCACCACAGTGTCCTGTATCTTTTGCCCAAGCTGTTCCAGCTGCATTCCTCTGCTTTTTTTGGGTAGAGTAGCCCATGTGAAAGCAGTGGTGACTATGAAAGGACAAACAGCCTTTTTGCAAACAACAGCCTTACGGCGTTCTGTAGAAATTGAACTAAATGTTGGTGGTTGGTTTTTTTTAAAGAACTAAGCTATTTTTAAGCATGTGAAGGAAAGGGTGGTCTACCACCTCCCAGTGGCTTGATCCAGGCTTTGGTCACCTCTTCTGCAGGAAAGCCAAGCCCTAATTCCAGGCGGAGGTAGCCTAACTTCAACTTCCAAATATTACAGTCTGCAAAGTTAAAAAAACGAACAAAACCTCCAAAGAACAGTCAAGTATCTTTCCATTCCAAAGCAGCTCAGGAGGCGCTCAGGTCACCTCCAAACTGTCAACGACATGAAAGCTGACCTCCTTCAGCCTCACATCGTAAGGCTCGTTTTCAAACAAAACTGTGCGTATTTGTAGTCATCCCGTGAACTCTTGTCAGCAAGTTCACGTTCCTCCTTGAAGTGCAGACACTGGAAATAAAAGAGCAGCCCCGAAGCCCTCTTAGCCCAGCTCACTGTCTCAGGGTGATCGTCCCTTCTTGTAATTCAGGGATTGCATTAAGCTTCTTGTGAGGGTTCACGTGAACCAACTGGTTGGAGAGGTCCCCAGGAGGCCTGAAGGTCCCTGTGTCACTGAGCCAGGGCAATGCTCCCGCCTGCCTGCTTTGCTCTTTGAGATATTTCCTTGTAGTTCTTGGCTTTGCTGAAAACTGTTTGAAACACTATGTCCAAGATATCTTAAAAAATAACCACAAAGGCTCATAGAGTTCCTCACCTTGTTCCTTTAAAATTGTTGAAGGGAACTCACCTGGTAATATGGAAATATTCTGTTTAAACAGATGTTGTCTCACAGACAGGAGACTTTCACTTTTCATCCACACCCTTTTTTTTTTTCTTCTCCTGTTCCTTTTAATGAAATGGGTAATAGCAATTGATTTTAAGATTCTAGTCATATAATCTATCCCACAAAACGTCAGTAGTTCTGTCAATATCATGCAACACCATCTCCACCTCCTCTGTTTTCACCTTTTTATTGAGAGACCTAAATGAGGAGACACCTAAATTAGCTGTATGACAAGCTATAGCCTATACAGAATTTTTTCCAGCCTGACCATAAGCATACCATATTGTTTCTCT
>VZRU01011468.1:11833-25551 GCA_013398155.1 Pedionomus torquatus
CAAAAACCAACAATATTGTTTCTCTTCCTTCAAACACACAACCCTAAAAAAAAACAAAAAAAAAAAAAAACTAATTAATCCTATTGTTTGCAAAATTATACAAGATGAGGTGAGGAACAAATTGGTTTCCTGAGAACACACACAGCCAAAATATTTGCAACATCATCATCTGGAAATTTTTAAGAGGAGAGGGAGAGGGAGAGGGAGAGGGAGAAATATATAATGTCTGGCAAAACATGAAAATTCAACTCAGTGTAAAATTTTAGATAATTTCTCTTCACTTAAAAGCCCACAAAAATGTGTTTTTTTTTTTTTTCCAAAGCTCAGAAAAAGTTCTCACACAAAACTGGTCCCAGTTGAACCTTAACATACAAAAATTTGAATTTTCCACTTCAGGGCTTAACCGTCTATATTTACTTCTTTGTCAAAATTGTCTAGTAGGGATTTTTTTCAGAAATGCAGAGAATCCCACCTACCATTTGTATCAACTACCAGGAACAAAAATCAAGCAGTTTTCAAATGTATCCAGCTACAAATCATGATTTTTTGTTACAAATTTTGTTTGTATTTTACTAAAGATTAAGATTCATCAGTCAGTATCACTTTCCTGTAAAATTTTTGTCTCGTTCAAAAAAAATCCTTTCCAATCGAAAAGAAATTAAAATTTCATTTTAAACTCCTTTTGCATTAGAGGCTTTCGGTTTAGGCAAACAGTATTTAATTACAATTGCAATTTTCTACTCAGAATGATTAAAACCAAACAATTTTTACCGAGATTTTTCTAACACATTTGGGTTTTTAGGCAAATTCTTCTGAATATGACTGCATTTGTCCAACTTTCATCAATAAAAATGGGACAGTTTAACTCCTGGTATTCAGTTCCGAAGGCTGTGTGATTCATGTGGGTTTTCTTGCATATGGCTGCAACGAGGCTAAACAGTGTTTCCAATGAGGGTTACAAAATTATTTTGCCAATAGTTTTTCTTAAAATAATTTTAAATTCATACTGTATCCATTACTTTTGCCTCTCTTCTCTTTTTTTGGTACTATTTATTACCCTTTTCTTATCTTTTCCTTTTTTCTATTCTCCTTCCTTGTCCACCTCTCCAGCACGACTAAAATCATTGCATATTTTCTTTTATTATTTCAGTTTTGTTGTGTATTTCTTTTTTCTACTGTCTTTAAGGGTTTTATCCACACCTTCCCATTACTTCTCAAACTTTTTTTTTTCCCTTTCGTTCTTTTTTCCTTTATTCTTTTCTCTTTTTTTTTTTTTCCATTTATCATATATGCTGATGATTAGGCTAAGAAGTTCAATTTGTCTCATCGTGTCTCCTTGGGAAAGAAAGCAGGGATGAATTGAAGGCAGCACTTATGTGTGGAGGAAAGGCATCAGTCATAATTCAGACGACATCAGATGGTTCAACTGTATGGCGATGGCTCCAGATTGTTTTTTTCCAGGGTGGTTATTGCAGGCACTATAAAAATATGTGAAAAAAAAAATCACATATGACCCCTCTGACTTCATTAAACCTCTCCACTAGCTTTTGAAATAGGGGATGATTTTGGGTTTCTTCCAATTGACAAATATTTTGTTCTATTCTCTTCTGTTCTCTTCTATTCTATTTTGAAGAGAAATTTCCTCTAAACTTCCCTTTCCCAAATTCTTCCAAGCAACAACAGTTGACTGATCAGGTTCGTTTCTTTCTAAGCTTATATTCATCTCCTCATTTTTTCCTAAGCAAACAATAGTGGCTTTAAACGACAAATTTATTTCCCACATATGTACTCAGAGTGATCTGAAACTGTTTCACTGGTATTTTCTTTGCAATTTAAAATGCAGAGCAGCCTGTAGGTGCTACTGACCCTATTCACATATTTCAAGAGCTCCTTTTTCAGGTCCATGTTTCCATTAAAAAAAAAAAAAACAAAACACAAAACAACAAAACCAAAACAAAACCAGGAAAAAAGAAAAAAAAAAAAAAAGCCAAACCACAAAGCAAATTCAGTGGCATTTGGTAATAAAACAGTGATGAAGCCTAGACGTCAGTATCACAGTAGTGTTCTCCATGAGCTGAACTGATGAACTGTTGAACATAATTTTATTAAATAGAAAGGTGCATTATAGATAAATTGTACAGCAGTAATTTCTAAAATGCATGATACTTTTTCCAGAGCTGCCACAGCACCTGCTGCTAAGTATAAAGATGATTAGCCACAAACTAACCCACTACAGAATTATTATCAGTATATATTTGTGCGATGAAGAACTAATGGGAATTATGCAGATTGCATTTCCTTTCCCGCTGAAGGCAACCAACCTTCACCATCAATAGCAAAATGAAAACAGAACTCAGCTGTGGAAGAAGAACGCAGGTTTTATTTTATTTCCAAATATGTATTGTTGATTATTGCAAGACTTTAAGACACATGTTTCTTTTTTCGCGTAATTATATGACAAGCAGTCCAGTATCATTTTTAAAGGCGTACAAAATTTCCCGTGCATTTTAATGGCTTTAAGTACGTAATAACTCTACTGCTGCGTGTAGAAACCGGTAAACACACATCAAAGTGGCTTTTAAGAATTATAACGTAATCAGTAGGTAGTGCAAATCAGCAGCGATTGGCTTGCTTAATCTGATTAGAAGGGCTGCTTTCAATGCCCTGCCTGCAGTCAGAGGGTGAAAGCCGCTCCCCGGTCCCATTCTCCTTGCTGATGCCCCATCCCTGGCTCAGGACAGGTTTCCCAAGGGGGACACTCCCCCCCCCAACCCCTCCACCTTCCTCACAGACCCAAATTCAAGCCCAGGCAGGGTCTCCCACCAGAGCCACCAGCACAAAGGGGCTACTGGGGCTGCTGTCTCAGGGGCCACTCTCGTTCATGTAAATAAAAAGCTGCTGATTTAATAGACTTCTGTCTGTACTTTGTTCAACTTGAATCCATCACCTCGAAAATGAACGGTTCAGAGCGCCATAAAATTAGTAGCTGGTAATCTATGTGCAGAAACAAAAATAAGACTACCTAGGAGAGTGTTTGAATTTATTATTTTATTTTTTTTTAAGGCAGCTTCTCCAAGCACAGAAAAGCGACTGCAGGATTTAATTTGCTGTGCTTTGATTTCCTGTTTCTTTAAACTTTTGCCAAAGGTGATGGGAATGCCAGCTGCACATTTTTTGGTATACTTTAAAAATTCAAATAAATACAAATAATGGGTTTGGTGTTTCCTTTTTTCTTTTTCTTTTTTTTTTTTTTTTTTCCCCTGTGTAAAAAGCATTCAGTAGAAATGTAATAGGCATTTCTAGTCTGTCCTAAGAGCAGCCACAACGAGGATTTAGTAAATCTGTCTTAAAGAATCACTTAGAGAGGGGTTGCAAGATGAAGAAACGTTTTCACGTACATGAAGAGATGTGTAATCAGTGGTTTTCTTTTGTACTGTAATCGATGCTTCACGAAATGCATTCACTCGAGTAGCGGTATTTAATGTTTCAGACTGGGAAAACAAATAGGTATAAGCAAAACCAAACAGAGTGAAACTCTCAGATGATCAGCTTCATTGCATAGGTCCTCTCTGGTTCACTCGACTCAACTAAATACTCAAAAATAACTTCTGTCATTCTAAAACACGTTGTGCCCATAGTCAGAAGTTTTACAGCCATTGTATGGGAAAAATGGGATTATTTAAATATAGCCTTAATACCAGGATACCTTTAAATGGCTTTGTAAAGCAGGATATTTAGAAACAGTAGAGAATAATTTACTGTGTTATAGTCAGTGCATTGGCTCATTATATCTGAGTGCACAATTTAAGTTACTTTAATCCATGGAATATTCTTCAGCACAGCCTGAAGTATCCAAGGGTTTAGAACACTAGAAACTTCTTCACACATGCTGAAAATATGGACTGCTTACTGGAAAGGAAATCAAATGTGTATTTGATTAATTGATGTAGTCACATATTAAAAACTTTTGCTTCTTATCCCATTAAAAGTAACACTAATGAGCAATGGCTGTGACCTTCAGGCGGAAAGCCACATGTGCTTCAACCCCTCAATATTTACCACCCAAATTTAATCTTTATAATGGACACCTTAAAAGGAATCTGATAGAAAATACTAAGAGCTGCTCCAAAACTAAAACACTTAAGGAAGATTTTGATTAATGCCTCGTGATTAATCAATTGATTAATATAGTTTTCAATACAGATGTTAGGACACTGTCTACTTTAATCAACCATCCTGAAAACGGTGAAGACAAATGATCTATTTTTTTGTCGATTGAAAAAAGAAAGCCTATTTTAGCAGTTATGTAAATTATAAGACAAGCCCTCCTTACGATGCCCAGATTTTCCCTCTTATAAAAACCTTATACACTGGAACTGTTAATTAGGTAAGTGTCATCCTTTTGGGCAGGAACTTGGTATAAAGTCACAAATTCAGCCAAATGTGTGCACTTTTTATAAAAGAAATTGGTTTAGAATTGTGCTATGATCCATATTTAAAGTCCCTCTCCCTGATATTTTTATTTTTTTTATTCTGAGACTGTTTCTAATTTGTGATTATGCTTTCTGCCATACTAAAACTGAAATCTTTATTCCAGTCAAAAATAATCACCCCATAATTACTGTGACAAACTGCCCAAGCTGTATCATTGTGGCCATTTCGACTAATGATATTGTATTAGAATGCCTAGCAATAGACTTCAAATGGAAAATATAATTATGTGCATTAGTTTGTCTAAGCATTTATAAGATCACATATCCATCAGTTATCAGGTCTCATAAAAAAAGCCATATATCACTGTCACTGCTAGTTTTGTTATTGGAAATGGGGGCCGTTATGAACTCAGCTTCAGATGTGTGTCTTAAATTTCACTTATTTTGTTGTCCAGTAAATCCATGTAAGCTGAACTCCTATAAAATGAGTAGAATTTTCAGCTGATGGCATGGGAACACATTATTTGACAGTATCACCAAACATAAACTAAATGTTTAAGGTACTATTTAAAGCTGGGGGTCTTAATCTTGAAGACATGTTTAACTTTACACTTTTAACGACTCGCTTCCCATAAAGTTAAGTGGTTCCACACATCTTCGCTGAGCTGAATCTATATGTTCTCCTGTTTTCTAAAGCTAAGGCAACATCTAGCAACCCCTTCACGTCTGCCTCAGCTTCATCTCGTCAAAGCTGCAGTTCTGCACTAGCAACCGATGTGATTTCTCTCTATATATATGCTTTGCTTTTCTTTGGAAAACCTAGACTGAAAACCTTGCATTTAAAAAGTAAATGGCCCTTTGGTTTACGATATCCTTGATATCCAAAAGCTCTGATGGAAGAGCCACCAAAACCCTCAAATGAAATTAGAAAAGTCAAAACAGAGGAAGAAAGGTGTGCCTGTCTGTCGACTTGCTTTCTCTTTCGAACAAGGCCACTTCCAAACACTTTGCTTTTAGGAGCTCTTCTGGAAAATGCCTCACTCTTGAAAACGCCTGGCGATAGTGTATGTCAAGAAGGATACATCTCCCAACATCTGATGTCAAATTATCGCAAGACAAGGCTGAGTTATTACATCGCCTCTTATTACGTAATAGCCATGAGTTACTCTCAGAAAACATAACTAATATTTTTTCTTTCCACTTTTTGGGTCATCCGAGATGCTTATCTGTGGTTTCAGTGCCATACTTAAATAATAGCGCTTGCTGCATTTTGGAGCCAGTATAAATTTAAGCCATCCAAACAAGATTGTATATTTGAACTGACAAAGAATAAATTATTTGCATCTGGCATAACTGATGGTTGTGTCAAAGCCCTGGCATATAATTCTTAATCTTATAGATGCCTGTTTACTTGGGCATAAGATAGCTGCGCTGAGCCTCTTCCCAGAACAATTATCAAGTTATTGCTAGGGGCTAGCCTGGAACTTCCAGGGGAAGCTGCCTATAACCAGAGCAGGCTGAAATAGAGAATCCCTGCTCTGCTTTTTTCCTTCAGTGCTCCAAATAAAATGGGAATGGGAATGGGCATGCACCAGGTGGGCACAGAGCTGCAGTCTTTTGCTTCCCTGTGCCCTCCCAGCACAAGTAAGCCCAAATATCATGAATATCACGTAATCAGAAGAGAAATTTTATTCTCTCTCTTCCATGGCCAAAAAGACCACATGATAATCTAGCCTGTGTAATACAATGTATTTTTTAAGTGAAAACTGTCTTTCAATGGGCTAGGGTGGTTTTTGTTTGGTTTTTTTTTTTTTTTTTTTTATGGTTGGTTTTAATTAATATTGATTTTACATGTTTAGCAAGAAAATCCACCAATTCAGACCTGGGAAATGTTTAAGATGTGTTGTTTTTCTAGGAGAATTTTCATTGATTTTTATTAGTCCTGTAGTTTGTGATGGCTGAGTTTTATCTGCTGTTGAGTATTTTATATTAGGATGCTAAAAGAATCTATTGTATTTGATATTCAAATATGCAACAGAAGATATGAGAACTACAAATCCTTAAAGGAGTTTTCCTAGGATCTACCTGTTTTACCCCAATAAAGGGCCGGGGCCCTGTTTTGAAAGATCAATAGGCTATGAAATTTCTGCCTCCTTATTAGCAGAATTAATTTTAAAGTGGCAATATACATCCTAGAAAATTTGCTTCATATTAAGAAGTCCAGATGTTTTCAGTCTCTCTGTCTGACATTCCCACCATCAGAATAAATTGTATTTCCAGACTAATGTAATAGATAAGAGATATGAATAAATCTCATACAGTTCACTTGATAAAATTAACATGCTGATGATATTTTAATGTTTCCATATAATCAAGGGGGCATGGATCATGCCTCCACCAGTTCCAATGTAATTCTATTCCTTAATCTTTTCTCAAGATCAAAAAAAATAGAGCATTAGGGAGGATTATACAGTAAACAGTATGTGCTCCAGTCTTAAAGCAAGTTGTTTGCGGTACGGTTGAATGGCTTTGCCCAAAGGTATTGCAGCAAAGCAACTAATATACTGGAGACTCAGGGTCAGAACCAGTTTTCCTGCAGTGCAAGTGTGTCACTTACACATTGTAGCTTCTGGTGGAGAAGATCCACTGATCTGGAGAATAGCATTAACATATCAGAACCACTCATCGTCCATATGACCTTATACAGAGGACATAAAATCATACTTGTCTTATGCACAGGAAATCTGACTGACTTTAAACCTAAGGCACTCGGAATTTGGCCCAAAATGCATATGTGGGCTTGCTGGAGCAGGGCATTGGTATAAGGCAACTTGAAATAAAATGACATTTGATGACCAAAGACAAACTAAAGACAAAGACATCAAAGAAGATGAGAAACAAAGGAAGTCAAGGAAATTCTAAGTATTGAAGCTAAGCAATATCCCTGTCCGGTAGAAATTATTTGTATGTGATGGAATTTATCAGGCAGAAGACTCAAATGCTGTCAAAGGGGTTTAAAGACCCATTTCCCCCTACATGTTGATGTTGCTTGAGTATCTGACTGACTTAGAGGGCTTTAAAAGCCAAGCTTGATTCTTTAAGGAGAGAAACATCCAAATACAACCCCTTCAAATATTCGCAAGGGAAATTTTAATCAGCTCAAAAACTAAATGGTACACTTTGAGACTCCAAATGCTTAATTTGCATCACTTTCCCACTCCCTGTGATTTTTTTAAAGTACAGAAGAAACCACTGTTTTTCAAGCTAAAAGATGGACACAATGACATGTGAATATCATTATATTATATTGATGGAAAAGGAGCAGGTGAGCGTGTACTACAGTGAGGATCACAACTGTAATATTCAGAAGGGGACAACCTTAAATTTGCATGTTGGCCTGTTGTCTTGCCTTCTAACAACATTTGTATGCTAAGTCCTAATACATGTTTGAATCTTCACATGACAAGAGTATCACCACCCTATTTACCATCACTTTTATGAAGAATCTTAAAATTCCTTTCAAACTGACAATAACCTGGTGACATTTTGAGAACTGAAAATTCCCATGCAAGTAATCCAAAGAGGTGTAACAAAGGTGAAGGTAATGAAGATCCAACAACTATGTGCACAACCCCTATGTCAGGCAATGCTGATGGGGGAAAGAAGCAGGCTCAAACAGCCAGAGGCTCCTCTGGAAACTAATCTTAAAGTCTTATCCAGAATCAACACATTCCCCGGGGAACCTGCAGAAGGTTAATATGCAACATGCAAAAAAAGCACACAGGCACTGGGACTACAAACACAGCAAAGAAAATTCAGGAGAAAAGGCACCCATCAGAAGTGTAGCTTGATGAATGAAAACAAAACTCCCTCCATGGCAGTTTCACCAGCATCTCTTTAGTCCCTATCCCAACATTGCTGTATAATTCTCCATGGGGCTCTCTCCTCACTGTGCATGCTTCTACACTGTTGGGTGGCAATGTCCGTGGGTGGAAGCTCTGGGCCCCCGAGATGCTCTCAGCAATCCCTAGTCTTTCAAGAGGTGGAACTGTACTTCGGGTTCATGCCTTGATCATGAGGATTTTACCTTTATGTAAGTAACACAGCTCATCTTATTTCTCCTTAGGAAAACAGCTCTGTAGCAGCTTCCCTCTAATATCTGCCAGTGTTTCTCATGCAAAATCCACAGTTTGTGGCCCTCTACCATGATACACAAAAGAAGTGAACTTTGGGCAGAAACATTTCTCCTTCAGCCAAAACATTACTGCAAGATAGAAGCCTCGTTTCACCTACCTCCATTTCAACCAAGCAATCAGTTTGGTTTATGGGATTGGTTTATGAAGCTGACAACCACGTTCACCTCAAGGAATCTTGGACAGAATTTCACACAGGTCAGTTCTTTCTGTTGCCACGAGCTCCATCTCTGACAGAGGACCACCAAAGGACGCTCTTGCTAGAAGGTGTGTGTGGCCATTCCTACATAAGCAATAACAAGTGTCACAGACTTTATTTGATGAAAAGACTATCAGTATATTCCTTATTACAGCAAATCATCTTTGAAGAAGAGACAATGTTGTCTTTCCCTAAATACACACAAACACATCTGTAAGAAAAGGAAAGTATCTACCGTGGGGAAAAAGTACCTAGAGGTCTTTCTCTATTAATGGGAAAACAACTGGCACCTTAGTTGGAAACCTACCACAGGGGAAAAAAAAAAAAGAAGAAAAAAAAAAAAAAAACAAAACCACAAAAACCACAGTGATTAGCATTTAACTAACAAATAAATGAAAATCTTGGGTGTATACATAACTAATATTTTTTGTAGCAGAGTGTACTAATAAGAATCATTAGCAGATTCCTCTAGGAGGGGAACTTAAATACTTTGTTATGTGAACAGGAATAAGCTCTGAGTGGAACACCTTTTCCTATTACCCCGAAAAGACTAACACCATATGCTAGAGAAACAAAGGAATGAGAGATATATATAAGCATCCTGCTACCTTTTAGAGTTCACCAGCGTATGAAGATTTCAACAATTTCAATACATTCATATAATCTCTCTACTGGGAGCACCTGTACACAACTTCTTTTGGTGCAGCTAAAAATATTGATACTCTGTGAGGAAGACACTGTAATTATTAAGCATTGCTAAAAACTGTTTTAGCAAAACAGGAAAAAAAAAGAGACCATTCCAACTGAAAAATATGGAAACTTTTTATTCCAAAAAAATCCCCGTGCCTCCACAAGTGCACTGGGAGTTTAGCAAGAAGCAGCTCCAGAGGGAGGGAAAGGCAGATCTGGAGGAGAAACAGTAATGCTGAAGAGATACAGCTCAGTGCTGGCCAGTGTGAGACAATCCACACAGCAATTCTTGAAACCACCTCAAAATCATAGACTCATAGAATGTTTAGAGTTGGAAGGGACCTCAGAGATCACCAAGTTCCAACCCCCGTGCCCTGGGCAGGGACACCTCCCACCACACCAGGTTGCTCCAAGCCCCATCCAGCCTGGCCTTGAACCCCTCCAGGGATGGGGCNCACTGGACCTGTTCCAACAGTTCTATGTCGTTTCTAAGTTGAGGACTCCAAAGCTGGACACAGGACTCCAAGATGGGGCCTCACAAGTGCAGAGTAGAGGGGCAGAATCACCTCCCGTGACCTGCTGGTCACGCTTCTTTTGATGCAGCCCAGGATACGGTTGGCTTTCTGGGCTGCCAGCGTGCACTGCAATATTTCCCCATCAGGAAAATGACAATGCTGAAAGTATTCCTGAGGGTGCAAGAGGATCAGAAAGAGGATGTACAGTTTGGAAGCTAGGTTTATATTCCACAAATTCTTAAAAAATATTTCCAATTTGCTACTGGTGACTTGCACTTTCATCCTGCCATCTACCATGTCCCAAGCTTGGCATGGTGGACCAGAATCATGCTGTTTCCGTCAGAGCAGAGGTCTCCTCGGCACATGGGGACCGTGCAGGCAGTGCTACCCATCGCACAAACACGTAAGGTGCTGCAGAAACAGAAAGCTCAACCTTTTGCCTCATAAGTCATTCCTTTCAAAGTGATCTAAGAACGCTACGCTCTTCGAGCAGCAACAGCACATTTTCGACACTACAGAACCACTCTGAGCTGTCAGCATATTTCCACCAGATTGATGACTTTGAAGACCTCCAGTGTAGAGGGTAATGTTAAGGATCTGCAGTTACTCAGCTAAAGTTGAGATGAGGGATGCCTTCTTTCCAGTCTTGGTTATTGAATTTGAAAACCCTCATAGGTTTTGCTGTCAGGGTTGTTGCTTAAAACAGACTATTAGAGGAATGAGTTAAAAAGGAACGATTGGGAAAAGTTTAAAGGAAAAAGATGTATCTTTATCTTTTTCAGGTTAACTCAGTGACAAAAATATATATATATACAGTTTCCAAGTAAAGTAAAAAAAATAATCATGTTAGATTCTTGTCCTTAGAATAGCTTTTACAGCTAAAAATTCCTTATGTAGAAGTAAGTTCAAGGCCAACACATTTTATTGTACTTAAATTTATCATAAGCAGAGGCTCACCGTCACCTGAAATGCAATGTACATACAGTATTTGACTGGTTTTATTCTTGAAATGCAATTTACATATTGTATTTTGCTGTCTTTATTCTATTTCACAATGAGTAGCATTCATCACCAGAAAATAAACTAATAAAGATAGAAGGTGGATTGTAAATAAGTGCCAAATCAAACAAACACTAGAAATTAGAGCAATAAAAATATTTAAAGATTTTTTCTAACATGTTGCAGTTGAAAGTTAAAGAACTATAGCTCCATCACTCTAATTCTTCCTCATTTTCTGCATAAAATCATTTATCTTTCTGGAGTTAGGTATCATAGTAGCCATCTGCCTTCCCAATCCTTCACATTCCTTTCCTTACCCACCTACAACCACCCTATATACTTGTCTCCTCGTGTAATCAACACTCTCTGCAACGTCTGCTAGAGTTTAATGAGTAAAAAAAAAATGGCAAAAATGTGAATTGGAACATAGAAGAAATAATGGAATAGTCAACAAATGCAATGCTTATGTGGTGAAGCTGACTGTACATCTGGAAATTTGGGAGAAATGGAATTCTGAGAAATAATGTAGCACTGAAAACCTATCTCTCTAGAGAGTGGTTTCATTGCACTAGAAAACTCGAAATTTGTTGAACATATATAACAAGTAGAATTTTTATTAAGCATGAAGAAGCAAGCCAAAAGACTGTAGCAGTGAAAAGCTTCACGCTAAAAGGAATAGTCTGAAAACTGCTTCTTGTTTTGAACTTTCATCTGTGACCTAAAAATGAGGGTTGTCATATCATTCTGACATCACTGACCAGGAGGTCCGTGTGAACAGTAGGACTTTGTGAATCTTCTTGAGAACTGAGTAGTTAAATTTCTCCTCCAGAGGCATTTACCGTTGTAAAAGAAAGCTGCCCTTCTTTTCTTCCAGCCTTTGGGAGATATTTTATTTCTTCACCCTTAATCAAGCTGCCTGCACCTTTTATGAAATCACCGGCAGGATTTTGGATAGTTCCAGCAGGGGCATTAATTATCTGCAAAATGGGCTCATAAATTTAGGAACTTATATATTAACTCTGATGTTCCTCTTTCCCTCTCCAACCCTATCTGGAGGACAGCCCACCTCTGTCTACAGACAATGGTCAAGCACACTCCTGGCAGACGACTGACGTGAGCAATACCACATACCCAAGATATTTTGTAGAGGTTTCACTTCTTCGGTGAAATATTGGCGCACAACTTTACATATAAAACAAAAGGCAAAGCTCCTCCTGAGGTTTTTTTCCACTGGTCTTCATATGACAATGCAATATTTAATGAATCGATCACTGTAAAGTCTCTAGGCAGGAGGGTTCTAAACTTAAGGTCATAAGTAGGCATTTAATTTTGATTTACTGAAATAGTTATTGCCTATTAATAGTATAACATTATGAAAGCTGAGTACGTGTATGTCAGTTATACGTTAATTAGTTAGTATAGTAAGAGATACTAAATACCACTAGAAGCTGCTTACACATCCCTTGAATAAATTTAATTGCAAGGAAATAAGCTCAGGAGTACATTCTCCTATATATGGGTGACCATTCCTTGGAAAACTAAATTGTCTTGGTAAAATCGTTAGACAAAAGTAGCTATTTGTCCCATGTGAATGCAGGATCACATCGGGAATTTCTAATTCCCAATAGCTCTTAGTGGCCTCCATATATATTTTTACTTTCTGTTTAAATTCATCTGACTGCGGGGAGGTCAGACTAGATGACCTTTGGAGCTCCCTTCCAGCCTGGATGATTCTATAATTCATTGGATGCAGGAGAAATGGAGACCTCAACATTATCAGTATTTAATGTACCTCCACTCTAGCCAACCACCCCACACTGAGACTGCAGCACGGTAGCAACTTGAGACTTTGACAACCTCTCTGGTTGACATTCCCTCTCCAGCATGGGTTAAAATAGACTTTCTTAATTTGATAATAGTTTTGCGAATGGCCTTTGGGAAATTGACTTATGCAAAAATATTATTTCTTAGAGGATAATCACGTATTTTCAATGAGATATCCTGTTTAAAGTGTTTACTGCAACTGAATGTTAATCCCAAGGACTGATTTCAATTATTTTCCTGGTGATGCCCTAGTGCAACGAGGTAATGACTCCTCGAAAGCGCAGCCATCCTCCCTGGTCAGTGTTAGTCCTCTTCCAACACCTCCTCGATAGCTACTCCATCGTTCAGTGAGAAAGTCAGCACCTCCCAGTGCACACACCTCCCAGAGAATGTAAAAACAAGTAATAGTCTGTGTCATATGGTGTCAAATACAGTTCAAAGTACCTTTATCCCTTGTTCTTCTGGTGGTGACAATTAATTCCATCGTCATTATCATAATGAGAAACCATGTTCAGAAAATGCTGATTGAAAAACTCCAATATAAAAAACACAAGTCATTCACTACCCTATCAACCTGATTCTTACATTTGCTGTTGATTAGCACACAGTCTTCCAAATAATTTTTATACCCCAATCCAAACTTTTCTAGTGTTCTTATGTTTCACTTCATGATTTTTTAAAACGTTCCATTCTAACATGAAGTGCTAAGATTGCACTTTTGTTCATTAATTTATGATGGATCTTTAATCAGAATCTTTTCCTGATTTTTCTGCTCTCCCAGTGTTGTGGCGACAAAGAAAGAGAGAGAAAGAAATTGAGAGATATATAAATAAGAAGGGAGGAGAGAGAGAGGGAGAGGGAGAGG